>CM035803.1:38266408-38866408 GCA_020466265.1 Siphamia tubifer | reverse complement strand
CCATTTCTTATTAATTTTTATGCCTGGTACAAATAAAGGTACATTTATTTGGACAAATATAATGATAACAACAAACACAGCTCAAAAGAGATCAATTTCAGAGCTGATATCTAGTCATTTTCCATGTTTTTCTGATAATAACCAAACTCACTTAAGTTCTTACATCAATATCTATGGCATTGTACTGACAAAAACAGTGTTTTAGTCATTGCATGATTTCTTTTCTGTCTGTTTTAGTCACACGATACACACAGAAGCATGTATTTTCCTGTATTTCCTTTACTAATCATGTAGCTATTTATAAAGGCTCAGATTAAAGTTAATTGTCATAATGGCAAAACGGGGAAAAAAATTAGTATATTAGTATATATAGAGTATATTTTTCAGCAAATATATCATTAAGTGAACATAAGTGTGTCCATCCACTGTCTTCATGGGTTTTTCTGGTGAGTTTATGTTGTAGAAGATGACAATATTTCTTCATTAACTACAGAGCCTCTGAATGACCAAATATCAAATATAATATAAATGACAAACTACATTTTACACCAATTATTTACATGTATTGATAAGAATAGTGGATCACAAGTTATTAAACATTGTCTCTATTGGTAGATCATTTTAAGAAAGAATTAAGAAAGATTACATAAGGAGAATTTTTTTTGTAAGTGTCATTAAAGTAGCACAAGGTCTTTATTGGTTAAATAAATTGAGCCATGGCCTGTAAAATGTGTCCTTTTTAATGTCAAACTGAATGAAAAATTCTACAAACACAGCTCTACAACTTTTTTTTTTTAGAAAGTATCTGGTCCTTCAGACATTAAATGTACTAAACAAATGACTTTAATGCTGGTTAGCTCATGTTTTTCATATAAATGATGGTGTGTTATTCCACATATATGGTGGTTTATGTACATGTATACAAAGGGTTTGTAAATATTCCACTAGAAAGAACCTGTAAAGTGAATGGATCATACTGTGTAGACAGTGTTTTGAAGTAGATCTGGTAGATCTGAGACCACTATGCCTTTGAACTAAAACATATTCTCTTATTAATTCTAAGAATTTCACATTTTTACCCCAGACCTATCTTGGAAACTTGAGCCAACCAGCATTTAAGACTTGAGTTTTCTTTATCAGTTACAAACGTGGTAACATTTCATTAGTTTTATTCCACAAGCATTTTACTTGTAGACCAGTGAAATTAATATAACTTAATGGAAAAATAAACACAGCCTGGCCAAAAAAAGTCCTCATATTGATTTTACAAAGCAAATAGTTCAGACAGTTCTATTGGGAAATTATTGCGGAGATTAATATTTCAGCTCAAACAATTTATTTAACCTTAAATCATGCAAACAGTTGTTACTTAGACACCCTTAGTTTGCTAAAATTGGACAGTTTATAGAAACTTTGTCCACATCAGAAACAGTAAGTGTCATTTCCAGTCCTGATCTGAACCCCATTTAGAATCCTTGGAATAAACTGAAGAAAACTTGATGTATTGATCCAGTTCTCCCATCACCACTATTATAAGATCTTGGTGAAAAATGAAAGGAACCATGAAAGTAAAACTGTTGTGGCATTTACTGTGACACAGTTTAAGCATGTAACTATAATTTAAAAAAATATTGCATATGGGACTTTTTTATAGTTTTAGGCTGGCAACATAATGAAAAATAAGTCACTACAAAAAGTCAGCATTTAATCAATGTTCCTTTGACCTCGATCTCACCATTTAGTCTGTATGGATAGTTCTGAGTCCAGTTGTATTTCTTTCTTCTTTTCAGATTTGTTCAAGCTCTGTCAGGTGGCACAGACATCAGATGTGAACAACCTTATTCAAGTCCCCCTAAATTCTCTATCCAAGTCAGATAAGATTGTCCTTCAGGATTTTCCCCTATTTTTGCTGCATTCATTGTCACCTCTACCTTTAAAAGCCTACTAGAGCCTCTGGGGGATTCATGTCAAAAAAGCAAAATTGCATTGACCATGACTCCATTTATAAAAGGAGAAAACATCTAAGGGGGTGACTACTTTTAACAGGCACAGAGTGTGTGAGTGTTCACCATCATGGTTCTGATGCTTTAAGCCTTTTCTCTCCATTCTTTTATTTTTGGAGACATATTGGAAAATTTGAGCATTGAGTGACCCTAACCACACATTCATTTCTATGAGCTGTGAAAGGCCAAAGAGGTTGGAAACCACTGGTTTAATCTTCAACAAAATGTTCTATTTCAAATTTTTTATTACCCCGTCATTCAAGGGGAAGGCAAGGGCTATTGTTTTTTTTTGTTAAAATGGGTGAAATTTCAAATTTCTATAAAAATGTAAATTTTGTTTCAATTGATTTCAAACTTGGCAAGTATATAGATGCACTTGATATGTTGACAACATCCCACTCATAGACATGACATCAACTGGACTGATGCCAAAATTGTCTACAATACATGTGAGGGGCGGAGTTTATTGTTCCTGGTGCTACTTGTTACACCAAAACCCCAAAGAGGAGGAGAACGTATTGTTTATGGTTCTGTTTTTTGTTTGTGTTTGTCAGCAACTTCACTCAAACCCTACTGGACCAATTTCCATGACATTTTTGTGGTGCACAACAGATCCCAATAGATTTTTGTGAATGTAGGTAAAAGGTCAAGGTCACAAGTAAAACATTTGCAAGGGGTGGAGTTTGTTGTTGCCTGGCACCGCTTGTTTTTTGTTTGTTAACCCCGCCACCAAAGGAAAGAGTTTTTGGTTTGGTCTGTCTGTGTGTCTGTCTGTCTGTCTGCCTGTTTGTCTGTCTGTCAGCAGCTTTACACAAAAAAAAAAAAAAAAAAATACTGGACCAATTTCCATGACATTTTTGTGGTGCACAACAGATCCCAATAGATTTTTGTGAATGTAGGTAAAAGGTCAAGGTCACCCAAAAATTTGTTTTCACAAATATAAAAGATAGGGCAAATCAGATAAAACGTTTGCAAGGGGTGGAGTTTGTTGTGTCTGGCACAACTTGTATTTTGTTTGTTACCTACCTCGCCCCCAAAGGAGAGAGGGGTATCATTTTTGTTTAGGTTTGTTTGTCTGTCAGCAGCTTTGAACAAAAACTACTGGACCTATTTCCATGAAATTGGTGGTCCAGAATATATCCTATAAAATTTTGGTGAATGCAGGTCAAAGGTCACAGTCACCAAAATATGTGTTTTCACAATGATCAGAAATAGGGCAAATCAGGTCAAATGTGTGCAACAGGGGGCGGGGTTTGTTGTGCCTGGCATGACTTTCTTTATTTCTTTGTTAACACTAGCAACAAAAGTATTGGTTCATTGGTTTATTGATCGCCAGTGACCCAGAATAGAGGTCAATACATTTTGGGAAAAGTAAGTTTTTTTTGTATTTCCATTTACTTATCATGCCAAATACCAAATTGGGTTTATTTATTACCAATGACCCAGAATAAATATGGGTACATTTTGGGGAAAGTGGATCAAAATTCACATTTTAATGCATTTTTTCCATTTTTTTCTTTCCCTCATTTACTTATAATGGACAAATTTTCATATTCTAACATCAACACACATATAGACATGATGATATCAGCTGGATCGATGCAAAAAAAAAAAAGCTACAATATGTGCGAGGGAGAGGGTTTGTCGTACCTGGCAACACTTGTTATTAATGATCTCAAATAGGTGTCGTGATTATGAAACAAATATAGTGGAATGGAAGTATAAAGGAGCGCAAAATCAGCTATGAATAAAACACATGTACTTATAAAAATGTGGTTCTAAAATGGCCTGTGTAGCAGCACTACCCTTTCCAAAAAGAAAAGAAAAAAACCCACTAACAACAAGATTAAAAAAACCCAAAACCAAGCATGGATACAGGCTTGTTCTAATCAATTACTCTAGGTTTCTACCCACACATCCCTCAGAGGAGATCTGAGTGGGCTGGCAACACACTGCTGTGCTCCTAATGAGGTCAGACCACCAAAGATCACTCAATATTTCACTCAAATGAGGCGTCAGAGGTACCGTATGAGCTGAGAATTTTTTTTTTTTAATGTAGTTAAGTATCGTTGACTCTAGGATGTACAAAGTAAAATACATACAGTGCAACAGGTAACCGTGTCCATGAATGAGGACACTTTTGCTTTACAAACAGCCTGGCTGTTACACCGCAAGCCATTTTAGTCTAAGTCACATTATAATATAGTCATTAAATTGAAATAAAAAATTGTAGTGTGTCGAAAAGGAGTTCATCTCAAGAGAAGTGAATGAGTCACGGCAGAGTCAGGAGAGCAGCTTGGGTCAGAGGGAGCAGCTGCAGAGAATAAAGTGTTAGAGAAGCAGATGCAATGGGAGGAGAATCCATCATGTCTCGCCACTGTGTCGCTGTGCTAGCATGATAAAGGCAGTGGGAAGAAAAATTGGATGCAAACAGGCGTCCATCTGAGCCTCTACACACAAACCCAAAATGTGCCAAGAGACTGCATAAACAAAAACATGAATAGAGAAAAGTCGCAGAAAAAAAAAAAAAAAGGTCTCTGTCTGATTTTTTTTTCTATTTCTTTTTTTTTTTTTTTTTATTGCCATGAAGACCCAAAGTGACAAAAGTTATTTCATTGTTCCAGTATAAGTTTACTGAACTTACTTAAAGTGAAAGGTTGATGTTGAGCTGCTGTTATGAAAAGAATATTTAACTCTTTAACTCTTGAGACTCAAGCAATTCCACAGTAAAATATAAAAGAAGAACAAATAAGCAACAAAAGGAACAAAAGCTGACAAAGTGATCAGTAAAATGATGAGAAATAAATATTAAACGAACAAAATAATATGTAACATCAACAAAGTAAGACACTAACGGAACACAATTGAAGAAAAGTAATAGAATAAATAAACAAAATGTAGGAAAAATAAACAAAAATGAGCACCGACATCCATAGAAACTAATAAATATTCACAAAATAACAAATAACACCAAAAAAAAAAAGGAAAAAAAAGAAGTTAAAAAAAGGAATAAATGATTAGTGTTGTAAAGTGCTTCCAGTAGTTTTAGTTTGGGCTTTTCTTTTTTTAAACCAGCTGCTTTTCAACACCTGTACATCAGTTCCATCAACAAAATTATCAGCAAAATAAAAAAAAAAAACTTTTTAAACTAAACCATCCATTCAGAACGCGTCAGCGCTAACGCATCAAGAGTTAAACTGTGAAACTAAAGTATGTCTGCATGTGTGAATCTTTTTTTTTTCTATTTGCAGATGTATTTACCAAAATGATTCTGTGAAATATATCATGATTATTATTTGGGGGGGGGGGGGTTATTTGGTTTTAAATCAACTGTAAATGCATGAAAAAGTGAAAGACGGGACCATCAAAAATAATCTGCTGCATTTTTAAAAGCTTGAAAAGTAAACAGAGCAGGACATTTTTTATTGTGGGTTTAAAAGGAAATATGCATGCCATGATTATTTATTTTGTCAGGCAGACTCAAAAAACACCTGCGAGCTGTTTGTGGTTTCATGAAATGAGTGAATGAGTGCAGCAGAAAATAAAACAGCTGTGGCAAATCAGTGGTGGGTTCTTTTCATGGATATGAATGGCAAAGAAAAGAAATGAAAAACTACTCAAGGAAAGGTTACAGAGTGAATATGTAAAATAATGTTTATTGTATAAGGCAAAGGCTGCCCTTCCAACCCCACCCCCACCCCATGGCGAAAAACAATCTGTTGTCATTTTATTATTTACTTTCCACAAGCCTTTTTATGTGTAGATAAATGTGTGTGTTTAATGTGAGAAACACACATTACAAACCTGCAGAATGTTCCGCTATGCAAAGCTATGTTCAAATGACTATATTTGGGAAGGGTTAGAAAAGGTTGAAAAATACAAATTAATGAACGGCAAAAAGGAAGCAAGAATGATTGAACTCAAGCACATTTTAAAGTTAAACTGAGGTTCTGTAATATAATAAGTCACAGCACATTTTGCTTGTGTGTAATAAAAAGTATGAAAAAGGGACTTCAGTTGAAGTAAAAAGCTGTATAAAAAATATATTAAGGAAAAATTTAACAGGATCTTTTTCTTAGAGACAAATAAAAAGGATCCACAAAAATATATTTACACAAAAATACACAAAGCACCAACTACATTTTTATCACATACACGTCGAGACTACTTCTTAGTGGAAAGTTCTACAAAAAGAACATAAAAAATATACTTTGGTTATTATCTTACTTGCTTATCTGATAATGGAGAACACAAAGCTTTTAGCAGGACCAGAGTTTGTGACAAGTTCATTTTTTGTACATCTGTAATCCTTGGACTGGAGACTAGAATAATATATCTGAAAACTAAGAAACAAAGACAAGATAATATTAGTGCCGTCAAATGCTTATAATTTTTAATCAGATTAATCACAGGATTGCTTTGGATTAATTTTAAGTAATCATAATCAAAACACTATGTTGGTTGACTGCTCTGTCTCTGCCTCTTGTAAACACATTTCACGCAAAAAGTGATGAAAAATCTAAGTTAAAAAAAAATTCAAAAATACAGAAAAACACCAAAAATGTGATAAATATCTTGAATGTATGCAAAAAATGAATGAATGAATTAATTAATTTTTTTAAAAGTAAAATTTTTTATATATATATATATATATATATATATATATATATATATATATATATATATATATAAATAAACGTTATATATATATAACTTTAGAAAATGAGGAAGCTCCACCCTTCGTTCTTCACATTCTCCCATTTCCTCCTTATACTTGCCTTTCAGGTGCTGTTGGAGGTGACAGAGTGGTATGCACATGCATGTTTGTGCACAGATATGTATGCCCCCAAGACCTTACACATTTTATATATATATATATATATATATATATATATATATATATATATATATATATATATATATACATATATACATATATACATACACACACAAAACAACTTGAAACAAAACAACTTGAAACAAAACAACTGTAAACAACAGTTCCATTTACCTGCTTTAAATTTTTTGGTCAGATTAATCATGATGATGGATTAATCTGTGTTGATTCATTGATTTTCATAGGGCCCTAGACAATATATAAATATTCATCACAAATACCTTAAAACAACAACAATTAAAAAAAAAAAAAACACTATTACATTAAAAAACTGATTTCAACGGAGTATGTGTACTTGTGCATAATGAGTTCATGAATGATGATTTCTCTAAAGCATAATATTAGCCTCATTAGCATAATCGCCTCATATTTTTGGCCAAATTGTGATCTCTGCATAACTTTGTCCTCCTAACTCTACAGCTCAGTTTGTATCATTGGTTGTGTCCTGAAAAATAGGTGACTCAGATAATTATGCTGAGGTTAAGGATCATTTCTATATATTAACATCTGGTGCAAGGTATAACAAACTCTGCTCCTCAAATTGTATGCATTATATCTTATTTTGGCATGGATCCAACTGATGTTATCATGTCTCATGAAACAAATTCATGTTTTTATAGGCATTTGAAATTTTGCCCTTTGTGATTAAATGGGAGAAGGAAAAAAAAAAGATTTAAAAATGTCAGTAAAAATTCTAACTTTGACCTACTGTTCCCAAAATGTAATTAGATCTATTCTGGGTCACTGGAAAATTATAAACCCAACTTGGTATGACTTCAACCAATAGTCTTCCAGCTAGAGTGTTAACAACCAAACAAATCAAATCACAAACAATTCCCCTTGCCTCCCTTTCAAGGGACACAACATTTGTACTATAGTATGTTTTCAGTTCACATTTATTTATAAGTCATTTAAATTAGGTATACAGGTTGCAGTCCTAATTTCCTGTAATTTATGGTTTTGTAAAAAGGGGTAAGTCCCAGAAGTTATTCATAGCTTATAAACAGGGACTTAAGATATTAAGCAAAAAGTTCAGTTTATTATGAAAACAGTCCCTATTTCTATCTACATTAAAACATAACCGTTAAACCCATAAATATAGACAGTATAACATTTAGTCAACACATCAGGTACATGAGGCAAAAAAAGGGAAAAAAAATACAATCACACAGACTTAAATCAAACATAATTGAAAAGCAGTTTTGTTTTAATTGCTTTTTAAATATGGGCAGTTTTTGGTGCTCTCAATCTAATTCTAAGTCTGTGGACCAAAGTATTGAACATGTACAGTTCTGTGAATTACGTGGAATGTATCTTAGTCCACTAAAATATATGACATGAGTTTCCAGTATGTTCATAATGTTCTGTTTGAGTTAAATATCTCTGTACATTACACCTTCTTATTATCTAATCTGCCGCAGGACAAGTTCAAGCAGACCAAATTCAATTTGTTCATATTGCATTAACAGCACATGGACTTGTTCACACAAATAACTTGTTTGTTGTGTAAATGTGATCTGGTACCCCTCAGAGACAGCAACATCATGTTTGCAAGACCATCCTTATTAGCTTGTTTGCATTCACAGCCGATCCCAAGTGGCAACTAAAGCAAGAGATGCTGTCGGGCAGACTGGCAGGAAATGGAGCCTCGTCAGCACATATATAGTGTGTGCACGGCGGCTTGGGCTGACAGTCATGTGCTCCTGGCTGTCTGCACCCTCCCACGTCTCTCACAAATATTACATTTACATATGTTCTTAGAGTAACTGGATATCATACCAAATATCCCAGAAACCACTTGAGTACTATCCACTACTGTGGTAGATGTGACTCAGTGTAAGGATTAGAAAAGTGGACAGATGTCATGTTGGTTAAAGCACTGCAGAACAATGATCACGTAGAATAATAAAATACTGGATCCACTTCATGGGTGGACTGAAAATTAACTCCAGAATAAGACATATTCAGATCTTTTTTTTTTTTTTAAGTTAATCCACTAATACTGTAGTACAAGTAAAGCCATGTGTTCAGAAATCAACTTAAGTAAAAATGTGTGAATGTACCAGATTTTTTGTTACAAACTTAAAAAAAAACTTTTTGGGAGTTTCATTCACAAAGCTGCATCATATTCTATAGTGTCATCATACTTTCTGTGAGAAACACATTATTATTAAGCAGCAGCTATTTTTGAGCTCAGAAAATGTGCTGGTTATCAGCTTTGTAGCAATGTTTTTCAACCTAATCCAGTGAGTTTTTTTCAAGGGTTTGTTAAGCTTAAGAAGGTAGAAAATTGTCACAACTTTTAAAGGACCACGTTATCTTCATTCAACACATTCAGAATCAACACACTTACAGATATGTGTGTTTAGCTCCAAAGTAAGGGAATGGAAAACTGGGATCTAAATAGTAAGGAAAGCTCTCGGAAAATATGATGGATCAAAAAAAATTATATTTGGGGTCAAAATAATAAACTTTAAATGTTGAAATAAAGTTCAAGTACCTCAAAGTTGTTATTTTCTATTAACAGTATTTGAGTATACGTATTCAATAGCTACATATTCCACCACTGCAGGTACTAAACTGTAACATGTCTCCTAAGTTTGCAACTATTTTTGAGTCATGTAATAAGTGACCATATTAAAGTGTGATACTTCCTAGACAGGAATGTTTGTGGATTCTGTGACACACTGACCTTTGTTCTGAGTTGAGAACAGATGTCCTGCTGGTGCTTCCTGTCTTTGTGGAGCTCCAGCTCCTCCTGGTGGGCTTGCTTTGCCTCCTCCAGGGTGACCAGGGCTCTGGCCAGAAGCTCTTCGTGATCCCGCTGCCACTGCTGGGTCAACGCACTAAGCTGTGTTTGAGTGAAGTGTTGCCAGTCCCACAGGCGTTCATGCTCCATCTGGAAGTATAACATTGACACAGATCTCATTTGCACGTTCAGTGGCACAAAAGTATTAGGTAATATCTTACTGGTCTTTGGTAAAACAACAAAAAAAAAATAGAAGGACAATATGGATAAGGTGCTGATGCCCAAATGGTTAACAGTAGATATTATTACACACAAACACCGCACTACAGTGGTGACATGCAAACACAAATCCACAAACAGCACAACATACCATACTGTCTAATGGTAGCCACATGTCAGGGTGAAGTCTATGTCAGATCTACCTCTACCGGTGTATCAAATGGTCCCTCTCTCCTGGCTGTGAAAAGTCCTGAAGGAAAACAGTTCCTTTCTGTGTGAGGGCTGCCTATAGCTATTCATCATTGTGTCAGCACTCACAGAGGCTGCATCACTTGGCTGCTTCATTGGAACAGAGGGAATGATATTCATCTATGGGCTAATAGCGGCTAACTGACGGTGGGAAGGCATTAGACGGCTGACTGGTTTTATTGAAAATGAGTGAGCTGACAGACCTGCCAATGGAACAGAAGTGCCAGAGGCAGTCAAGCAAAGCCTATTTATTAATGCACAACTTTAGAACATGAGGAAGATCCACCCTTTGTTCTTCACATTCTCCCATTTCCTCCCTATACTCGCCTTTCAGGTGCTGTTGGAGGTGACAGAGAGAGAGTGATGTGCACGTGCATGTTTGGCATGCAGTGCATGTTTGTGCACATATATATATATATATATATATATATATATATATATATATATATATATATATATATATATATATATATATATATATATATGTGGTACCATCCACTGCACTGTGTCTGCAGTGCACACTTAAAGTGGCAAGACACTGGCTTCAGCTGCTGCATCCACATTTCTACTGCAGAATGTCCACAACAACTGAAATGAACAAAGAAGAGGCAACGGTTCCTCAGACAAAGTAAAAGAAGACTAAAATAAATAAACCAAAACAACATTTATTAGTTTTGCTATTATTTCTATGTAATATGCTGACACTCTTGTGAAATCTTACTGATAGTTAACATTTGACTGTTTAAGACCACATCATACATGTACATGTACTAGACAATAAAAAGCCCAGTCCAGTAGAGGGAGATCTTCACTGTCAACTAAACTACCTCCACTTGACAATAAATTCATTCATTCATTAATTTTCTGAATTGCAAGTCCTCGTGAATTCATTCTAAAAGAAGGAATCTACATACTTCCACATACTCCAGTGCACATCATACAAATATATGAGTGGACATGAATGTGAGACTCTAAGTCATGGTCAAACACACTCCAGAAAAAACCTGCTTCAATCACATAGATATGAATTAAAGCTGCAGAATAGGAATCATGGGGAAAAAATTTAAGTCCCAGAATTCCTAAAAAATTTTCCTCTATCAATTCAAATTAAAAGATGACCTGACACTATTTCTTGCTGCTTATATAAGAGTGAAGTAGTGTAGTCAATTCTGATTTAATCTGAACAGTTATCAGTCATTTTAACTGTAAATCACATATTTAATTCATCTCAAATCACACAAATTAAAATGTGCTGAAAGATAAGTATTAGAAACATTACTTACTCAATATTTTCCTTCAAGATCAGTGAAAGGAACTCAGATAATAATGATAGAAAAGAAACCTACTGCCTATTTCTTCCCACAAATGATAAAAAAGTTAACAGTGTGCACTGCAAGTGCTTGAGGAGAACATAGGGGATGATGTATGACCTGGGCTGTTAAACTGTTACACCACACAAACCCTTAAACTGCAGTAATATGTCACATCTGCTCTCTGGCTATAAACATCGCTTTTTTGTCTTCCATTGGAATTTCAAGAAGAAAAACACAAAATAAAACTAACCTCCTAAAATAATAATAGTTGAATAAAGTCTTAAGGCTCAAACAGGAATAGCCTTCAATTGTCTCAAATGAGGAAAACAATAAAGGAAAAGCATCAAGCCAGGACTCCATAGGAACAATTATGTGGTCAAAGCACTACCTATAGAAATCACAATTGACACATGTGTCTAAAAAGAGGAGTGGGAATTATTGTTCCCACAACAAATAAATAAACAGACAGGAATTATATTTTCCAGCCTAATTTTCAATGTCACAGAGCTCAGTAGAACTAAGTGGATATCATTTGAGTTAACTGAATGTATAACTGGTGTCTCACTTGTTGGAAATCAAATACAAATCCAATGAATATCAATAATAAACCTATTATGTTAATTTTTGTCATATATTCACATTAGAATAGCATTTACAAACATAATCCTTGAGATTTCTGTTTCATCCTCTGCACTAAAGCCTATTTAACTCTGTTTAATATCTGAAGAAAGGTAATTCTGTCTCTGATCAAGTAAAAAGTGCCTTGAAAGGCTGGGTAGTGGCACATTTCTCCTTTTCTGGGCTCCCAAAGGCTAAACGATCACAGCTCTAAATGCAGCACCCAGCTGGAACTGATATGAGGACAGGTCTCTGGATGCGGATGAGGGAGAAAAGAAGGGCTGGCGGTTGTCATGGTGATGCTAGGCGGTGGTGTGAGAAAGTTGTCCACAGTGGGTGACATGGCACATCCTGCAGCGTGCTGAGTGGATCATTGTCCGAGCTTATCTGTGTTTCTGCTTGGTTCAAGGTGCTGGGCTACATTGATCAGGGAGCCTGGGACTCATACTGCAGAGATGCTGCAGACTGACGAGGGCAGCTCCATTTTTAGACAAATGCATGTGCTTCCATGTACAGTAAATGAGTAATGTGTGTGTCCAAGAACAAAGACAAAAACAGCCATTTCACTTTCTGACAAATAACAGAATTGGAAGTAGAACACACTGACCAGCTCTTGTCTACTTCTCCCTGGGAAGAGTCTTTGCAGCATGTCCATGCAGAGGGCTCTGTTGTCAGGTACGTCATGCGTGTACTGAGATAATATGAACTGGAACTGTAAGTGGTCATCTACACACCAGCCACAGAGTCTACAACAGATGGACATCCCAGAAAAAGCAATGATCATAATGCTTAGTGGAAAACTCCTGCAACATTAGTACAATGTTTTTTTTTTATTTCACTTTGCTAAATTATCTGAGGAAACACATTGCAATAAAAGAGCATATCAGTCAGTTCATTAATTAATCAAACAATCAAATGACCTCATGACTATGCCTCTGCCTATATGTAATATAATACAGGGTGGGTGAAAAGTAAAAATTATAAATTGCTTATAGAATGTTTAGTATCACTGGAGTCATAATGAAAACATTTTTAAACAAACAACACTAATGGGGATTTCTTATTTTTTCCATATCATTTACAGGGTTATACACACCATTCTTGGCTGTTTCAGGAAACTGGTTGATGCCATCAGTGCTTATGTTGAAATAGATAGATTTAGATTTAATTTCTTTTTTCTTTTTCTTTTCAGGGTGAGTTTCTTTTCACCCACCTTGTATATGAGGTCATTTATTTAAAAGTAAAGAATATTCTCTTTTTGAGGCCTAATTTTTTTTTCTTCTGGTTTTATCAGTTTCAGTTAATACTAAAGAAATGATTGCTTAAAAAGGAAAATACACCAATGAAATTCGACCTGGTTTGCACAGTCTCACTATATAACTACAGAACAGGAAATAAAACCAATTAAAGTAAAATCCTTTTATTCAAGCTGTACCATTTGACATTTTCAAGTGCATTCAGTCTTACTTATGTCATGAAAGTGATATTAAAAAAAGGCACACATTAATAAACCTAACACAAAAGGTGGATGTCTTGGAACTTACAGAGCTATAATATTCGATATATGTTATGCTGATTATTTAATCATTATGATAATATGACTTGTTACATTATAATTCTACAAACATATTTATCGAAATGAAAGAATATACAACAATACAACTTTATGTCTATCAAAACTAAATATGCTACAGTATTTTAGTCATGGTTACATTTGTTGCACAGCTATTTTCATTCAGTCATGTGTACATATTTAAAACATTGAAAGCCTACCTGTCTGTTTTATTCAGTTGCTCTTGGAGATTCTGCAGCTTGCTTTGATATGTTTCTGACAGTGAGCAGAAGGCCTCAATTAAGGAGGATTTTAGTTCTGGGTAAGAACATTCTGAATCCAAAATCTCCTTTGGAACTTTTTCTGTGATCACCATATCATCTGAGGCACTGGGGAAATGCTTCTGCAATACAGTAATATTTTTTCTTACATCAGCAAAAATAACTTTCTTCATAATGTTCAGCTACATGTGATGAAATAACATGTGATGATTTGTCAAATGATAAAAAGGATACCCTCAAACAACAACAACAACAAAAAACATACCTCCAGTTCAAGGGCCATGATTTCTTCCTCCAAAGCAATATATTCTGAATGAAGTTTTGCAATTATGTCCCCTTGTTGGTCCTTCACTAAGTTTATCTAGTGGTTTAAAGACAAAACTATGAAAATAAATACATGTACTTTTGAATAAAATAGAATGAATAGCCACTTTATTGTCACAAACATCCACCATAGTGCACATTCAGTGACATTTTGATGCAGAAGCTCACCATTGGACATAAGAATGAATCAGAATTAAGAATAAAAACAGTCAATAAAAACTAACACTGTGTTCCAAACCACGCACTTGTGCACTTCAGACGCTCTGTTTGGACTACATATCAGACGTCGCATAGCTGACGTCACAGCAGAATCTTTCCCTGCAAACCTTTCAAAACCGTATACCACCTTATACGTTTGATGCTCTTGCCTTCGTCCTGAAAGAAGGAGGTGAATCTCTCCAAAGTCACAGCCATTTTCAAAGAGTTTGATGGCGAAGCTTGGTTCTGACGTAATATTTGTGAGACGAACGTTGTAGTCCATTACTTACTCTCACATAAAACCTAACGTAACTGTTGATGCCTGTCCAAAGTGAGTGCTTTCTCAATGTGAAAATGTATCTTTAGAATTCACAGACATCGTATGTGAAAACCGTAGCACATTTCAAACGGGACCAGAAAATTACTTTTTTCCCTCCATTGACTCGCGTTCATTTTTATGGCACTTAGGCCCCATTGCCCGGAATAGAATCGCGTCACTTAGGCTCCCTATAGTGCTGTTCCAATCGCAAGAGAAGCAAACGAAGTGCGCCGTAAGTACCCGGATGGTGCACTTCTAACTGTCAAAATTCGAAGTGCGGAGCAATGGACACTTCTCGCACTCACTGGACGCCATTTTTGTTACGTAACGGAAGAGGAGGGGCCACCACCACTCTTGAAAGATTTGAAAACATGGCGGCTGTTCATTACATACGTACCGGTGCAGTTTCAGCTAACAGCAGGGCATATCGTCGGCTACGACGCTGAGAGCGTAGTCTCCATGCCTTCTGGAGGAAAGGGCTTATAAAAAAAAGAGCAAAATGTCGGTGTCCCTTTTTTTCCTCAAAGCTGGTCGGTATTTTGGCGGGCGATCGAGATATTTTGACAGCGCGATAGTCATTTCCGGTAAGTGCGGACGAAGAGTGTTTCATTCGGAACTACACAGTTCGTTAAAAATTCGTACACTATTCATGTAGTGTGTAGTGTTCATAGTGTATGAAAGGAAGTGCACTACGGGGAGTGCGTGATTTGGAACACAGTGTAAAACAATCCAACAAAAAATAAAAACAGCCCAATAAATATTTAAAACCTATACTAAAACTATAATATGTACACCTCTCTACCACCACACACTCTTACATACACATATATAGCCACCCACTCTGCAGACACCAATAGGAATTTGATGTATATGTCAATTTGTAGCTGGATTAGGCCCCCAGTGACCCCCGTGACCCAAGTGAGGATAAAGCAGGTTCAGAAGATAAATGAATGAATAAATGAAAATTTTGACTTTGACCTAATATTTCCAAACTGTAATGACATTATGGGTCACCGGCAATCTATAAACCCAATCTGTTAATCTGTTATATCATAGTTTTGCTACTAGAGTGTAAACAAACAAGCAGACTAAAAACAATACCCCTTGGCTCTCCTTCAGGGGCTGTGGAATGATAATGCAAACATACACAAATTTGCTAGAATCTGCTATCTTTCACAAACTGCTGTATATATTATTATTGTTGAGACAGTGACTCTGTGGTAAATATCAGTGTGTATAGGCCAAGAATTAAAGCTATATTTGAGTATATGCATGACCTCAGGTAGAAATGCATAAGAAACCAACACTTAACCAGGATGAATATAGTCACATATGCTGTGGGGTACTTTGGAAAACTGTTTTTATATAACACAATCCATGGCAATATCCATAACTGCTAACCAGAAACCTTATATCAATTCTTTGCAGAAACACTACTGAATATATGGGTTCTAGTTCAGGTTCTATGTCAGGTTCTAGATGATGAAGATGAAAAAGAACATCCAGACTATTATCAGTGAAAGACGCACCCCCATACTGTCACACGTGTGCACTAACCAATATCTGTGAGGGTATGGGGGTGCATTAGTGTCCATGTGACTGATCTAAATATAGTATATCAAAAGGTACAAGGAATCCAAAGGAACACATTAGAATTTTAGAGACACATTCTACCATCTTTTCCCAAAAATGTCTGAGGTGGTTATTTCAGCGATACAATGCAGAGACTCACTCTGCCTGAGTTACAGCAGCGTGACTTCATATTCATGGAGTGTTGAACAGCTGAAGTCTTGATATCTCCACATCCCAAATGATTAAAAAATTTAATAAGAAAACATGCAGTGTATTCATGTGCACAGTGGTAAAAGGCTTTGTCTTAACTTTTGATTGTGTTGTAGCCATGAAAATCTAAATGTTTACACTTACAAATTATAATTAAGTTGATTAAAGGAGTGATATTTTGCTTTTTTTATGGAATTATGCATTTTAAAACATTTCCCTGTGGTGTACATAAACTGTAAATGCTATGCTTGGTTTGAAATTCTTCATTAATTCAACTCCACAGGTCCATCTTCAACCCTATTTTAATATAAAGATAGCTTTGCAGGACCTGGAGGGTTCAAATTCAAACGTTATGATCTATTAGGATCCAAATACACAAACACACTTTAAATTAATATACTGAAAAACTCTGTATTCTGCTAAGAAAGGTTCAAACAAATCGGATCACTTTTCCTTCCTCCCATGCCTTTTAGACTATACAAATGAAGTCATGTTTCTTTTTTTGGCTTGTTAGTTTAACTAGTGGAGGCTAAGTGTTGAGTTTGTTGCATATTTGAAGTGAACCAAACTGAAGATGACAGATTTTAGTTTCTATTGCAATGTTAGAAAACATCCCACCCCTTACTGAAAATGGGATTTTCTATCCCATTGGGACTGAATTTTAAATAACTGTTTGTAGTACAGGATACAAACATCAAAGCAATAACTGCAAAAAACTTTGGTACATCATAAAATGTTGGAATACAGTGTCATCATATAGGTACTTTGTCCATATACCCATGTCTGCCATGTTGGTGTTTTGAATGCATAATGATTGACTTAATTTGGAAACAGATCCCATGGGCCCAGAGGAGATTTATGCATGTTAAAGATGAGGACACCTCCTGTTAATATCAATTCGCTAAAAGAGCTGTGATGCTACGTGACTTGGTACAACAGGAGGGCATGATATTGCTTTGCATTTATTCCCCTTGAGAAGCTGGAATGGAACAAGGGTTAATTCACCTTATTAAACAATAGAGACTTACAGAGCACAGACCAAATATATTTTAATAATTTTGTGTTGGAGTGAGTTGCATTAAACTCTTATTGTACCCCTGAAGCTATTTTGTAATGTACATGATGCATTCTTAATGTACATATACAAAACATGGGTCAGCAAGAAACTGATGTTTAATTACTGTCCCTCTTTGATTTATTGGGAGGAAATCAAAAGAACTCCAAAGAGGACAAAAAAGATTCAAAAATGGAAGAAAAGATGAAAAGGACAGGCATCATTGGTGAGTGTGTGTGTGTGTGTGTGTGTGTGTGTGTGGGGGGGGGGGGGGGGGGGTCTATTGTGCATTTAGAGTTGGTGACTAAGAACTGTGAGGCAGCAAGAGACGAGGGGGTCATGGGAAAGAAACAAGCATGAGTGAGCCACACAGATGAGACAAAATGGTTGGCAGACGCCTCCCTCTGAGTGTAGTCAGTTTTTAAAGACTCCTGCTTACTTCTTAATCTCACCATTCAACTCCAGAGTTTGCAAAAACTCTTAGGTACTATGGATATCTAATACACAAGGGAGTGAAAGCAAAGTTGTGTCCAAGGTTAGCTTTATGTCCGTTAAAATGAGACGCTGTTTATTTCACATCCTGTTATATGTGCAGGACAGGCTGTTCTGGACAAGCAGCAATCACTGTCAAAGGCTTTGAAAGTACTGTGAAATGGTTTGCTAACCGGCAGAATGCTAACTTGCAAGGCTGTATTCTCAAAAGCTCAGGCATTTTCTTCTTCAAACAAGCTGTAATGAAATACAATATGTGTCTATTTTCCGAAGATGTAGTAAATTCAGAAATGTTCACTGAGACCAAAGGTCTGTTAACATTTGTAAACATTACTGATTTCCAGTAGGGGGTGACTATATTTCATATCAAACACACACACACAGTACCTGTTGAAATACTTGATCCCAATTTGATGGATGGTCTGTGAGAGGCTGATGTTGAACTTCACCCAGTCTGAGGCACAAATCATCCCTGAGCTGATGAACAGGCTCCACTGTGGCAATCCGAAATGCCTGCTGCTCACGCTCTAAGGAAAACTCTTAACCCCAGGACACACAGTCATACAAAAACATTCTATAATTATGTCTCTCACACACCCTAAAATGTGATGCTTTGTCATCATATGGTGCAGTTTACCATAGTCTTGAAGTGAGAAAATGGCAGTGTCTGTTCGACCATTGGGTGTGATTTGATCTAAAAAATCAAATACGTCCTTCTCAGCCTTCTTCCTATTACACAATAAAGGGACAAGCTATGTTACATTACATTAGCTACTACGACTACTGTCAAAGATTTGGAATGAATTATTGGAACACCTGTAATTTTCTGCAGAATTTTTATACAGCAGCCTTTCTACACGACCTTTTAAAACATTCTGTTCTTAGATTATTCATGGTTTCAAAATTGCTTTTCAACATCAGATTGAACAGTTTTTCATCATGATTTTTTTATTGAGAAAATTGGATTTTTATTGTCATTCATTAAAAAGCAACTCCCAATTGCACAGAACAAAAAAAAGATTGCTTTATAATTGGCAGATTTTGACGACAAATATTGACTTTTCCCTACTTTATCACACTGGGACAAAGGTAAAATATAAAAAGAAACTACCACTAAAACTTCACATTTATTTTGCAAACAGGGCTGCAATGCTTTAAGTTCTAGTCTTCCTCTGTCTGACGCTACACTGCAAAAATGTAAATATTACCAAGTGTATTTTTCTAATTTCTAGTCCAAATATTTCATCCCACTTAAGATAAGACATAATCACCTAAAGAGTAACTTTTCAGTGAGATATATAAATCTCATTTCAAGAAATCTTACCAAGTTAATTTTCACTGTTTCCATTGGCAGATTTTTATTTATTTATTGCTTGAATTGAGCAAAATAAATAAATAAAGCTTGAAATAAGGGTTCCTACAGGTTTCTACATTTGAGGGTTTTTTTTGGTTTAATTATAGCAAAACAATATATATATCTTGCATTCATTTTTAAGTTGTTTTAATCAGTCTGTGTAATACTTTAAATAGAAGGGGAGGTGGGGGGAGATGGGAGGTGTGTTTTTAGAATATTGAATCTTTTATATATCATTTTTTAGCTCATCGACTTTTTTTTTATCATATTTAACTCCACTTATTTAAATTCTAATTGTAATAACTTTTTTAATTTCAATTAATTTTAAGAATTGTTTTTATTTTAGAGACATTTACATCCAGTATTTATTTATTTAAGTGCTGATATAACATGATTGTATTTTTGTTGGGTGGAGCGGTGACTACCGTACTTTGAATTTCCCCATGGGGATTAATAAAGTATATCGTATCTTATCTGATCTTAGAGGGGCTTTTTTGTAAATGAGTCATCTATTGATTTTATCTTTGTGACATAATGTTGTGACATCATGATGTTTTCAAAAGAGCTAAACCAGTACGGTTGAACGGAGAAGAACTGCCTAGAAGAATGACGACCTGGGCAAATTAGAATCTACACAGACAATGGGATATAAGCTTAGTACTGTGGGGAACATTGTTCTAATAGTGTCTTAACGGTGCTCCAGTAATTGTTCATTTGTTGATAGCTGGTATGCTTAATAAAATAACTGAGTGTAAATGAAGTGTAACCTGAGATGCATACCTTCTTATTTCCAATTTGATGGCGACTTTGCAATCCCAAGGCAATTTAGCTGCATGTGAGTGTAGCAAGCAGTGGCACATCTTTATGACTAGGCTCATTACTGAGGCTGACGCTTGTGTACATCATTAACCTTGGGTGGCTCAGACACAGTCATTACGCAGCCAAACACACTGCACCCCAGAGCTAGTGCTGCCCTTCTCACTTCACAAGGCATGACAAGGCAGGGGCCCCAGTGCCACGCTTCTCCCACAGTACACAAAAGACACATTCTCTACATTCACTATACGCTTTGTCTCAACACAGTATAAACCACCTCTGTTTCTGTCCCCCCTGCCACAGTAATTCAGTGTCATCACTGCTAGAAAATCACTCTAAAATCTTGTTAAATTCTACAAGGGCTCGTTTGTCCCCTATTTTTGTCTTTGGGTCGACTTTTGTTTTTGCCTTCGTCTCTACACTCAGGGTTCTCTCTGGGCTCAATGGAGTTTAAGCGGAACGGTTGTATGGTGAAATAGCAGATTCAAAAACTGCAGCAGATAATGACAGGGAGTAATAGGGGGCTCTTACTCAGCCTTGTGCAGCCTGGGGCACTCTCTGCTCCACACCTGTCTGTGCTGCCGTAATATGGAGCTTTCCTTGGTTGCTTTGGCTGCACACAAACTCTTTTGAACCTATAAGACAATACATAACAGAGTAAACAGTTTCCCTTGTGCTGGTATATAGCATCCATGACAAATAGATATCTGGAGTGTTTGCTTGAAAATGAACTCTAACCATGATATTTATTTCCTTTTATAAATAACAAAATCTATCTTTATTGCACTCAGGACTCAGAAAATTTTTTATTATGAACAAGGTGTTTGTTATTGTATACTTAAGCGAAGTAGCTGCCCACATCAGGTTAAGTTCTGCTACACATACCTATTAAGTCTATTTGTGCATTTCTTTTTAAAATTCTGACCGTGTGTTGCTCATAAACTCAGGTAATTTAACTGGAATGGTGCCGATGCAAGTAGAAAGTCAAATAAACAGAAGCAAATTAAAATAATCAAGCAGAACATGCATGACACGCATGGGGCATGTCATTAGGAAAGGGTGGGGGGTGGAAATCTTAATCGACTCTCACTTGTTTTCCTTTTTAATCACGAGGGAACAAGGACCTCCTTCACAACAGATAGTGCAGCAATTCATTGTCTTTTATTTGTGTTTTTATACACAGGCCACTGGTTCAGATAATTATACAAAAGAAATCTGACATGACTCAAACATGGGTACAATCTGTTTCATATCAACAGAAAATAAAGCGTGTGATTCTGCTATTGTTGCCAAAATGTTAATATGTACATTAAACAAAATTTTATAATATTGGGTTTTCACACTTCATTCTGAACTGTTAATATTCATTCAGAGTAGTTGCTCAATAACCTGCATAAACTACAAGAACATTGCCTGGAGCTGACTTATTTCTTGTCTTATTAAAGTTAATTTATCCATCTAATATTATATACAGGCTATTACCTTAAACCACATAACAGGCTGTTTTCCATTCTCATTTTGCATTAAAAATGTTTCTAGGAATATACTGAAATGTAAAGTATGTGTAAAATGCTTCCCTACAATGTTGTACTTGTATTTTAAGCTGCAGTGCACATTTTAAGGTTGACATAAATATGACTTCAGATCAATTTAAAACATCTGGCATATTTATATGGGCTGTTTTGAAGACATATATCATGTGTATATTGGCGAAGCATGGGGCTGTTATGAAATGATGTAAATTTTTAAATTATAATATCAAAGCAATGAAACGTTTTTTTCACATAAAGAGAATAGTATGTTCAGAAAAAGTTCAATCTTTACACAGACCTGAGAGGGTCTGTTGTATTTGTTTGTATTTTTCCAAAATTTGTTCATTCATTTGGTAAAAGCTTGTCCCCTTCAATTTAGTGCTGCATTCAACTTACTTTTCAGATTTAGTGTTTATCATTTGGTGAAGCACAGGGTAACCAGTAAGTAGAAGTATCCACTGATCCAATACATTTATTTTGTCTAGATACATCCTTTTACTCTGATTTCTAAAGCAATGCCAAATAATGAATCCTATAAAAGGAAAAGAAAATCTACTTTTTCTACTTTTGTACTTCAGTACAACATGTTGCTTCTTTCCAGCTAAGGAAAACAAATATCCTGTGTTCAAGGTAACTCACGGTCATTTATTTAACCTCATCACATCATCAATGGTACATGTTCAGAAAAGCATCCTTCCTTGCAGTGTGGTGACTGAGTGAGAACATAGTCTGTCTTATCAGGCTATGCAGAAGACAGAGCTAGAAAGGGCCATGGGCAACTATAATGATACTAAAGGCTCCCTCTACAGTTTACCAATTACAGCACTGCAGGCCTAAATACCTAATCTCCATAGCTCCTAGCATAAACTTTTTTTCTTTCTTTTTTTTTTACCATGTTCAGAGTAAAAAGACTACTAGCTTCAAACAATTTTAGAGTAGACCCTGGGTAGGTCAATGAATATTCATTAAACTGCCAATGCTATTGTGTATGGGAGTGATATTACTTCTCTATTTGATGTTGTTGGACGAACTATAAAGGTAATGCTGTGTGTGGTTTATGTGGAATGAAATCACTTCACAATATACTGCTGTGCAGAAAAGAAAGAAAAATAAATAGCATTGTTTATTGCGATTGGAGACGTGCTGTTTTAACACCTAACATTAAAGTCAGGTTTCTGTCAGTTCAACTAGCTTCTGTTGTGGGTAATGAAGCCAGTTTGGTCACTGAAAACACTATGCCATAGTATTAGTGCCCCTTCTTTTTCATTTGAAGTTACGTTTCAGTCTTAAATAGGACAAGAATTGATTTCATAATTACATTTGCGGTTTCAAACATAAGCATGATATTGACAATGAACAAAATTTACCTTTTGTCCAATTAGATTAGATTGCAGTCGTTTGGCATCAACAATGGCTTGTAATCTTTCATATTCAGCCGGTTTGTACTTTGAGCTGCCAAGACCATTTTTCATTCGCAGCGTCAGTTTTTCTGCATGGATGAAAGCAAATGATATGGCTGAATTAGGATCATTGGCATTGTTGAAATCCCATCATTTCTGATGTTTGAAGCAAACTCTTTATGCTGAGTTCAGCAAAGGTAGAGAGAGAAGCAAATACAGAGAAATATCCAAAGTTGAGGCCTAATGGATTGCGTGGGTTAGTCAGAAATGTCTGCAGAGAGGGGAGAGAGCAGTGATTGTGCAAGGCAGTTTTTGGTGGCTCAGCTGTGACTCAGACAGGTGAACAAACACAAGTGATGCTGCCTCTGACAAAAGCATCAAACGCTTGACAGCACCTAGAGAAATCAACTTCAGGTCAAATGTCTTAAACAGATCAATAGGTCACCGTGTCAAAAGTCAGCAGTATTGCAGATCCAGTTCCTGCTGACTTACCCACATCTTCTGCACTGTAGTTTGTGTTAAACATATGAAGATCCTTCCCATTCATCACTCTAGACATCTATGTGCATGCACCTTGTAATTTATTAACTTTCCTGCAAAGCACAAACATAAACAATGCATGTAAAATAAAACAAGTATTACTTATACATTAGTTTAGTATTTCACTTTACCCACTGCTGATCAGAATCAGAAGAGCCTTTATTGACATTGTAGCATATAATACAACAAGATTGAATGGTAACTCCCTTGTGTAAAATCAAAACAGTATAATATACATCCTAAATCTATAAAAACACACAAAATTACTAAATAAATACTAGTATATACATATTAAAAAGATAAACACAATTATGCAGAAATGTATTCAATTTAGACTGCAATAAAAACTACTTCTAGTAGTCTATATTAATTGCTTCAATGCACATAAAAGCTTGTTTCATTTTAAAAAAAACAGACTGTGGGTTATTGATCTGAAACAATCCATCAATAATCTATTTCACTCTGTAATAACATGGGGCAAAAGAAAAACACACAAATTTTAGAAAGGCGCCCACATTAATCAGGTGACAGCAAATGTCATTGCATATTATTCACATCATACTATGGACGGGGGCATTTGAATCATTTTCTTTGAATTTTCCACCTTTCTGTATATTTATTCTTTCTTATGCATGTCTGAAATTCCATGTAACACTTAATAAGATGCTTACACTTTATTAAAGTGGACATTATCTTAAATCAAAGGCATAACATCTTTTGTGAGCAGGCAAGGCTATTGTTTACACTTTCTGTCTATCAGCATTTGGCAGTGAGAACGTGCAATGACAAAGTTGAGGTTGTTAACACAAGTTCCTGCTCTTCAATTTAGACAAATAACGACATCACAAAAGTACAATTAAAACAGAATTTAAACAGTGCCAAGTTGTTCACAAGTTCATAATAAATATGAAATATCCGATTATACTCATATATTCGCAGAAAAGTAATCATTTCTTCAAACGCTAGCTTACCTCGTTGTATAGCACTATACAGTTGACAAAATTTGTAACCAAGGAAACTGTCGTCTCCTTATACGATTGGTTCATTCACCACAGCTCACCTCCTTGGTAACGCCCCACTCTCTCATGTGAACCAATCAGGAGTGATCATTGCTTTCCCACATTCCCACTGACGTCATGCACGCTCGCATTGCCTGGGACTGCTGGTGGAAGCAGAGGCAGCGGAGGGTCTTCTTCTCCTCGACTATGGAGGCGAGTTTCACTCTTTCACATACATGGAACTAAAAGACGGGACCTATCGATGAAGTTAAATGTTCAAATGTAGATCCGAGCCGGGGCTCAGCCTTCGCAACAACAGTCCCCCTAAGGTAATTGACTGTTATTTGTACTATTTCACTGAGTGCAGAGTAATTAGGGTAAAACGTTTTTTTTGGGGAGGAAAAAAAAATGAAAGCATCTGTGCGCGAGGCATGAGGGTACGGTCTGCTTCGTAAACTCAGAAAGTCTATGGAGGAAGGAAAAAAAAAGTGAGCGTTTTTTTTTTCTCACGGCTAAAAGCAGTCTTCTTCACAGCAGGGTGAATCTAATACTAAGCTAATCTTTTTCTTGTGACCGATTCATCGCAGACAACGCGCACCTTTGAGAGACCTTCACGCGCTGCCTTCGGTCTCGAGCTCAACCGTACTAGGGATGAAAACTTAGCAAGCTAGCAAGAAACAATTGATTTATCCCAGACCGGCTTAAGTTTTTCAGCTGGCAAAATACTGACTTTACTTTATCAGTGTAATTGAAAACGTGCTGCTAAGTGGTAAAGGAAAAGGCAGGTGAGCTTTGAGTGTGGGAATTTCTGGAATGCGAGGTCGCCGAGGGGCGGAGAGGCAGACTCTATGCCCACATAAGATAAGCTTACCTTTTACTCACACATTCAGCCGCTGTATTCAAACTACGCCATATTTAATGACCTTAATCTGCATTTTAAGTAGGGGCGTTTCTTGTTTTTATATGTGAACCTTGCCTGTATATTGCAATCTTCAGCTCCAACCCTTGCCTTAAAAGATAAGACAGATTCAGTGTAAACTCCCCGGAGGCAGTTTATCTGATCTGGGAGAAGAATGAGTCAAACGACCTGACTCACGTTATTCTAATTTATTGTCTTCACTCTTATTAAGTTTTGAGAAATATCACTTGCTCCAAATATGATATTAAAACCTTGCTTAAATTTGATTAACATCTCGACTACTATATATCCTGGAGCTCACATAATAGTTCATTCGTGTAATGAAAATACATGTCTGTATAAACTGACACTAAGAACCTTGCGTGAATATGCCTTTACAAGGAGAGCGGGGAATTTGCCATGTAAATGTAATTCCTCAATGTCATCTTTAAGTCTGCTTAAAACATATGGAGTGCAGTGAAATATGACAGAAGAAGCAATTATTATTAATTTGTTTTATCTAGTGTCCATAGGGTATCTATGACGTAATAGAAGAGATTAGGAAACAACAGCATGATACACTAATTATTGTTTTGTGTAGTGAACATGAACCAGAAAGGTAAGGTATGAGTTATTCTTACAAAATATCACGGTTGGCACTGACATATTTGGGATACATATTCAATTCAGTTTTATTTGTTGAGAGCTATATCACAGCAAGGTTGGCTCACAGGGCTTTACAGAATTAGTTGGATATGAAAACAAAACAACATTCAAATCAACAGTAGAAATAAATAAATTAATATTCTGGGTATCCCCTGTCCTTATACCCTCCTTCTCAGCAAGGAAGAACTCCCAAAAACCCAGTGGGAAAAGAGAAACCTTAGAGAGGACCACAGTGAAGGAGAGATCTACTACAGGTGCATGTACTGTTGTTGTGGTGAAGTCTGTATAATATAAAGAGCAACTTTACTTGTTTATAGCCCAGGGAGCACAGTGAAATAGGACTGAAGAAGCAGTTATTAATATTGTTTATCATTATATCACTAAAGGTGACATCTCTTATTGTAACTTGAAAGATGCTTGAAGGGGTCCTTCATTTTTATGTTGCTGACATGCATGTGCAACAGTATCTTTACCTGCATCAGTCTTCTAGTACATAACCATGCTTTTACTCTAAGCAGTCATCAGTTGTAGTGCATGTGGCATATGTAATCATACGTGAACTCTCTCTTACACTCATTCACTCGGTCACACATGGACAAACAAGAGTAATCTCTAGGTTACTACCCTCATGCTTCACATTATCACACAAGACATGGAGTGTGACATACCTGACAGCCTCTGAGCTCTGTTGATTGAAGCTGCAGCACTGATATATTGGTTTATGAGAGTGAATATGTTTTGACCAGCCTTTGCTTTTGTTGTTACAGTGACATTTGTCTTTCGAGCAAGGAGACACAGTTTTTGTTTTTCTTTAGTTTTTCTGTACTTGCAGGTCAGACATGCAGACAACTGGTTGTCAGTTTGATTAGCCATGCTCCTTGTTGTTCTTCACTGTTGCAGTACAAGTGGTTACTGGTGATTAGAGGTTGACTGATAGATTTCTAAAGCCCTGTGCAATAAAGGTGGTTTGGAAGAGGAGGACAACAGTGGCTAACTGTTGAACTGAGTGTCCAAGTCAAAGTAAAACATTGTGAAATAATACATCGAGCTGGGTAATCGAAAACCAAACTCTTAACACCCAATTTTTGCCAACACCGATGGTTAAAAAAAGTCTTATCTTGTAAATTGGCCTCTCTCTAATGCTGATGCATGTTTTGAAACTTTCTGTGCTGATTATTTGGGCAAAGAGTGTTTGCATGACAACTAATCTTGTGCCTCTATACACAAAACCACCATGTAAAAGACCTTCTATGTATCTATGTGTGTGATTGTCTGACCCAGTCTTCATGCTGAGTTGTTTTTAATGGGAACTGACAACAGTTGAATAGTTACGCACTCTTTGGCGGGTCTGGCCTCCTTGTATTTTTTTTCGTTCTCTCCTTCTGGCCCAACATCAAGGCCTAAACCCTTACCCCTATGTTACATGTCAGATTAGCTTTTCTTCTATGATCAAACATCCTCACTTTTTTTAATGAAAGTGAAAGTATTTCCAACTTTACAGCTTATATGTCTGAAAACAGTACTTTAGTTATTTTTTCCTTGTGTCTAGACATGTATGTGTGTTTTATAGGTAAAATGCAGAAATATCAGCCTCTTCCCACAGCCAGTCAAGAGAAGGTCAGTGCCCCTAGTGTACTATTCAATCAGTTGAGTGCTCTTACAAGTAGATCTTATACTGAGTGGCAGTCAGTGCTTGTGTTTTATTCATTCAGCTGAGTTTATATTTCCTCTGAATTTTGTGTATTTATGAGGTGAGTGCAGAATTCACAGTTGCCGATTAAGATGCACATTGCTGAAAAGGTTAACTGACCGTGTAGAACGGGGTATAGTATGCTTCCAGTACTCTTAGTTATTGCAGTTATTGAATAAATTAGATGACAGTTCAAATGATAGTCAATTATTCTCATGAATTAAAAAAAAACGTCACGGCAGTTATATCTAAGATAATTTCAAACTCACTTTGTAATCATGGATTTCTATTATGGCCCACTTCTTTTATAGATACATTTTCCTATCATGTAAACTTAAGACTCAAATTGCATGCAGCGTGTTCAGTCTTGCAGTTGCTTGTGTGAATAAGCCTTGGCTTGTGCTGCCACTGGCTGATTGTTGATCTAACTGAATATGTAGATAGATTCCTGAAAGAGCCCCAGATTTCATGCTTTTGTTGGATCCTGGACAGCTAAAGATAATAAAGAACACAAAGCATGTCAGCGCTTCTAGAGATTAGGAGTACAATAGATTTTTGTCCAGTAAAACAGCCCTCCATAGGCCCGACATGCTGAGTCTGAAAGAGCCCTGTGCCAGTGTTGCCTGTGTGGACAGACAGTGGTGAAGGGATAGAGCTTTTCCACTTTTGTAGGTTCCACAAGTAGCCTTACTATCATAGCCTGCCTTGAAGCTCATTGCTCAAACAATCCGTCCATCCGAGCCAATCTGGCTTCAGATTTACCTCGACAGGGCACATAATACCTTGTTGAATATTTCACAGTGGTTCTCACATTATCACCTCAGGCGAAAGTTCTCTCTTTGCTGATAAAAGAAGTGGTACAGAACTTCTATCCTAGTGAAGTGCATAGCTTACAAAGTACTAAAATCACATCGCGCTTATTGAAAATACATTGGATTGAAAGTAAATTTGTAGAATCTCTTAGGTTTGTTTCAACAGTGGTGGTTTCTATACTGCTTGGTGCTTTTATTCTCTCTTTGAAGACAGAATATTATCTACATTTTGTGTGATTCAGTAGAAAACCATGTACATGTTGTAAATTCTATCTACGTTTGGTCCCCTCATCCACATGTAAACCTTGTTCTTAGATCAATAAAACTCTAAAAGTGTGATTTTTTTTTTTGGGTTTTGTTTGTTTTGTCTGTGGTTATTTGTGATGTTAAAGAGATTAGAAAATAATTGTTTCGTATACCAACATGTGCACGTCTGTAGTTGTTTTGTGTAATGAATATACACCTAATAGTGTTTACAGTGGGTTACAGGTTTGAAAAGCAAAGGTTATTATGGACATAATTGAAAAATAAATGGAAAATACCAGTTTAGAAAAATATCCATATTAGTGCAGAAAAGGGCATCTGTCACATCAAAAGTGTGTGTCATCTAAAAAAATAATAATAAAACAAATGGACCGGTCAAATATGTCACATAAATATTCACACAGTCACCTAATACAATAACAAGCATGAAAAATTTTCCAGTTTTAAAAATGCTTGTATGTTTTTAAGCCATGCTAGGGCTGGGAAATAAAACAGTTTCCTCGATAGAAACATGATCCATGCTCGATACAGTTTTAACAGGCCCCGAAGAACAGCCAATTAGAATTAAGTAGTGCCACACTGACTGAACCAACCGCAGTACAACCACATCAAGTTAGGTTGACGCCCATAGCACAGGTGTGAGAGCAGCCACAGCCACTGTTTAGGCTGCAGCCACAAGTAATAAGTGTTCCATCGATTTTATTGAGAACTCAGGCGTGTTAGTAACTAAAAAAAAAAGAGTGTTGCATGGAAGCTGGGAGTTGGATTTTCAAAGCACATTAGGTTTCATTTTTGGTTACGCCAGTTATAGCAGTTAAGGAATGCACTCCCACATATATACTCCATTATACCCGTTGTTTGGTGAAGATGGTCTGTTTTGTTTCTATTCTTTTTTAAACATGCCTGCTGGTCAGACTTTCAGAATTAGTTTTAATTATCTGTATCTGGCTTATTGATCTGAGATATTTGTATAATGTTCTTCAGCATGTTAGCCATGTTCAACCTCTGGCAGAAAGTAAATCATACTTAAATCAAAACTGAGTTACATAAAATTTAAGCTTGACAAAAATAGGGATTTGATTTATATCGTCAGGGTTCCCACGTGGCCTGGAAATTTTAAATATTTAGAGCATCCTTTTCCAGTCATAGAAATGATCTGGAAATTGATAAAAATGGCCAAATGTCCTGGAAATAATCTTTCATGTCCTGGAATTGTATTTCTCTGTTTTTGCTTTTTACTTTTTCTGTTTGAAACCACTCACAGTTTGTAAGGTGAGGACAGCTAAGTTCAGTAGTGACCTCTGCTACCAAATGTCTCCACCTACTGCACCTACATCGATAGGCAGTTTGGTTTGGAATGTTCTCCATCTTAACTCTAACGTAGCCTAGCTGAAAGGACAATCTAACAGGGAAACCTCAGTCCATCAGTTCATATAAATGGTGGATAACTGACTGTATTGTTTCTTAACATGCCCTGGTCAATGAAATTGGTGATGCTAATTTCTGCTAGCTTGTTAATGGTCACAGAAATGAAAGAAATCACAGAAATGGCAGCAAAGAAACTTGTGACTAAAGAGTATGACTTTATGACTAAATCCTGTCATACATTTTCTGAAAAAGCTCCTGGAAATGTCCTGGAAAGTGATACCTTAAAAAGGGTACGAACCCTGATCGTAATACATATCAATATCGAAATTAAACAGTGCCAAAAATATCAAAATGATTGTGATATGACCCCTCCCCTATATCACCCAGTCCTAAGCAACACCGTTCCGAAACGAGTTGAGCTTTGTAGATGAGCCTGTTTATTTGTATGTAGAGCAGAGACATGAGATCTGATCACAAGCGATGACTTGAGACAAATTTGGCCGTACTTCAATTGCCAGGTGCGAACAGACATGCTTAGAGCTGTCCACACCTGATTGAATTGCACACAACATAAGTCTCAAAGGGTCAGAGTGATTTATTTACCTTGTGACGTTTTTACTATTTGAATGAGTTTTTTCCTTATCTGCAATGAGGGTCTAAGGGTGGAGGTCATTTTGTGCTTTTTTTTTTTTACTTTATTTTGAATATTTAGAATAAAATAAAGTAAACAATACAACATAAAATAATTTGGCTATTGTGTCAAAAACAACCCATAATAGACATGAAACAGAACTATTCGACAAAACAAGTATGGATAGCACTGTTTTGACTGTCTGTAAATAATCCTAATGAGTAAGAAAGAAATCCATTTAGAAAATAACTTCTGTTTGAAATGGAATAGGATGAAGCAATGTTTATCCAGTCCTATCCCAATATCTACAGATGGTAGACCTCAGGTAAATTTGGGATATCTGGTATTGGGCCATAGAAAATACACTGACTTGACATAACTTCATATTACTCATTTTGTCAAAAAAAAAAAAACCCAATCTAGAACAGGAAAAAATAGTATCTGTCTTAAAAGTGTCCTTCTTATCCTTTTTTGTCTCTGATAGCCAAAATATTGACTTTTCCTCACTGGACTCATTCCTTATATAGGTCATATAGGCTCCAACCATGAACCTAATGTGCTTAGTTTAGACTGTTTTTAAAGCTCAGATAGCTTTTTTGCGGTATCAGGTGTCATCCTAAGCTGGTGTGTGTATGTTCGTGTGGCTGCTGGATTTAGTCAGGAGGTGAAGGCATCTCCCCAATGTCAGGTTACATTCTAGTGACCACAAGCAGTCCTGTTCCCAGGCTACAACTGAAAACTGAAACGATCTGTAGGATTGTCTGCTTCACCTGTTTCCATAAAAGTCGGCAAAAGAGCAGCAGTATTCACTTCTTAAATGTCAAGGCATTTGAAATAATGCTACAAAGTGCGGAAAATGAACTCTGAAAAAGGGAGTTGTTGACATTGGAAATGAACAAATACAGTTCAAGCACATGACATTTAAAAGTGGCATTTTATAGATCCTACGCAATGAGTAGAGATATGTGCACTATTAAAGCTTACACTGTATCATTCCTTTATCTGTCAGACAGGGACAACATCAAAGCTGACAAACCTGTAGCCTTAAGGCAAACACACGTTGATTGATCCATGTTAAAAGAAACAGTCTTCTTGAAGTTTTTTTCACTCGGTATCACAAACTGTCGTTAACAAACTGATGTTAAGGAACAGAGAAATTCCTTTTGTCTAGAGAGAGGATTTTTTGTTCTCTCTTCTCTGTTATGGTAGTAATTAACAAACCCATCTAATTACTGCCGCGAAGGAGGTTATGTTTTACCGTGCGTTTGTTTTTCTGTCAGCAAGATAACGCAAAGAGTTCTGGACAGATTTTGATTAACCTTTCCAAGATGATTGATAATGCATCAAGGAAGAAACTACTACATTTTGACTTATAAAGGTCAAGGTCACAGTGAAGGTCAACATCTAAAACACATAAGGGGTGATATCTCAGAATCCAGACAAGATAGTATCACACTGTTTTGGATTCACTTCATCTTACCATCGGACATCAGTTGAGATAACACCAATAGGATCAATGATGTCAAGTTTTGACGTCATATGACGTCAAACAAATGGTATATTTGCAAAATGTATGACCTTTACCTTAAAGCAGGGTTATTGACATATTTTGTTAAATCCGACAATATCTTGTGCTTCATATTTAACATTCGATCTAACATATGAAATTTGGTCATTGTGCAACGTCTCATAACATCAGGGTGACGTCATACGTGGTTGAATATTGAAATGACCATATCTCAAAAAACTGGACAGAGGATTTCTTTGAATTTTTTTAAACCCTCTAAGGGATTGCTAATGACTGCTAAAATAAAGCATTAGCGAACACGGAAACACTAGTTTACAAATAAGTTAAGAACATCCAGATCCAAACCTTGGCAGACTTGTGTGCTTCTCAGTGGTCTGTGCTCTTGGAGTGTTCTAGTCTATTAAAGGGCTCATTTTCATCTTAGGAAAACCTCTGGCACCTCAAGTGCACTCTCTGCATGCATCAGCAACCCTAAACAGCACCAGGCCATCTTATTTAAGCATGCGCATTCACTCACAGATTTTAACACATCATTTAAGATTTCCTGTTGTTGCCTAAACAAACCCCAGCCTCTTGAAAAAAACATTACAGTGCAATGCAGTGGAAGAACTGAACGTCTTTTGTGGCTTCCGGGTCAAGAAGCATGCGTAGTATTTTGTTTTATCATACACTGACTATAAGACAATATTTGCTGAAACATTGTAGTAGCAATGCTTCAAATGTATCTGCAGAGCTGCAAAGTCACACACATCCTCCATGAATCATTCCAGAGTACAACTAAGAGGAAATTTATTTTACGAACTTGCAGGGTGTGATTTATATTTTCAATTAAATCCCCTTTGATAGATTATCCATATGGTGCCGTCTCACAGAAACTCCACGTCCTCCTCAGTATGCAGTATGACATTGCAGTCAGAGATATTTGCCTTTCTCTTTGTAGGAGAAAGTCCCAGAAAAATGTACATTGCTGTAGTCTAGAAGTTTGGATATCCAATATAGTGCTCACTCACCTGTAATAAATCATTATTTTTTAAGGCTGGCAGGTGCTGCTTGACTAACCTGACATTTTCCTACGAACTCTTTAATTCTGAGTGTCTCTCCAATAGTTGAGGTGCAGGAATTGATTTTGCACTTCAGTAATATCAATTATTACTCGGTTCTCTAAGGATTTTTCACTTGTCAGGTACGTTACCTCGGTGCATAAGCCTTTGCCTTTTACCTGATTTTCTTGTTTAAATCAGCAGTTGATGATAATATCTTTAACTCTTTAAAAGAAGTATATATGCGTTTGGTTGTTGAGGACTGAGAAAAAATATGCTGTAAAGAATCACCCTTTCTCCCATCTCGGAATAAACTACCTACTGTACTTGAGGCAAATGGCTTAATAATCAGTGTGCAGAAAGGTAGTAATTGTTATACTGCACTGTATTTTCTAAAGAATTACTTTCATATTTCTTCAGACTTTTCTGATAAAAAGCTGCAACTTCTCTGCACATAATTAATTCCTTTCCTTACCTATGACTGAAAACTGCTTGAAGAAATTGTGTAGGCTTCATGTAAGCTGTGGGACATTTTTAGTATTGAGTGGGCAGTGTCTTATTGACAGAAAAATTGCTATTGAATGATGATATTCTTTAATGAGGAGGCTCCAGGTCACCATTAGGAAGCACCAAGGGACCCATCTGTCATAATTGAAGTGGACATCGTGCTAATAGTACTTCTTCTATGGAGTTTCTTGGTGCAGGTATCAGTAGGAACTCTCAAATTTGACTGGATAATAATGTATTGTTCTGCTTGCCCAGAAAACTGAGTAGAGAGTGCCGATATAGATCATAACTCAGGAAATCTGTGTAATTAAGCTTATCTCTGGTTTCATAATACTTCACAGGAACTAGACTTTCCTTTCCCGTTGTTTTTCCAAGTTCATGAGAGTTCAAATGTTAATATTGCTGCACCGTGAAACACTCGTATCCTTTCTTTCAGTGTCAATATCATCACATCCAACCACAGCCTTTTAATGCACTGAAATCCTTCGCTGTTGACCAGGAGTGTGCATTTTACAGATATACCCGAGGTCTCTTCAAGCACTATAAAAGAAGTGTTGCTTTGTGTCGATATAAAGCGATTACCTTTAGCAGAAATACAGTTATGGTTTCTAGAAAAGAGCTCCGAGTCTCAGAGATGTATTTGCCAACCTGAATTATTCTAAAATGAGCTGAATGTAACGATGAGAAGATAAAAACCTAACAACTCTGATTATGTTTGGTTGGTTCTTCGTCAATGTTAAACCCTGATTGTCAGTCTGTGATTATTTATTATTATTATTATTTATGTGGGAGTAGCTGTTTGTACTGAAATGTGTCTGACTGGTTTAATGAGGATGGAGCAAGAGTGGTTAATGATATATGTGTTTATGTGTCGATGTGTAAATTACAATGATCCCAAGATATAATGTTAAATTGATTTTCAACGTGCATATTCAGAGGACCAACGGTTTTAGATGGGTCATAGAACACATTTGATATTAATGTGTTGAAAAGCAGAGCATCAGGTCGGTCCCTTGTTTTCTTCCTCACTGTCTTGCTGGTTGTAGATTTTGTAAGCATCTGCATGGAACAAATTGATGTCAGTATTAAAATGTCAAATTCAAAATGCACATTTAGATATTTTATTAAAATTGGCCAGCACTTACACCGATTTCAAGTTTAATTTTTGTTTTATATTCATGAATTCTACTAGTATGGTCATTAATGTGGAAAAAAATTCAGCAGTTTTATTTGACAAAAGAACAAAAAACACTTTCATAATACAAATGCAGTACTGTACACAAGTGTCACTCCACCGTTAAAGGGCTAATCACACTTTTTGTAGTCAGTGGCTCATTTATTTGTGTATTTGAGCCCCAAGAATTGATAAAGTTTGAATTTGAACCCTACAGGTGTCTCAGAGTTATTTTATTTTATATTAATTTTGGCAAAAACCGAGTGGATTTCTGCAGCGCATTTGAATTCCTTCTTAATTTATTAATTTTTATAACTAGTTACATCAGGGCATTTACACATATAAGGTAAAGACTTCCAACAAACATTTACACTGTAAGTGTTTGTCAGCAGCAGTGGTTGTAGTGAGAACTGAAAATATGTCCAAACTACAGACCACATTGTCCAGTATGTAGTTTGGCCAGTCTTTACACTTCACCTATTAGACAATATGAGATTGAATGCACTAATCCTTTCGTATTTTAGTCCAGGTTTCATTCAACACATGTCAGACATTGCATATATTGTTTTGATGACACTTTTTCTTTTAGGAACAGAGGTCACACTAAGTACAGACTTTACATAACTACTAAAACGTGCAGAAAACAAACAGTGGCTGAAACAAGGGTCTTTCTCTATTTGTAGATGGGGTGGATTCCATTGGTTTGGATTTGCAGCTTCACAGCTAGATGTCACATAGTATTACACACTGAGCTTGTAGTACATAGGTGATCATTGATACGCAGTGAGTTTATTTCATACGTTTACCAATACACACATTAATGTGCTATATTTCAGAGCCAGGCCAATCCATGACAATAAATGTTAAAGTCATTTTCCTTTATTTCCGAATTTATAACAATAAACCTACAAAAAAGCCATTTTTATGAAGAAACAGTCAACTAAGCAAAATTACTTCCAATTCATAGCTCCATGATTGATTGCAGCAAGAGATGAACTGTCCCCAGAAAACTAATCAGTCTTAATATTTAGTTGCTGAGTGGGTTCAGTGATTCACCTCAGAGACACCTTGCATTGTTAAAGCCAGAACACTGCCAGTAGCAGGGCATTTGTTATGCTAATTTGGCTTTTCAATTTTTCCTATTTGGATGAGCTTGGCATTTCTGTCAAATCTCGCTCTCTGAGTCCTGTATTACATAAAATCTAAACACAGCCACTTTGACAGACATCTAGTATGCACAACACTGCAGCACAGTACAAAAAAAACAAAAACGGAAGCAAACTAATTGGAAAGTAACTGTTCTAACTATGGCCTTTGCATAATTTAAGTAAGCAACAGATATATGTAGTTGTCAATATTATTAGTTATATAGTAATACATGAATTAAAGGCCCCGTGCACAGGATATAGGGGGATTATTTAAGATCTAGTAAACAGAAATTGAATATAAATTTATTTCTATTTTTATTTAATTCAATATAACACTTTAGCATGTTCTTCCCTTGTCTGTGGGCATTATATTCAGGTAATCCAGCTTCTTTTCACCCCAAAGACATGAACTAATAGGTTACATGGTCAAGCCTAAATCGCCTATAGGTGCAAATGTGTGAATGAAGGGTTTTGTGTCTATATATCAGCGCTGTGATGAAGTGGCAACATGTCTAGGGTGTACCATGTCTGCCACCTGTCGCCTGTTGAGTTCCAGCAGCTCTGTAACCCTCCTAAGGATTAGCAAGTCGGGAAATGACAGAATGAATGAATTTCTCTTCTCTGTTACCTTAAAATTAGAGCTGCAGCATTAATCTATCAATTGCTCAGTCATAAATTAGTCAAGTGGTATTTTAATAACTATTTTTTAAGGATGAAATGTTCAACATTCACAGATCTCATTCTCTCAATTGTGAAAGCAAGCTAAATATCTTTGGGTTGCCATTAGACATTTGATATCACACCAGGTTTTAGGCTTTTTCTACCCATTTGTAACATATATGGATTAAACAATTACTCAATTAAAAATACTATCTGCATATTAATCAATACTAAAAATAATCATTACAGCACTTCGTATGATGAGCTATTTATATTTGCAGAGGGAGCCAGTTGGCATTCTGAGAGCCCACGGTTACTCCCTGTGGACTTCCTGTTGTTCCTCTTTTTTTTTTTTGCATTTCATTGCATCACTGAGGTGCATTACCTAGGAGGTATGAGTGAGGAGCAGTGTTAATGTCCACTGTAGCAAAAAGACCAGAATGGACAAAACAAACATGGTGTAACAAGGGCCAAATGTATTTTGGTAAGATTGGGGTATATTTAGTTAGTTGAAATGTGCAATGTTACCTTTAGAAGTCAGTAAATATCATATACTAATGTTGAATAACAAGTCTTTTGTTGATCATCTAATACCACTATGCTGATTAGCATTGTGCTTTAAATTCTCAATTTGTCTCTTGCTTTTCTGTTGCCTTCCTGTCATTTTTGCTTCATGAATTTACCTCTCTGGAGATGCAGCCAGCTCTATGCTTTAACTCCTTCTAGGGAATTATTACATCTGCAGTTGTTGTGTTTGTATTGTAATTGCATGCGGAAATGCATTAGGGTGTTAAATGTATTCGTCTAACAATGTGTGACAGGATAAAGCACGTCTGTCTAGCACAAACACTGATTGTATTTAAGGGATTTACATTCAATCACAATAATTTATGCCCCTGTCTGTCACAACATATTACTGGTGGGGACATGTTGAAAACAGCTGGCGTGATTACAGTTGAGCCTCTATGCTCCCCATTAGCTGTAGTATTGTAGTGAGGAAATGATGTGGAGGGTGAATGATTACTGTCGGAAGTTGTTCACGGAAAGTTAGCCTTGTGCATCTACAGCTCCACAGTGCAAACACAGATTATTTGGTCTGCAGTCATCTTATTCGAGTAAACATCTCTGGCTAGATAAAGTGGAGCAAAGGGAGTATGCACAATGTCTGCAGCACTTGCACACCCTGTTATATGCATACGTAAACTCAATGAGTCCTGCCTTCACTCAGGTCTGTGCCCTGCCCTGTGGACACACATGCTCAGATAGGCCCCAGGATATTGCGACATTTGTCGGATGAGGTTCAAGGTGTGATGTAGGCATGGGTGCAGCTTCCAAATGATTATTGTCATTTCCAAGTCAGATAAGATGCCGCCACGCTGCTGTTTCTGTTCGATATAAAGTCACAGGCTTTCCTTGTTCTGAATCAACAGAGGAACAGGTATGTCCTTTTTTTACATAGATATACTACATCAGTGTCCTGTAGCTTATTCAGGGTAATGATTAATAGACTGATTGTGTGTTTATGTGTGACTGTTTCTGCAGTGAAAAGCAGACATTCCTTTGCTGTGGGTGTGTCATTTTAAGCAAAACATTTTCAGCTGTTGAGAGCAACAAAAAGTCAAACGGCTAGGGATCTAATTATAAGTTTTTGTGTTTTGCTGCTGGCAAGTCCATCATGTCGGATCCTTACTGAGACTTCAACATCTCTCTCAAAAGACTGTTCTAGTCTGGAACCTACGAGGTCACAGATAGTAAATACATGTCTTTAAATGAGTGAGGCCATTTTGGTCTTACATGTGACTAAAAATCAGTCAAGTGCTACTAAAAATTTTCATTGGTTTCCTTTACTTAGTCTGTCTTTTTTCCTTCTCTGCTTCTCATTGGCTGCGAAATGTGCTTATTCTTTTTTTGGTCTGCCATGGATGTAGTTTGATGCATGTATTTATAATTAATCTTGCCCAACATTGGTTGGGAGAGATTATTGTAATCACCATTTGTGTCTGTGTGTCCGCAAAAGACATATCATGCTATAACTCAATGAATACTTGAGATATCACCATGAAATTACATGGGCATATAAATATAGCTAATGCACATCAAATGCAATGATCCATTTGGGGAAAGGTCAAGGTCGCATTTAGCAGAAAGGTCAAAATTACATCAGTTATAATTCAAGAACAGAGGGTCACAGAACCTTCAGATTGGTACCAAACAAAGTGGAATGAAGATTTCTACAATAATCATAATTGTTGTTATCACCTATGACCAATAGTTTTTGAGATCTCTGAAGGTCAAATAGGACATGCCGCAAAATGTACTTCTGTAACACTGTTTGTGTGTGTCAAGCACAGGCATGTCATGCTATAACGTAATCAATACTGGATATATTATCATAATATTACACACACTGATGCATATATACATATATAATGAAATTGTTAATATTGCTAAGGGACAAAGGTCAAGGTCGCATTAGCAGAAAGGTCAAAATCATATTATTGGCTATAATTCAAGAATGGGTTGTCAGAAATTTGAGATTGGCATAAAGTAGGGGCGATATTAGGTATTCTCTGAATACTTCTTGAAACTGTGCTCTGTGCTTCAGCTCCAGAACCTTAAAACAGCCGAATAATTCAAAATAGAGAAATTTACTTTTTCATTAAGAAATGTGCCGTGATCCATGTGACATCTGTCTGGCAGTGAATGGTACAAAACAGACTTAATATTACAGGGCGAAGTAACCTCTTAAGCACCTGTCAGTCCTGTCACCGAGCCAACATCTTACTTGACTCCAAAACCAAGCTTAACACGTACAAAAAGTCTAAAATATTAGGCTTTTGCGAATGTCACTGACCTGATAAAATGGGTAACTATTTGGCTTATATTCATAGCAGTGTTGAAATGTAAAGTCTCAAAAAGTGTCTCTACTGTGATAGGTGAATGACTGGCAGACTCGCTCTTGTCCTCTCAGCATTTCAGCTCTGGATGACATGTTTTTAATAAAGGTAGAGCACAGTAGAATGGATATGTAATGTCCCTTCATAAATACATACACTAAATTGTTTAACTCTGCAGTTAGAAACCCTGTCACAGCTGCTGTTTGTCTGTCATGACAGTAATTTATTAGGTGCATCTAAATTATAGGCTCAGGGCAACCAATATGTAAAGTTATCTCAAACCCTGGTTGTTAATGTTGTGGGATGCAGTGAACTGGCAGACTATTTTTACATTAGTATTAACTGCACTGTGAAATAACCTTAGCGCAATTACTTGTGTCGAGGCTTCATGCAGTCATCACTTCATAACCATGTGTTGAGCGTAATACTGTATCCAATTGGGGATTTCAGAAATGGTTCCAAAATTCAGTGGCTTGCTATAAAAATAATGCTGATGTCGTGAGTGTTGTTCTGCCTCTTTCTTCATTCTCATGATTTGTTGGAGCTGAAATATGTTATTGTTTGTCTTAGTGGATCAGATTATGATGTATTTTCCTGAATGGTAAATGTTTTACTCGGAAAATTCAATACATTGTTTAAAAGATGCAATTAAGCAGTAATGGTCTTCAGGGAACTACTGTATGTTGTAGCTGGTCAGAGATTACAAATAGAAGTTTATTTCTTAGACCAATACATAATACTGCTCAATCACCCTGGATGAGTTGTAAACAACCACATGCCACAGAGCACTCGGAGCATGTGAGTTTTCATTTTAAAAAAAAACCACCACCAGATTTCACTCAGCTGTTCCCCGTGGCCAGGTTATCATTCTAATCAGTGATGTACCTAATTTGATATTTGGTTTGGATTAAAACCTTGTGATAGACAACGCAGTAACTCTGTCACCTTATCTTTGATTTTGTCAGCTGAGAGTTAAGGAATGGGCAAGACTTATAGATTCTTGGATATTGCATCTTACCGTTAGGAATTTTATGATTTAACTTGATGTATTGCCAAAGTTTGACTCTGTGGACATGAGGTCATTTATCACTTCCTGTGAAAGAATAGCAGTTGATAGTTGGTGGACTGGATTTCAAGTAGCTTTCAGCTCCATTTGTGTTGTAAATTCCCCAGCTCTTTCAGCTCAGCCAGCCAGAGAAATCAGCATGTGAAATGCTGTCTCACAAAGACTCCAAGCAAATTGAAATTCAGCTAATGTGTAATTATTTCTCAACTCATCTCCATTTTGACTCTGTTGAAAGTCTGTCAACTGAGGCCTAAACTATGATGCAACCAAATTCATTGTGCTCAGGATAACTTTTACTCGGCTGGCTTCACTAAACCAGGCAAATCACACACAGACTGTTTCACAACCTTGGTTATCATCTGGTCAAGAACCGTGGTTTTACAAATCTAGTAGTGAATGTTTTGTGAATGTAACACCGGGACAAACATAGATCGGTCAAGAACACAGGTGTCAAACATAAGGCCCGGGGGGGCGGGGGGGTACAATCTGGCCCCTGGGATGAATTTATGAAATGCAATAATTACACAGAAGATATTAATGATGAAGGAAGTTAAAATTATTTGACATCAATTCGATCTAAAATGGATCACACCGTAATCATAATAAGCAATAAATTATGAAAAACACAATTTTTCTCCTTTGCTTTAGTGTACGAAACAGGAAATAAATAAATAAAAGTTCCAGCCTGTTACAAAAATGTGAATAACCTGAAATGTATGTGGCATTTTACCAATATTCTGAATGTTACTAAATGTGTGCCTTTATAAATCCATATTTGTAAATCTTTAGGTTGTGATGCACATGTGTAAATGATAAATTAAAGTGTAATATTGCACTTATTTTTCTTAAGAATTTTCAGGTTGTTCATATTTTTTGTTCAAGTACAGTTCGTGGATGTAGACATTTTCATTGTGGAATATGCCTTTTTTTTCCTCAAAAACAGAGAAAACTTTGGAGTTGACATAATTTATACATTTTTATCCTATTATTTCTAGTATTTTACTGGTGCTGCCCACTTTATACCATATTAGGCTGAATGTGGCCCCTGAACTAAAATGACTTTGACACCCCTGGTCTAGAACACCATATTTCTCAGACATAACATGACCCTAAAATATTAACACTGCATAAAACAAATGCTGCAGACAAAGACAGGAAGCTGAGGAAAAATTGTGAATAAAGTTACCAATATCCCCATTTGATCCTGAAAGGTGCCAGTGGATGTGATTGTAATTACGATTCTAATGCTCTGGTGCAGGTTAGGTGTGCAGCAGTGCATCATGGTAAAAAGTGAACCACCGCCATTACAATGAAACCCAATGTAGCAACATTCTATTTGAAAGTCAGAATCATTCACAGATAAGCTTTTAGTCTGACACAAATGGCAGTGGATGCCAGCGCCAGTGCGGTCAATCTATTCCAATGCTTGGTTTAAGTGTATGTGATAGGAAAGTAAAGCATTAAAATAAATATGCATCAAATGTTTGTCATCAAGTTATACCATGATGATAAGTTATGTATTTTTATTTATAATTTTTATTACTTTTAAAATAATTTATATTCCTATCATATGCTCCTTCACATATTTAATCCAGAGCTGCCCTGGATTTGACCTTAAAATACAGTCTTGTGAAGTCATTCATTCTCAGGAATACAAATCTTCCTCCTGTTGACTGACAAACAATGGGGTTTTTGACTATCAGGAACATTGTGCACAGTCCCATGATAGCTGCTTATATGTAAAGACGTGCACTTATGAAACCTGGTTTATAGCTTGTGTCATTTTTGTGATACAACTGTACAACTTTAGTAGTTTCTTAGCTATTGCTATATTAAACCAACTTTTGCATTTGTATTTTAGCACAAGGCAAAGTGATGCTGGTAGAGGTGTTAAACCCTCACCCACTCAGATCATGTCCACCCTGTTGAATAATTCCACTGTTGTTGTGAATGCACTCAAACAATCTATGGGCTATAAATAAATCAATCCCTGATCCTTCAAACATAATCTCAGCATTTTGATCAATGTTCTTATCATTGATAGTGGTTCTTACATAGCATTTGGAAAGGTCATAGTGTTGAATAATATGGAATATGTCTGTTAAGAAATTCAAGATTCTGGCTCCAGACCAAGACTCAGACAACCTTCTAGAATAGAGGTTCCCAAAGTGGGGTATTCATACTACCAGGGGCACTTGGAAGAAACCCAGGGGGTAGGCTTTTAAAATTTTTGGGAGTAAAAATGTTAAATAAATCATCATGTACTAAGTGAAATAAATAATGAAAAGTTATGTTGAACACAGTAAATACATTCATATCATAGTTTTATTCTCAATCATTTGTTTAAGATTTGGTAATGTTTTAAGAACATTTCTATTATTATATTATATTATTCAAAATGAGTTTGAGTGGCTAAGGGTGATGACGAAATTTTCATTTATTAAATAATGAAAGGTGACATGTTTCAGTTTGTTTTGCACAAATAATTTACTTGAACATATTGAAACAAATATTTAAAAAACGCCTAATCTCCCCCCTATTTTGTGCCAATCTGAATTTTCTATAACAACCCATTCTTGAATTAGAGCCAATAATTTGATTTTGACCTTTCTGCTAAATGCGACATTAACCTTTGACCTTTTGCAATATTGCTAATTTCATTATATGTATATATAAATCGGTGTAATATTATGATAATATATCTAGTATCGATTCAGTTATAGTGTGATATGTCTATGCTTGACACACACAAACAGTGTTACAGAAGTTAATTTTGTGCCATGTCGCCTTTGACCTCCAGAGATCTCAAAAACTATTGGTCATAGCAGGTCATAACACCAATTATGAGAATTGTAGAAATCTTTATTCCACATCGTTTGGTACCAATCTGAAAGTTCTGTGACCCTCCATTCTTGACTTTTGACTGATAATGTGATTTTGACCTTTTAGTTAATTATAACCTTGACCTTTGACCTTTACTCAAATGGGTTATTGCATCTGATGTGCATTAGCTATATGTATATACCCATGTAATGTTATGGTGACATTTCAAGTATTCATTGAGTTATAGCATGATATGTCTCTGCGGACACACACACACACACGCACACGCACACACACACACACATGATGATTACAATAATCTGTCCCAACCAATGTTGGACAAGATTAAAAATCCATAAATGACCCGAGAAATGTGGTTACTGACAAGATATACTGTTTGTAAACAGCTTTTATTACATCATTGTTTTGAGCCACATGAATGTGTTTTTGGATTTCTTTCTTTACTTTGATTTCCCTCTGCACCTGGTTTCTTGTGTGTATGTAAACAGTCTATGTGAGTCTGATATTAGATTTGTGGTTGCAGTGCACCCTGGGGGAATATGAACTACAATACAGGTGGATTTCTGAGGGATCATGGAACTGATGAATATATATTTCTTCAGGTGAAAGTTTGTGAAAAGGTTGACTCTAAATCTGTTTATGCACTCTTTAGTCCAGTGTACCATCTGAATAGTGTTGCATGGTCCTTTGCATTTCCTTTTCCTCCCTTGAGCCATAAAATACATTTAACTTGGGAGTACAGAGTCATGGAAAGAGGGCTTGTGTAAGCAGCTTCAAGGAGTGGCCCGAGCCTGAGGTCAGTAGAACAAACCATGTGATCCATTGAATCAGGGTGGGGTCAGACTTTAAGACTTTTCTTGGCAGACTTGGCAACATTGAAGCTAATAGTATTTTAAAGGGGGAGGTTTAACTAGAGTAACTAACACAGTCTTTGAACATTATATTCTCAAGACATTGGCTTGGCCTGTGGTTTTGTCATGCAGTGTAAACAAAGTGTTTGTTTTTTTTGCTTAGTCAAGGGCCATAACCATAATGTTAATAATAAGATGTTAGTTTCCCTCTTAAAATGAGGTCATCATTTTACTCTGTGGGAACTTCCTGGGGTAATAAGCTAATGACAGCCTTGAGAGCTCTACAGATTGGACTTGCCTCTTCAGTTTTTCACCTGCTTCTCAGCCTTGTGGTTGCTCCTCTGACTGTGAAGGGCTTGACATACCAGAGTTTTAACCAGCAGGAAGTTCAGTGAGGTTATTTTTCTCCTCTGCATTTGGAGGGAATACAAAGTGCAATGTTGAAGAACAAGTCAGCCGTGTGTCTATAAGACTATGGTAGGTTGGCAGCAGAGTTGTTGCCTTCACTCCTATCTTGAACTTCTAAGGTTTAAACACAGTGAAATCATCCAGGACCAGCTCTAATGGGGAATTTCAGAGGTAGGAATTTCAGATAAAAATCAACATTTTTCTTGACTTAATGGTGCTTTAGATAATGCAAAGTCTTTTTTCATGTTTGTTTTTCCTGATCCTTTCTCTTCCAGTCTGCTTAGTTTGCACATGCAAATTTAAGCTGCTCAAAAGGTACTCATTTGGAGAGATTATATATTTTAACTTTGATGACAGTGTGGAGAATTGAGCTGTTTTTGTTTCTAGTATGATGTCTATTGTATATTGAAATATTGAAGTAGTCAGGTTATCAATCAATCTTTATGTATATAGCACTTGTCATACCATGAAATGTAGCACAAAGTGCTTTAAATATAAAATCGGTACACCCCACCACCACATACCCATATTTGCATGCAACACACACACACACACACACACACACAGATAAATAAAAGAAAGAAACATGGAAAAGTCAAGCATAATAAGGTCTGCTTTACATTTATGATGATTAAAATTATAATCTTTATGATATTATTCAACATTTTTAGCTGCATACCTCCCTTTGTACTTATGGTAGTCGATACTGACGGAGGCTTTCGCACAGAGGCTTTTGTCCACCCTGACCGGGTTGGCGACTTCTGTCAGTTTTAAAAGTTGCACCCAGAGGAGAAAAACACAGATAGGACTGTATGTTTTTGAAATGAGGGAGGAGGAGTTCTGTCAAAACGAAACAGCTTTCCCCTTTTCCTGTTGTTGCATTTTCAGGAATAAAAGGCCAATGCCCTTGATTTAAAAGCTGCAGTGGAGGTGGGAGGGAATGAAGCTGAGTGTTGCAATACTATGAATGAGCTTGAAAGGAATGTGGGAGACTGTAAGAGAGATACGTGGAATATCCTGTGCGGACTGTGATACATTGTTCTAGTAAAACTTTATATGTCATTCAACACCCAGGCTGGCACGTGACTCTGTTTTGCTCAGACACCTTGAAATGCTCTTGCTGTCTTGGTGACAGACTCCCAGAATACTTCAGGGTCACATTTATGGGGGACCTCCCACATACTTTAGGCCCTTCTCCCTCTCCTCTGGCTTTTAGGCTAGCCAAAAACTTTTAGGCTCTCACTGTAAACAATCCAGCCAGCTCACAAAAACTGGCCGTCAGCCTGAGCTAAATGATCCCTCTGTTGTCTGTGTACGGATGGGTGGATGTACATTGATTTAATTGTTTTTATTCCAGTCAGACTGTCCATTTTCTATTACTTTATATGGATGTTCAACTCTTTGAAATTATGTGTTTTGGAACAATATTGACTCATTCAGTGAAGCAACGATAAAGTATATCAGGGCCTCCAGTCACCTACTCGTTGCCATAATGGATAATCATAATGGCTACTTTCACTGAGATTGTAATGTAAAGCTATAATGCTAGCCGCAGGGCTGTTTTTTAATGATAATATAGTTATTGCATGGTTGTTCTATCGGCGAATGGTAGCCCTCGTATTCACATTGGAACAGGTTCCAGCTCATTGTAGACTACAACATTCTAGTAGATGAACTACTTAAAGTAAATCATAGAGTTTAAATATGTGGAAAAAACAAGAGGTGAAATGATGCTTTATATTCCTAACTTGGAGATGACAGCAGTGCTGGATCTCAAAGGCAGTAAAAGTCACAGTAAAATCCCCATTTCTCTAAAGTCACAAAGCTCCTGTGTTATTAGACCTCTTGCTTTTGTATGCCACTGCTGCAGCCCTGTGCTGGGAGGCACCTATCACAGTTGTTAACTTGCCCCTGTCTGGCTCAACAGGCTCCATCAAGGATCCACCTTTGAGCACTTCAGTGTTCCCTTGACACTCTCCCTGTCAACAGATATAATGAGACCATAACTATTCGTTCTGCATTCTCATTTCAATCCTGGACAAGAGGCCAGAAAAGGAGTAAAAGAGGCAGTAGCAACTTATCCCTTCCATCAGGTGTATGTATTTTTTTTTTTTTTACCCCACCCCCCCAATCCCCATGCACCAATGACCTGCCAGTGTTCAGTGGACAACAGCCACCACAGCACCAAATATACAAGACAATAAACACATTTGTTTGGGCTAGTTATACCATTCTTTTGTATTTGTATTTGTCACTGTATTGCATACACAAATCATTATTTAACTACTATCTTGTCTCAAGGCCATATGGCCTTGATTTGCACTGTCATAGACAGTGAAACATTGACAGCCTTTTTTTTCTTCAAGCCATATGGCATGTGTGGGCGTGTTTGTGTATTACTGTTGGTAGCGGGTGGCCGCTGATAGTCGCTTTCCAGCATCATTTTCTTGTGTGTCCTGGCAAGGTGTTAACTTAAGCTAATATTTATCAGTAGAGCATGTTTTCAAATGCATGTAACACAGTCACTACATGGTCATGATATTGCCTTTCAACACAGAGCCTACAGTGACCAGATCAATGTGTATGTGTATGTGTGCATGTTTGTTCCTGCACACAGGAGGAATGCCAGCTCCTGAGCAGAGCCCAGTGACGGAGGAGGGGTTTGTGCTGACCATCCACAACGGTTCATCTGGACACAACATGGAGGCTGAAAACACCGCCAACAACATCCTGGCCTCTGTCAAAGAACAGGTAGTCTATGTTTCCCTTTTCCTTTCATACTACTACATGATTTATACACTGGTCTGACATAATAACTGGTTGGTCTTCATGAACTATTTATTTACAGTGACATTAGGATGCTTTATTGTGTGCAGACTCATTTATTCGTACATTGTACTGAAAAAATATCAATGATTTGTGTGAGCTGAATAGATGGATAGAAAGAACAGAATGTCAGACAGTCTCTTGTCACTATAATCGCATCACTTACGTCAGAAAAGTGAAAGCAGAAAGTCATTTTTGTGTGAGGGGATGATGAAAAGTTTTTTACCAATGTTTTTTAGAGATCATGTGGTGCTTACTCTTGGAATTTGAATGGAATAAGCTTAACTTGCATCTCTTGGTTGTTCAGTCATGGCCTGGGTTGTATCAGCAGACAACAGGAAGATAATATTCAGCAGACTTTGTGAGCCTGTGGAGGAATATGACCTCTGACTCAGTTCATCTATGCATGTCACTCTGTGATTCATCTAAACACACTTTTCTTCTCGGGCTTCTTTCTAGTCCTCTATCCAGACCACTGGATTGAAGAGATTTTGCTAATTGTTAATAACATTAAAGTGTCACTGACATGATTTTACAACTATACGTAATTTGAAAGTTCATCATGTCTAAAGTCGATTCATACATACATCACTAACAACAACTCAGCAAATTTAATGATATTTAATCCACAAATACATACATATAGCGAGGGGGGTGGAATCGGGTTCAGGCTACCCCTGTGGGTAATCTGAAATCGATTTCATATTACTGGGGGTAACTTGAAATGGGGGGGTGAAGTATTGAGGTATTGCCGTATTAGTATTAAATATTCAGTATTTCAGTTGTATCGGTCCACAGTGACAGTCATCTTTCCCATGGAATTTGCTGTAATTTGCGCAGCTGACGAGGGCTCAATCAGCCGTCTTTAGTTCAGAAAAGATGCTGTGAGAAAGCTTGATATATGGACAATGGGAAAATCCTGACTGACTATACTGAATGTGTAAGAATAAGGCTCATAATTAGTGGGGGTTTATAAGTTTTTAGGCTACGAGTATGTCTCCCATTCTGTGTTTTGCAGCTGTCAGATCCCAGTCAATGTCTGCATAGTTTAGCGGTTCTTCCTCCACTTCAACACTCTCGTCATCTGTCTCATATTGATATGGATGAAGAATATTTTCTTCTTCAACTGAATCATCTGTTGCTTCTCCTATTTCTACTGAAAAATTGCTTAAATTGTCGCTGGAATTGCTGCTGTTGTTGCTTATGTTGTCCATGTTTCCACACGGGCAAAGCGGAGCAGTCTTCCTCCGCTGATGTCACGGGTCGAATTTCAGAGTCCCGGAAATAAGTAGGTGAAATTTGTATGCGGCTAATTTGACTTGCTTTGTGGATTAAATATCATTAACTTTGCTGAGTTACCGTTGGTGATGTATGTTTGAATCGACTTTAGACATGATGAAATTCTGTACAGTATAGTTATAAAATCATGTCAGTGACACTTTAAGTCACCTCTTAAAAATTTTTAGTTAAATGTGTTCTTGGGTGTTTATTTATTAGTCCCACTAAGGCTTTAGATAAGAAAGTGTTAATTGTTTACACAAAAAAGGAAGGAAAAAAGAAAGGAGGCAGCACCTGTCGATGTCACTTCCTTCCTTACTTCTCAGTGGCTCGTCCGGTTAGAGCAGATATCCATGCAGGCGAGCAGGAACAGCAAGTAGCTTGCCTGAGCTTTTCCTTTCACAGTGACTGCTTAGGCACATGCCTCGGAGGGGAATCCTGCTTAAAAAGACTCGAGACTGCAAAATGATCATTGTGTTCAGTGTTTAACAGAGTCTGAGAAGCAAATAATAGGGTGAGCGAGGGTAAAAAGATGCAGGAGGTCAAAGACAAGGCTGCTGTGCGAGTTTTTTTCTCCCCTCCCATGCTTTTGCGTGAGCTTTTCCTGTGATTGTTAAGAGGCAGACCTTCGAGGGATCTACTGTTGGGATAAATATGCAAGTCTGCTGTGCCGTAGTTGCGGTTGGGACTAGGGCTGGGGTGTAGCATTACTCTGTGTTTGGTAAGTGTTTACTTTGTTGCGCTACAGTCTTCCCTTACAACCTTTTTTTTTTGTCAGTTTTTGCTGCCTTTTCATTGGCTGGCTGTCCTCATCCTTTTGTCTTATGCTCAATGTTTTCTGTAACTTTATCTTTCTCTCATTCCAAACTTCTTGTGCCTGTCACTTCTGTAGTTCCAGCTGTGTGGGGCTATGCCCAGATGCCCAAACAAGGACAGCTTCACCAACATATTTTGATTACATTCTTGGTGTGTTCATTTGCTTGGAATCGTGTCTTCTTTTTTTTTTCTCCCACACAGACTTTTAACAACCCCCCCTGTCTTCTTTCCATTAGTGTAAGGATTTGATTCTTCTTCACTATAATTCTTTGATATTAGAGTGCCATCTTTGCTTTGTGCTTCTTTAATAGCACTGCCACACCATGACTTATCCATAATGGCTTATTACAGACCCCATTTAAGCTTTGAAATTCAGCAGTTTTTTCTTGCTACACTTGACTCCTTGTTTCATCAAACCACATGTTATGTTTCAATTTTGATTCCACCTCAAATAGAAAAATGCAATGCAATTTCTAATTAACTTTACAAATGGGTCCTTTTCATCATTTATTATCTAGTTACATTTTAATTTCACTGAAGGGGGTGTTTCGTGGATTATGGAACCTACTTTTTAAAAATCTTTTATCTTAAGTGTAATTGGAAGTTTGGGAGGCTGTGGCACTCATCCACATAGATTGTTCTTCATTTCAATTTATGAAGCTCCTGTCAGTATAACTGGTAATGTTAACTAAAACACCTTTTGAAGTTCAAGCTTTGTAGACTTTTTCTTTACTGTTATTAAAATGAGGTGGTATAATAACATCTTTTGCATTTCCTTATAGTTTCATTTGACTTAATGTACTGGGAATGAACACTACAAACACCTTTTACATAACACTTCTGTTCCGGGAATATTTTGCCTCTATTCCAGAATGACGTTTGTGTAAATGAAATGGTGGGATCATCTGGTCCCACCTTTATTGCAGCTTTGTATTGCCTCTGGGGGTAGTAACGGAGCTGCGCTAAAGGAGGAATATTGATTCTGGAATGCTGTGTAAAGAAAACACCTTCATAATGCCAGCAAGGTGTTGTTTTGATGACATTGAAGTCATATCATGTGAACTTTGAATCTGGAGAATTTAAAAATTAGCACAGTACAGTAAACAAACCTATCAACACAATCAGAAAGATGTCAAACTGGGGAGACGCTGAGATCTGTTGTCACTTTGGGTGGAGGAATTTATCCATACGAACATTTGTGTAATGTAAAAAAGACGTAACAGAACAGTAAAACTCTAAAGAGGTTAGCAACGCTTCTATGTTTGGCGTATTTCTGACACACAAGTTAACATCATACTTTACGTTCCGCTACAACACTGCCCATTTGATTCTGGAATGTAGGTTTGCTGTGTAAAAGTTCAGTCTGTTTCACCTTTTTTCAGGCTCTCTGTGTAAAAGTAACTAGAAATATGCAGGGCTAAATATTACAAAAGTCATTTGTTTGTATGACTGGGTGATTTCACAGTCCTGGATTGTGATTGAGATTTCAGACGGATCACACAAGGGTCGATTGTATATATATATATATATATATATATATATATATCTAAGTAATAGTTGTATTAATAATAATGCACATAGGTGTGGGTTTATTTCAGCTTGTAGCAATGTTCTAACATCTTTCCACACTGCCATAATATTTGCAATGAATGCAAATACTACTGCTGAATGTACAATAAAATGTAAACAGTGTTTGCTTAATCTAAATATTATTAATATTGTAACAATGTTTATCCTAATTGTGCAAAAAAATTACATTTCTAGTCTGAAAACAACAATAAAGGCCTATTTCACAAAGCTGAAGCCTGGAGAAACCTAGAAGTGAGAGAAGTTACTGAATTGTGATTCAGATTGTGGATCATGATTCTACCTCAGGAGTTTGTCTTTTGATCTTTTGGACAGATCACTTTATGTTGTGCATCTGTAACAATGAGGGCAATAAGATATTGTTCACTGATACAGTACAGTATATGACATGGATGGCACATTTTTTCAATATTAACACTCCAATATAAATTAAACAAAAGGGATAGCAACAAATGATGTTATTTACCCTTAACTTCAGTTGATTTAAAGAGAGTCTGGGATGGAATTAATTAGCACTGACTTGACTAATAACACAAGACCAAAGGGAAAAATATAATATGGTAGATTAACATTCATTCTTTCAATAACATTTAGAGCCAAGGAGCATTCAAACTATTCTGGAAAGTCCTGGTGACCCAATACTTTTGTAAAAGCAGGCGAAAATGTATACGCATACATGTAGGTATGAGTCAATTAAAAAGAAGCCGTACACGAAAACACTAATTCCTGACAGATGCTATTTCCACACTGAATGCACACCTTCCTTTTAGTTGTCAGCTGGGTGTAGAACAGCACAGTGATGATACTGACAAACACAATTTCATTAAGAATAAATTTACAACCCACTTTAACTTCATAATTGTATATTGTTGGATGTTGTCAGAAATATTTTACAGTGTAGTAGTAACAAAGCAGGTAACCTGTTGCACCCACCGGTCATAAAACAAATTAGTTTTTATAGTAAGGTACGTTGATTGTTATTTTGTTGTTGTGTAGTGTATAGTGTTGATTTCATAATAGCGTAAAAATAACATAATTGTATATTTATTACTCGCATGTCACCATTGAATTTAATGGATATCAACATCATCATATGGGATTGATTTAAACAACAGATGGATTAATTATAAAGCACTGATTGATGCATTCAGTATGAATCAATCATCAAAGCTTTTATGCTCTCTACACATTCACTGTTGTACAGAAGAGGATTAGGGCCACTGAAAAAAAGGTTAAAAGTTTTTTCTTATTCTGAGAAAAAAGTTGGAATTCTGAGATTAGTCAGAACTTCTGAAACTCAAATCAGAATTCTGAGATTAAGTTCAGAATAGAATTAGTTGGCACCCAATAGAGGTAGTCAGGAATTAGTACATTTGTGTCAGGGCATTTGATACACTCTAATAAATGTTATATCCCAAGTTTTACAGATAGAATAACTGTTTTATGTGTCTGTATAATGTAATTGAAATAGTAATGTAGCCTTTTAAGAAAAAATAATCAGAAACTTTAATCTGACTCTATTCTCAGAATAATAATTTCAAATAAGTGTTTTACTTTTTCCCCAGTGGACCTAATCCTCTTCTGTATTGATGCTAACTTTCTCAATGACAAATTTAATTGTGTGAGAATAACTACTAGTACCTCTTAAGTTAAGCATCTTTTACAATTTTGAACCTTATTGTTTCAAATTGTCATTGCCATTGTTTATTTATTGCCGTTTTTATTTATCTATTTTTTTGTGGTGCAGAGTGGCCCCACTAAAGTGCAATTTTATTGTAACTTGTGTGTAGTGACAATAAAGTCTATTCTATTCTAGCCATTTAGGTTATTCAAAGAGTAGAAGTACAGCATTTATTATTTTGATGGAACCATTCATTTAAGGGTCTTTGACTCACTTGGTCTGTAGTATATTTGATTAAACACTGCATTGTCTCACTGCTATCTATGCTCATGTTGAACTCAATACGTCATTGCTTGATTGGGTAAGCCTTTCTCTCAAGAGACAGAGCTTGAGTATTTTAGATTAATACAGTTTCACATCACAGTCAGCTTCTGTGTCTGTTTTATTCTCACTTCATGGACTCAACCTCAGAGTGTGAATTTCCATTAATTCCATAAGAGTATATAATGTTCATAAATTGATTTTCATATATAGGAAGTGTAGTAAAAACTGAAATGTGCAGTAATCTCTGGATAATATTCATATACTGATCAGTTAAGTTTCTTGTATCTCTTATTTCTTTCTCTCTTTGCCATTACATTGCTCAGCTTTGAGTTGGGCTTCAAAAATGTTCAATACACTGCTAAAAGATAATGCAAAGTACTCTGTGTTTGCAAAAGCTGCTGTTGTATGAATATTGAGTCCATGTTACTGCAAGATTACGTTATCAAAGGACCATTTATGAAGGTTAATATGTACTCAAAACAAACAAGAACAAGTCCATTATCTGTCGCATTAAGTTAAATCTTTTGATGATTAATACAATTTATCTGCTTCTATTCATGGTTTTCATTCTATCCACAGGCAGAAATAAAACATCCAGTGCAGGCGAGTGAAAACATATAGCCACTATAATGTACTAACTCTCTAGTAGGTGGACCCAGTATCCATATCTTTAGGAAGAAGTTACATGTAATTTTCAAACCCATATATCTGAGGCCTTAAAATGTCTTTTTGAGGAGGTCACTGGGATCAGGCATCGGTGAGTGTGAAATCAGGGTCATGTTATTATCAAGAACCTGGTTTTGTTTTTATACCCTTCTTGTGGACACATTTTTCCATAGACAAAACTATGTAACATAACTGCAGTCAAATTGTTGAGTATTTTTAAGCAAACAGATAGTTGTTGCTTGCCCTTGGAAACTCTGTTTTGGTGTGCTCCCTTTACTCCTCTATTACAAGGCTCTTCCCTCAGAGTAATGCTGTTATTAGCTGTGCCTGGACATGCCTATATCTACCACAGAGACCGGCAAAAAGGCCTCACAGGCATGCCGTACTATGGTGTTACAACACACTACCTCCCTGAAAACACCACAGCGGAATTTTCCCACTTTGTTGGAGTCCATTACACATGAAATATCTGCCTCCTGTTTCCCACTGGCAAACTGTACACTCTATGACCCTTTGTCGTCTGAATAAGGCATATACACACACAGGCAAACTGTACTGTTATTTGAAAAGCCTGTGGGCTGACCTTGCGTTGAGTGCTAAGTCTCCAGCTTCCTCTTAAAGGCTTGATGAGCTGGCTGAAATATTAGCCACTTGAGATGCATATGCAGACCTCTATCTTGTTTTAATGAAGCCAAAGTCATTTTTGTTTAAGTGACCCAGCTTAAGGAGTTAATAGTTGGGGTCAGGGTAAGGCTTCAAAGTGGTGTGTTTGCTTTTATGCCTTTCCATTCCATAAGAGCGGCAGAGAGGTTGAATACTCTCTGTAGGCAATGGCGTCTGCTCCACCTCCATAGGCGAAATAAGAACTCTAATTACAATCGACTAGTGATTTTCTCCACTCCTCAGGGTCTTATCTGCCTTCCTCTCCCTAGTGCTGTCGCTGTGACACAGGCAAGGAGAAATCTAGAGGCATAAGCATTCTGGCCTCGATTATAGTCATAAAAATGGAAGCCTGGCTCTGAGCAATTACCCCATGGGGGAGCAGAGGAAGAATGAGACAGATTCTCAGAGAGGAAGGGAAACAGGTGAAGGAGAGTGCTGAGATATACTGAGGGAAGACAAAACGCTTGCGTATATAGAAGCAGGGCGCAGAGGGTGGTGAGTGAAGGGAAAAGGACAAAAGTGAGAGTGTGAGCATGATGGAAAGAGGCAGAATCGGAGGGGCTGTCACCTGTGAATGGTACTCTAAAGCACTGTGGCAGGAGGCTGTCAACGCCGAAGAAAACAGAGAAGAAGAAGAGGAGATAATCTCCTCCCAATGTGACATGATGCCAGAGGAGTGGTGTGTGTCTGGCCTGGCACAGTGCTGTCGGTTTGAACCCAGCCCTGGGAGGACCCCCCCCCCCACCTAGTCTATTAATACTCATCACCGTCACTGTCATGGTCATCATCATTATCACTGTAATCATTGCCACTGTCAACAGCAAACCCTATGGGAAGCAGAAGTCATACTCAGGAATGCAGAGGCCCAGTAAACAATACTGGGCTGTCCTTGGTATGGTATGTGTCCACAGGAGAAGTTGAGGATGTTGACTGGGTGACTTAGCTACAAGATTTAGGTCTGTAAATCATCCACTGCCCAAGCATCACTTCCACTAAATGACTGATCTTGAAGTAATCAGACAAGTCATTGCATTCTTTGTTCACTACAGCAGCCTTCAGATTGACAGGCTGTAGATTGCTTACTCTCCTTATTGTGGCCCAGAGCAATGTTCTTTTGGTCTGACACGACGCTATTGATCTCTCTCTGGAATTGTATGTTCACAGGTTTCCATGAATTGCAATGGCTGTATGATTGCAAAACCACAGTATTTTAGCTCTTTGTTCAATAGAGAAGATGCAGGATGTCTTTGCTCCTCATACTGAACTTATGCCAGTGTTTGGTCAGTAGTAGCATGGTAACCTCAGCATTTAGATTTAATAAGATGATGGGATGCCAGCCACTTGACTCAGACACAGAAGTATCGTAAAAAAGGTGCCTCGTGATGTAGGTAGTTTTCAGTAGGTAGTTTCTCTGCTGCATATGGATACGCTCACACCTCTCCCACAGATTTTGCATTTACAAGCACAGACTGCGACCTGAGAACTAGTAGGTCTAGCATGGACTGAAACAGTACATGGTGGTGTTGGAGAAATGATTTACCGATCTGAGAAACACAGAAGTGACAAACTCTTGCATCATCAACTGAATGACTGCTCTGTTCATTTGTCTACAATGGCGGCAAGACAGACAGTCTAGCCTGTTTGAGGTAAAGAGAAGAGGAGCGATCTTCATTGTCCCTGATGTATCACTGAGTGGTTTGGACATTAAGGCCAGCCTGTGCCGCACAGATCCAAGGCTTTTTTCAGGAGACAACAGGAGCATCATCTAAAGCAGGGGTGCTTAATTGTGGTCCTCAAAAGCAACTATCCTTCATGTTTTAGATGTATCCCCCTTCCAACACGCCTGATTCAAATGATAAACCTCTCATCAAGCTCTGCAGAAGTCTGATAATTCCTGTTTAGTAACATGAGACTCTTGAATTTGCACTGAAAATACTGTCAAAACAGTCATATATAATTACCAACACACCTCTCTTAATTCTCAGCTAAGAAGGCCGTTAAAAAAAAAAAAAGAAGCCAATTCACTGATATGCAGCAGATTGACACAGAACTAATACTATTATCTGATGACCTCTGTTGAGTAAGAAATGAGAGGTGATTTGCAGCAATATTAAAATTTTGTACCTTGCAAATTATGGACATGGCAGATTCTCCCAGGGAGAATATTAGAGACAAGCCAATTATTACAAATTACCGGAGTTCACTGTGCAAATAGAGTTTTAGATTATAACTGCGTCATGTAGATCCAGAAGTACTTTGCAGACACGGTGCACAACATTGATGAGGCATCTAATGTTGCTTCTGAAACCAGCTTTTAAACATCAATATGAACAAATTGTGTGTCTACTTCATAGATCCCCGCATTTTAAATGGCTGCTGGTTCCACTTGAACTACTAATGACGCACTAATTATTCTTTTAAAGTTTAATCCTGTGTGTCATGATGAGTTTCTTAATGAGGCAGAAAGACAAAGGGATTTGCTTTCTTGATTTCGATCGAAGTGTGAAAAAATATACCATCATTTCATTGGTTTAACAAAAACCTCTGAATAACACCTCGCCAACAAGGACTATGACTAAAACAATGAAGTTGGTCAAAGATGAAATCATTGTGGAACCTGCTGTGATACAAATTTTGAGGGATCAGTTCATTGACAAAGACATAATTTTCCTTTCACACTCCTACCCTTATGGTTTCTCCTCTATTTCTTTGTTAGGATTTGTTTTGTTGTCAATGTCTTCTATGGCGCTGGCAAGTAATGGGTGCTTTCTTACACTTGCTAATACAGATGACAGCTCCTTTAATAGCTCTCAACATGAAGATGACAGATTTCTTTCATGGAATTTTAATTAGCAACCCTGATTGATACTTCCATTTATGTACAAATATAGGGAAGAAGGAATTTCTCATGAGGTCTTACTCATTTGTCTCAGGCAGTATGTGAAATGCCACCAACTTATAACATTATATTTGAAATATCAAATCTGATGTTTGCTTTTAAGAGAAGCAGAATCTTTTTTTTCCAGTAGGTTCACACATGTAAATATACACCTTACTGAAACTTGTCATCTACCTTTAACCCCTCACTAGATGCATGCATTCATACATCACATACTGCATCTTAGATCAGTGGGCTCACCATATCAGGTGTCTGGGAGGCAAAGGGGGCTTAAGTGCCTTGCTCAAGGGCACATCAACCATCAAACCTCTGCTAATTCCAAGAATTGAACTGGCAACCCATCAGCATCACACGCTGACTCTCCAGCCATTTAGGCCACGGCTGCCCCAATTTCCCCCAATTTTTACTTGTTAGATTTCCCTAAAAAGTTGATCAAATATTAGAACAGACCTTGAGCCAGAAAATGTAAGTGTATTTTGTGTCCATGTAAAATGTATCGTCATTAAAACCTAAGCAAATATCCATTGTGTGTAGGTTTTGACTAGCATGTAATTTGATTTGACCTTGGTGGAAAGTAACAAATCTACATTAAAAACAAGATAATGCCATTTTGACCTTAAATCCCATGTCTGCTGCATCAATTTTCTTTTAATAGAACAAGTCAGAAAGACATTTTAGTTTTCCTGCAAGTTTCTTCATGTAATCCTCATTCCATTGTAAACTTCCATTATCTTGGAATGAATGATGTTTCGCATTTCTGATTATGGCCTCTTGTCACATTATCAGCTTATATAGTATAAAGCAGCTGTGGGTGCTAAAGCAATTTTCTCCCTGTGATTCACCTATAGCTTTGACTGCAGCTGTACTGTACACTCTCTCACCTCAGCATAGCACTTCAACTTTAAAAAAAAAAAAAAAATTTTCTCTACCCAGTGCAGTTATTATAATTCGCTATAGTGGCCTGATGCTGCAGCCACATTCCTAAAACTACATTTATTAAACAAGGTGACTTTGTGGCAGTTTGAGCTCTAAAACACACTGCGTGGTTTCTCCAGGTCTGGTCACACAGCTTGTTTCCGAAGGCCTGTTCTCTCAGCTCACACCTCGGCCTGCTTTTTTGCCCCCGCTGCTGCAGAAATCCTTTAACCTCTGCTGTCATTCTCCCACTGTGCAGCAGTGTTGGGATCTCGTTGGAATGCGTCTGCCAGACTGCAGCGAGGGTGCAGAGCTGTCAAGCCTCATTGCCACTTAATGAACAAACATATTTCTGGTGGATTCTCAGCTTTGGTTAAGAGGAAAAGCCATCTGCAGCAGTTATGCAAAATGAATCAGAACACCACGAATGAACATGCAGCCTTTTCTTTCCGGGTCCATTTCCATCGGAAGACTATCAAAAAATATTCATTTTCAACGCCCTACGACAGACTTTCACGGGGTGTGCTGGAGGTAGCAAGAACAGCAACACAGATAAGATCGCTACTCTTAATTAAAAGGAGGATTTCAACATTTAATACAATGGATTAAGCAAAGGCCTCTCTGACTTATTTATCACAGCTATTATTCTGTATGAAGGAAGTTGCTGAGTCACCAGGGACATTTCAGCATAATTTTTCATACAAACCATTACATTATCCTGATTTATTATGCTCTGTATGGTATGTGGCATCTATAAATGAATGAAAGTGAATATTTGCTTGACTTAGTTTATGTGAAATCGAGACAATAACTAGGATGTATCGATGTTAAACATAAAATTACATGCACATTTTTAATTTCAAGTACATGCTACCCCTTCAATGTGGACTTTAGTCCACAGTGTTTGTTGTTTTTGTGTCTTCTGTATATTACATGAAAACATCTTTCTAAACAAAGTTTATATCCCCTCATACTAACACGATACTTAATGGAATATAAAAAAACCATCTCTCACAATCATACCTACCTAGAAAAGTACTGTATATGTATTAAAAGCCATTGACTAATGTATTGAATGGTTCCCCTTGAATCAAATATTGTAAGCAAAAATGCACTCCAGGTATAATACAGTGTACAGTATGTGCTGACACATTATTTTCAGATTATTTTCTGTGCTTCTCCAATACAATAAACTTTTAAAATGGTTAAACAACAGTTTGAGGATGTTATATCGTTGGCTTTCGGGAATTTGAAATTCAGAGTTTCGCCATATATGTGTCCGTGCACCATTTATCTTTGACCTTCTTACAGTAGATCCTCTAATTATGCTGTAACTGATCAAAAAAAAATTGTGCATATACGTATCACTTTCTCCACTATTTAATGTCAGTTTTTATGAGCGTGTAAGCCTCTCTTATCTATGGTTAACTATAGTCTATGTGCTGAACCAGCAGCTGGCAGAAGCCACTTTAGGCATTTCAGATGGGTCTTGTATTGTCAGCAGTCATAAAGATGACATGGGCACATGCATACTGGTAGCATAGTCTACTGCCATGTGTCATCTGTTTCTTTTGGGTCTGTCTGAGAACACAAGGGGACAGGATCTGATTCAGCTCTGGGACCGCAGGCAGATCAGGCTCGGCAGGCTCATTGTAAGAGAAAATAAAAGTATTGCAAGCCTTGTTGGTACAGGAAAGCCAGCCACCCATTGTCCTCTCCTTCCACACCATTCTAACAAGGTTGGCACATACCCTTAAATAAGCATAGGCCTTGTTAAATGGTCATTACTGCTGTCCTCATCCTGACTTGGTGGATCGTTACACAGAATAGAGGTGAAGCATTGGAAATGCAGTGAATTATACAGGGCACCAACTACTGCCTCTCCTTAGCTAAATGAGTCTCACATATGAGCCTACATTTCTTGTCTGTTTTATTAGACTATGACCAACCTCGTGCTATGACAAGCTAATTATGACTACATTGGATCCATATTCATCATACACAATATAATAACCTTAATGAGTTGTGCAGATAAAAAAAAAGACTTTTCAAATAAGCATCCTTTAAAACCCTTTTTTTCTGTGAAAAGCCTAAGTATGTGGTAGTAAGGAAGTGTCATTATCATATTCAGTGCCACCTGGGATGGATACAATGGTACATTGCTGCTATTCTTGCCTGAAATAAACTTAATTAGTACTGTGCCAGCTCTGGGCATCCATTATCATTATAAAATGGGAAGAAATTGATCCTTTATTTTTTTGCTTCGTTTACGTTTCATAAACCAAATATTAATTTAGGGGTGGCACAGAGTGTACGGTGCTGTGACAGTATATTTTGTAAATGATGTTGATGGAGAAATTGTGTTGTGGAAAAATTGTGAGTGGGGAAGTGAACCCTATATTAAAACGACTAAACGACTATGTAAAGAGATGTATGACTTTGTCAAAGTTTGACAATTTCAGTGTGCGCTTTCTGGCTCTTTAAAAGGAATTTTTGAGATCCAGGCCACAGATTGTGAGAGGAGGTAGTAGTCCAATGGCAGGTTTATTGAGGACATCCTATAAATCAGACTATTAGTCTTAAAAAAAGACCAGCTGTAAAATCAGCAAGAGTGGGTTACGAGAATTATACAACCTTACTATGAATGTGGTTTTAGCCATAGTAACTCTAATGATATCAGTTTAAACAATGGATGTATTTTGTCCTAAAATTTCATAATATTCTAATAAACTCCATAGCAGCTCTCAGTTGCTGCTGTTGTTGTGACATGTGACATTGGTAATAATATTTTCTTGGTCTATTAGTTTTGATAAATGATGAAGTGGCACAGCTGAATATGTTGCACATAACCACAGCAATGGCAAAATTAGTTAGTTCCTGATCCTGAAATAAATGTATTTACACTGGGTGACATTTTACTAAATAAAAGTTCCTCACTAATGGAGCATACGAGGTGGTACTTTATAACAATTAGGGGATGCATCATATACCTCCTCCAAATCACTTGGCATTCACCAACTTAAGACAAGCAGTTTATGACATGTTTGATGGTATGAACAACCCATACACAATGGACATCCATTTGAAAATCGGTATGAATAACAGAGCTGCAGGTAATTTGTAAAGGTGTAAAAATAGCCTGAAAAACCGAGCTGCATCTCAGAAACTTGGGAATGTCTGTGTTTCTCCTGAAGCAAGGCAAGTGTGCAGATATAGTAGAATGTCCGATATCTATAGGCTTGTAGCAGCTCTGACTATCAGTAGTGACGGAGGCTTGTGTGCCTTATGGCTTAGCAGATGTCCTCTCTGCTGTGCATGATCCAAGAATGTGGACTCTCATCAGAGGGATGTGTAAATTATTAAGAAAAGCATTTGCGTTTACTTCTCTTTTGTTTGCGTTTAACACTCGATAATAAACAATGCAGTCAGTGTTGGAATGAGAACCTGCTGAACTCAGTGCCAAACAAAACAATTGGATTATTAGCTTAAAATAAAGAAGGCACAAGAATGGTGGGTGGGTAGTGAGCTCCTCCAAAGCAGGATATCTTTAATGCCAGTCAGACAGTAAACAAAAGGTTGTGGTCTGCATCTCACCATGTAGTTAATCTTCCCCATGAGTTTCTGCTTCATATTCATACAGGGTACGGTTACGTTTTGGAATTTAGTCTTTAAGATGTATGTGTGGATGAGCAACCATGCACGTGTGTGTTTGTGTCACATTTTCAAGCAGATAATGGCCACATTCTCAGAGATAACCACAGCAGAAAATGAATTGCATTGAAATACATGAATGTTCAAAGTGTCCTTTCTCTCCATCCTTTTTGTCTGTGTGTGTCCATGTGTATTATTACTTTCGCATTGCGTTCTATCTGTTTCACACTGGTGGCAGACTCTCAGACTGGAGTGATTCCAGATTAGTTTAACGTGGCAGTGAGACTGTTTGAGTCATCACTCTGTCTCTCTCCTTCCCTCTCTTTGCGTACATGTTTGGATCGCACTTCAGTGTTTTCCCTCTCAACTGGTTAACCTCAGCTCTCATATCTAGTTTCCAGTGTAATGTCATCTTATTACCACAGCGCTCTCAATGCGTACAGGCCTCAGGCTTCTTGTCTGTGTAAAGAAAAAGAGTTGTAATTCTTTTTCATTGACTATTTAGAGAAAGAATCCCCACTTTCTAGGGTCAACTCTGGGTTGTAGTAAGATAGCTGTTAATATTGACAATGATCTTAAAATATGTGTATTAATTATAGTTTAGTCCTATGTGTGAAAGACCAATAGTATATACCTTACTAAAAAATGTTTCCTAGCCTATGTTTTGGGTTTTTTTATGTTTTCTATATACACTGTGTCAAACGGCTCTTCCCTTTGACAAAGCCCATGCACCTAGAGTCCAAACATTAGTATGGTGTGTTTTGACCATCTGTGGTGAGCTGAATCTCTCCCTCTTATAAGGGAAAGGACAAATGGAAAGACGGATGATTGGTTGGAATGAAGGATTGAAATTGCCAATTTTCCTGTGACCAAATCTCTCAGTAGGGGTTATGTGTCACACACAGGATTGATGGCTCATTTCTTCTAAGTAAATCAGTGTTGTGGCCACTCTATCTCTTTCCTCCCTCTCCATTTATGTACGGGTGTGTCTGCTGGTATCAGGAGTAAGCAGATATTGGGATGATCTCTGCTATTTCCTGGGGAGTCTGCCGTGGAACATTGGTCTGTGCTGGGTGATAAAATGATTATGATAACTACATAAATGAATACAATCTTCTTCTTTTTTTTAAGTACAAGGAGGATTATGTAGTCTGGTAAGTACCACATCAAAAAGCTAATTGCAGAGAAGATTTAAATTTCTTTTTGTGCATCAACCTGTTTCATGCCAGTGGTATGATTTTTTTTTTTTTTTTTTTTTTATGCTATCTTGTTGGGAGGGCAGCCATAGCATTTAGTGGGGCATTGCCACCCCCCGACCCCCCCATACCCATGCCTAGATCCGGCCCCGCCGCTGTGTAAAAGTCCAGCCTGTCTCACCTCTGTTACTCCATTTGCTTGAATGTGGATATCTGTCAATGCTTTTTTCCAAGATCTCTTTGTAAAAGTGACTCACGATTCCTTGCAGTTGAAGCACATCAGTGGGTGGCATAATTATGTATTGTACCACACCATGACATGACAGGGAAGACCAGAAAATGTAGTACTGGGATTGAGAGAATTGTTGAGAAAAATGTATATCACTGGAAGTGTTCAATTCCAATGGAAATTATCTATTAGAATCAGTTCCAAGTCGGAATATGTTTTTGGTTCCCAGTGATAAAAGCGAATTCCATCACTTTGTTTGTACAAGTGCAAATGCATTAAAGCACATGATTAATCTTTTGAATTTTTTTTTCCATTAATCAACTAATCTAAATAACTTTTTAAAAAAAAACAGGGGGGGAAGGGATGAACAGGTATGGAAAAATCTGCAGACCAGGGTGGGGGCGTTAGACCTATAAGAGCAGCAGAATGAAACTGAGGTACTGCAGGCGTCAATGGTGTAACGCTTCGACAGGTGCCACAGCCAAAACTAAGTAGCCGATCAACCGTAAAGTGACTCGACTAAAAAAAAATGCTTTTGACTAATCATGACAGCACTAGATGGAGCCTATGACTGATCTAAATGTACTGTCTAATAAAAATAAGCATTTCTTATGACACAAATGTTATATTTATCAAATATGTTTCATGAAGTCTTTTCCCCACCTACCTGAACTTTTCTTCACAACCCTGATATTATTTTGACATGTTGTAGCTTAAGGGTTTTACTGAAGAGAAAATAAAAAGTATTGTTTTATAGGCTGTGCCAGAATATCTGTGATTTGGAGGTTAATTTGACTTCTGCTTTTCCCTGTCATATGTTCTGACATCATGCCACAGCCGACTTTAATAGTTCGGGAGATGCTGTGAAACACCCCTCATCTTTCTGCTAATGATGTCTTCCTGTTGTTTTACATGAAGAGCTTTCAGGTGGTAAAACACTCTTTGTTGTGAAGATGCAAAGAGAAGCACATTGTCTTTAAAACAGAGCAATGCTTTAGTGATGCATACAATAAAATAAGACATGTTATGACCTATGTCACAACGTTTTGCTTTTCACTCTTATAGTCTTATTGAATCTAGTTTTATGTGTATTCTTGTTCAATATTGTGATGGTTTTGTGGAGCCGACTGGTATTTGGGGCTTCATCGGATTTGCTAAATATGTTAATGCATGAATCATGTATCCAGGGCTCCATCTGAAATGTCAAACGTGCGCATGCTGAGTGTGTGTTGGTGGTTCTTGTTAATTATATAAACCTACACTTTGGTTGCCCACCATATTCCTATGTTTTTCCACTGTAGTGTATATATAGTAGACTGAATTTCCTCAAATAAAAACCAGGAATCAATTAAAATAGTAGCTTGTGTCACTGTTGACATGAACAAATGAAAGGTCGTTTTTAATTACAGACTGGTGAGACAATAATATGGATAAACTTCTTGTGCCAATCATGTAACATACTGTCAGTTAAGTAAACGAACCCTTACATACTGTTCATATTCTATGCCTTCAAGGTATGGTATGGGTCAATTTTGACCCGGGCAAAGAATACCCTCCTTAATTTTGAACTACATATCTTTTTAAAACCTATAAACAACCAATCTGACATTAATAAATGGTTGAATAATCCTTAATTAAAGTTGCAGAAAGCAGAGAAAGTCTATTTTTATATTTACACTACTCGATTTTGAATAAAAAATCCTTTCTCTTATCCTGTTTTAACCCTTGTGCGGTCCTTCGTAAAAGGCACACTGGCTGTGTCCTACAATCGGGTCTTAAAAACCCAGATTCCAAAGTTCAGTTCCATAGACTCATCACCCCACCCCCCAAGGATATATTACTGTTTTCAGTAGTAAGCAATTATCATCCTACAGTACGTATAAAAAGGTACATTTGTGAGCCACCGGGTCTCTTTGACCTGAAGGACCGCTTAACTAAGACATGAAAACATAATAGTCATAATGATGTTAATATATTTTATTGAAAGTACAATTTGCAAAAACATTTAAGAACTGGTAGGATTTAGTGTATATTACCTGGTACAACCATTGAAATGTTAAAACACTGTCCCTATTGTCATAACACCAAAGAACTTTCCACAACTACCAATGTAAAAATGCATTCATTAATTATATATATTCCATATGAATTCAACATTAACAGTTAGAACATAAATCACATCAACAACAAAATTACTGTGTGCATTCAAAGCAGTAGTATGACACCTTGTGTGTGTGTGGGCCTTGCATATGTATTTCCTACATTTGCAGCAGGTTGTCCCGGTTTTGCAGTCCTTTTTTTTGTTGGGCAGAAGTTGCCACCTCTTTCTTTTCTGTCGTCATCTTGTGGGACTTCATCAGGGCCAGGCTGAGGTGGCTGCACTGCCCTTACCAGTGTGGCAGAAGCTGCTGTACGTGGAAGTGAGGACCAACTGATGGCATTGTTTTTTGACATGACTGTCTCCACTGCTGCCTGCTCCTCTTCTTCATCACTGGCATCATCATCATTATCTTCATCATCATCATCATCATCAGAGTGACTGTAATCAGAGTTTTCCTCTAATTGGTCTTCTTGCTCTGACACATCCTCGTCCAAGTCACTGTCTTCATCTTGGAAGATTAGATCAAGCACTTCTTGTACAGTATGTGTCTTCACCATATTCTCTATAAATATCAGTGCTGTATGACCTGATAAACACTCAACTCCTCTTTTTTTTATGTCTTGCTCAAATAAATTGATATTTTGTTTATTTTTATTTTGATACATTTCTGGTGCAGGTGCAGATCTCACGCCTGTTTCGAGGCACCCTGTGACCTCATATGACCTCTTTTCCTTAGGTTCACTATATATGATCACTGTTTATCAACAGTTTTGTTTTATTATTATTTCACTGTCAAGATTCCCCATGACTTCAAAAACTAACAGGTTCATGTTCCTACGGAAACCATATTTTCTGTGAGAAAATACGGTGGGAACATGGAAAGTTCTCGAGACAGTTTCAAGCCCCCCCCCCCCCATTGAACACTGTCACAACTGTCCCATAATATACAGGAACATGACATGTACAGTTTCACAGTTTCAAGTTTCCCTCCATTCCCACCCTTTACCTTGATTTAACACACTCTGGGAAGTTTAAAATACATTGAAATGAATATGGGTCACATTTGACCCTGAACAGTATGAGTGTACAAAAAAATTGTAGCACCCGTGTAAAATTATAGAAGTTTAAAATATTTTCAGTTTTGTGTATTTTGGAACATTTTAGGAAAAGTCACTTGATTTCAGGCAAAAAAAAACAAAAACATTTAGGGTATTTTTTATTGCTGTCAAATGTTAAAATGGGTCAAATTTGAGCCGAACAGTATGTAAGGGTTAAGCACTTAAGGAAAATTGGCATTTGTAGAAAAGCGCACCAACATCCTAAACATGAGCAGATCATAACAAGGTTTCAAACACCATACAGTTATTCTTATTCATTACAGGAACACAGGAAATACAAAAAAAAATCTTAGCCTGTCTCTGAATACAGGTGTCCTTGAAATAGTTAGATACCTTCTGCAGCTGAAGTAAATAAATGCTTTGTGCAACTGTTTAAAGAAATATGTTCGTATCACATTTGAACAATAAGTCAACTTGTATCTCTTCATTTTGAGCAGCGTATGGCATAACAGACTCGTATTCAGCATTGTACTGCAGTGTAATGCTTCCCTAAACCAACATTGCCAGAAACAACAAATAACATGATCAACTGCAAGACCACTTTACATGGTGAAATAAGTTAAGTTAATATTATTAACAACATACTGATTTAAAACACTGTAACATCTTCATTTATGATCACAGCAACTAACTAGGTTTAAGTCTGCCATTTTGATACTACAGTACCAAAGCATATTACACACACTCTGGGAAATCCTATAGTGTTGATAGGTTGTAAAGAATAACTATAAAGGAACAAGCAACACCCTTACTGAATATTAAATATGATACAACTCGAAACGCAGTAAATGTATGTGTGTAAATAAATATTTTTTTTCCCATTCATTTCACTTCACTTTTTCTTGTGCTTCTTGAAGCTCCATATAAACATGGTGACATTGAAAATTACAATCTATTGGTCAACAATTGAGAATGGATCAGTTTAACCATAAACACAGCAGAGAGATGTACTTGTAGCTGCTCATATCATGCATATCCCAGGTGTGTGAAAAAAGGCCTGAACACTTTACCCTCCTTCACGCTTCCTTTCACTGCTGTCAAGTTTATATTCTACAACTAAAGTAAAGGAGCAGAGAGAAGCAGAGGATATAAAGCAATGGTTTGGGGGAGGGGTGAGTAGAGCATGTCTGCAGTGTGGAGGGAAATTTCAGTGCCCCCCCCACCCCACCCCACACACACTCACACACACACAGGGGAACTATTGGAGGGTAGGTGTGAAAAGTAGGCTGGTTCAAGTGCCTAAAGAGTGGCCACATCTCCTCAAACATGTCAGATATAATCTCAGTACTTGTGTGTGTGTGTGTGTGTGTACGTACGTGTACTGTACATACTGTGTGCCTGTGTGTGTATGCATGTACTGTAGTTTTGTTACTTAATTCAGTCAGTCACATAGATTGCATGTAAGGAAATGATCTTACCATACGTACTTAACACAGAAGCAAAATAAGACAGGCCTAGCAAGAAATAGACAAGTGTTTATAAAAGGAACAAGCACTCTTTATACTAGAAAGAGAGTAAAAAGCTATTTTAAAGGTGCAGATGAGTGTGCATGTGTCTATATAATAATTTTATGTGCACAAAAGGGCCTCTGTGTGTCTTATGAGTGTCATGATGCAAGCTTGGAGCTAGAGAGCTGTGCAAGTAATGGCCTCACTCAGGGAAGATAATTAGTCAAATGGTGATTTCTACACGACTCCCATAGAAACTGTGCCACCAAGGCTAAATATCACCCACTGAAGTGCTGCTTATGTCTCTGTGTGGGCTGAAAAAATGGGAGTATCATATACACTGTGTGTGTGATTTTGTGTGTACACACACAAGGCTGCATGTGGGGATATTTTTAAACTGCTTGAGAAGAAACATTTCCTTTTCAATTTAACTTGCATTTCAGTGCCTTATTCTTGTTTTTTGTTTTTTTTATGTGGTCATTAACCAACATGCCACAGTGGAGGACTGCTATTAGCACAGGCCTTCACAATTGACAACCTGCTCCCTTCATATTGACTTCACATTTGGGTTATCCGCCACAGGAGAGTTATGTAAAGCACATTCTGATGGATTGTACCATGGTTTTCAAATGCCTTGATTTTGTTTGTTGTTTTGCATTTTTTGTTCATACACAGGAGCTCCAGTTTGAGCGGCTAACCAGGGAGCTGGAAGTGGAGAGGCAGATTGTGGCAAATCAGCTGGAAAGATGCAGACTAGGGGCCGAGTCACCAGGCGCTGGTAGCAGCAGGTAATGAGAAGATGCACACAAACACACAATGCAACACATGGCGTTTTTATCCCTTGTGGAAGTGTCCATATTCTATAGGGTAACCTTATGGCTTAGTGATGGATCAACCTGGTGTGCACAAATATGATTGGACTATAAATAAAGGAAGAATTTTCCATCCTGTCCCTAAAACAGGGTGGATAAACAAAAAACACAATGACTGTAATGTGATCTAAACTTATCATGTTGGAAATAAAACATTTAGGATCTATAGTCAATTGATTTATTAGGCTTGAGTCAAACAAAAATAAAAATGAGCCTTTTTGTAGGAAAGTATTCAGCCTTTGTTTTTGGTGACAGTACATGGGCTTGCTTCTAAGTGTGCATGACACCAGAGTGGTGTTTGTGCAGTGAAGCAACGCTGTCAGTGGAAGAGCTTGCAAGTTTGCGCTGAGAACTCATTCTCACTTCATCAGCTGAGACACTCAGCTGCCTGATCACCTCACCTCACCTCAGTGACCACATGTTCTGTCTGCCATCCTGTCAGCTCGGCCTCATTCAAGTCATTCATACAACTCAATACTGTGTGCAAAATCTCAGTGAGCTTCACTGGCCCTACATCTGTTAAAAGGATTGGTGGCAGGTTTAAGATTACATGGCTTAATGGTTTGTCTTAGTGTGTTCTTGTAAAGATTTAACAAAAATGTACAGAAGGACTTTAAAATTCAGTGTGAGTATTCAGTAGAAATAATATGCCATACTGTCACTTAATATAACTGTAAAACAAAGAGGTCAATTAACCTATTACGGACCTGAAGATAAACTTTAGATAAACTTCTAGGGTAGCCTGTTTCATTATAAAAAATCCCCATATCATTTAATATGTTGAAAGGTTGTGTTAATTTTTCTGTAGCAGTCGTTCATTTACAGCTTCACTTAATCACTGTGTAATATGTGGCCCATCTTTGAGGACTGGTTAAAATTCAATTCCTTAAAGTGGCAAGGGAAATTACCACAGAGGTTAATAGACTGTGACATTTAAGAGATTGCTTAATGGTCAGATTTCTGCAAATGCTGTTCATATGAACGTTCTTTGTTGCTTTTACCTTTTTGTTCTGATTAAGACTACTATGAATGAGAAATGAATTCCATTTCAATGACTAACCAACCAAAACACTTGCATTATGTTATTTATTGTATATATCCTGTAAGTCTTAGTGGAAAATTTGCTATTGCATAGCGTTGCTGGTAAAAGCATATGAACTAGTCAATAATTCATGGCTACATTTAAGTGTGTCGTGGAAGTGAACACAAATATTATTCTGGGACTGAGCATCTATATAAGCAGTCTGTTTTATCTGTTGACAGTGATAAGGTGGTGCAGTTAGGCAGTTAACTAGTCAAGCATTTATTATTTATCTGCAGTCAAAAATATCCTAATGTAAAGCACTGTTTTTTTCCACATCAAGGGGCTGGCTGCTGCTAAAAATTATGGTATACTGGGGAATAGTGGTGTCACTCCATGATGGCTCAGAGTCCACATGTCTTTTCCTTAGCAGAGATTCATAGCTACAGAAATCGATCTTGTGTTCACAAATATTAAACTTCCATATGTTCACTTGATATTTTTATGCTCGCCTGAGCTACACTTAGTCTCAAATGGACTTTGATATAGCTGATATATCCGGATAGATGGCACTTGGACTAAATAGAAGGCTGTAATGGCTGTGATCTTTTCTGGCACTGCAATAATCGGCCCTTTACATGAAGCATTCTTGCTCTCCAGCTGGCATATTAGCAAAAAAACACCTACCTCCTACCAGTAGATTGCAGTCCTCAACAGTACTAGTGTCCATTTGTCCTTTTTTTGTGTTTGAAATTGTTGCAGTATGAAGCCATTTCAAGTGCACTGAAAATATACAAAGGCAGGCTGTCTAATGTCCTTTCAAAGCAGTACACCAGTCTATGCCTGACTGTTGAGTAAACCACAGTTTCTGGTGTCATGGAGTCGATTGTGTCTGATTAAAAATGTTCAATAACAAGTTGTTGCCCTTGGACATTTGGATCTGGACAGATTTAGCACCTACATCTACTGTAGGTGTATTATGACCCAATAAACAACACTGGATTTCCCATAGTAGTTATATTTTAGGAATCCATTTCAGAGTAGGTGCTCGTTAACATCTGTGATAAAGCCTGATTGTTCATGACCCTAAATATCCATCTCATTCTATTTTATTTTAACATACAGTAGGTTGGCTGTTGTCACAATAAAATAAAGATTTCACTAAATAACGACAGGCTGAGTTTACATTGTCGATAAAATAGACGATGCCGAGGTGCAAATATGACTCGAAGTCCATTAAATATAGATTTACAAGTGGTGATCACCGAAATGTAATTGGAGATGATAAAGGCGTTGACAAATGTGTTTGAAAATACATTATCGAGGGTTGAGTTTTTGTGTATAAACATGTTTATGCAGTTAACATGAGTTTTATTCATATCAACACCATACAATTGTTATGCTCTGTTTATCATTAAAGCGAACATTCTATTAATGTGGAGAAGAACATGTGTCATTTCTGAAAAAAAGAAGCTTATTTAGTAGAAAAGCACTCAGAGAGCACAGTCTCCACCAAGGCAGATCAGCCTTCCCTGCCCCCTGAAAATTTCCATCCATAACTTTTTGAGTTATCTTGCTAGCAAACAAACAGACAAACCCTGATGATTACATTACTCTTATCATTCCTTGGCACAGTAACGAAGCTAATATAATATTATAGCAACCCCTTTTATGCAATCATGGGAAGATATGGGTCCCAAGATGAGACCAGTTGAGAATTACTGTGTTAAATGAATGTATGTAACTTTTCTCACGGTGGAAGCAGTGACTATTCAGCACTTTTATAAGTAAAGAAAACATGTAACACCGTTTTCACCCTCTTTCAGTCCCACAGAAGGACAAATGAAATGGCTGCCACTGGATATTTGTGTGTGAATAGAGTTTAGCTTTAGTCGTTGGGGACACGCTGTTTGGCTTAATAGCTCAGCAGGTCAATAGTAGACGTGAGGGAGGACACAATAAAGGATTCTGGTGGGAGTCATTACCCCTTGCCCCAGAGCTGACCACCCCCTCCATGTGTCTCTACATACATATACAGTATATATAGTGGTGCCTGTCAAACTTGACCTGTGGCAAAACCATTAAAAGATGCAACCTCCTATCCTGCCAGTGTCTCAGTAGCCAACGGGGCTAATAAAATAAAGTGTCCTGTCAGAGTCAAGCCTGTAGTTTATCAGCATCAGCAGCACTCAGGGTGCATCATCGTTGTGGTAGCTATTCTTCTACTCCATTTGTCACAGTTCACTGAAGCACAACTCACCCAACTTCCTCTTTTTAATTGGCTGTGTGCTCATTAAAAGTCGGAGAGTTGTGTTTCTTAAAGCTCACTGACTTTCACCTTTACATAGATGGAGGAAAACAACCGTTTCTATGTTACCTGCTTGATAGCAATGATGAGGAAATGGAGCATATTAAGGAAAGGGGATGTAACCCCAGTAACACTGCTCTGAGGGCGCATACATGTGCCCCTGTCTGTTGTAATAAGCTGCCTTGAAAAACAAAATGAACTACTTTCCCCTTTGTCAAATTAGCATTAAATGACTCTATAACCTCTATTATTCATGTTCATTTATACCAGTGGTTCCCAACCTTTTTTTGGCTCCTGACCCCATTTTAACATAAAAAATTTCTGACGACTCCAGACATTCTTCTTCTTTTTTTGGTGTCTACTTCTCAGTTTCTCTTGGAGATGACTTAACAGGGCCAGGTGGGTGAAGGGTTCTTTATATGTTCTGTTTGGTCCAGTTTTCTGACTACGACTGTGTACAGACAGGTTAAAGTGTAGGACAAGTCAATCAACACATGCCCTTTCAGTTATTATATTCTGCATTTTATTTTAACTTGATTTGTAGTAGGAAAAGTGCGTGGTATTTTAATTTTAATGAAATATACTGTATATTGACTTGTTAAATTATTATTATTATTAGTAGTAGTAGTAGTAGTAGTAGTATTTAATAAAGTATTGAAAATTGAGTCAACTGGAATTTTTTTTTGGAACATTTGCTTTTTAATGAATAGTTTGGATGAAAATGTTGTTGTTGTTGTACTTTTTTTTTTGTAATAATTTCTTATCATATCATGCACATGCATCCCGTTCTTTGTAACCAATGCCAATATGCACTGTCCTCTAACTAATAAATAAATAAATAAATAAATACAAATTAAGTTCACATTTGCCAGGAACTGAAACAGACAGATTTGTTCACTGGTTATTTCGCCATTTCTCTGTTTCAGTTTTCATATGAAAATCATACTTGATGTAAACACCCACTCCATCATGAATATAACCTGTGCTAAATGTGTTGATTTATAGCTTCAGTGTTTTGGTTTCACTCACTGGTAGCTTTACAGCAGTAGTGGATGACATATTGCCAGATCAGGCCACATTACGCTCTAATCATGTTCCCCACATCAGCTATAGAGCAGTGATGGTAGGTCTGCCTCATACACAAAGGATTAATGATAAACAGACTAACAGAACTCAATGGAGACTATTGTATGTGTTTCCTACATCCACACATCCTGTTCCAAGTCATTTCAACGGTTCAAAGGGACAATTGAAGATTATTGATGGCATTACAGATGGCTTAAAAATCCATATAGGATTTCTTTTCAAAGTCATGTTGTGGTTAAGTCGGTGGTTTGGTCATGTCCCCCTACTGTGATCATATAATTTGACATGATTGTGACTCCAGTTATTAATCAATTCTATTTGTTAGTAGATACATTTTCCTGTTTATGCTGCTGGAGTTTGTCTGTTCTGTTGCATTTTTATCTTTTATCAGGGTGGATTCCAATTGTGGATGTGTACTTTTTGTTTATTTATCAAAGCCATAAGTTGAAACAAGTTCCAGACTTTAGCTTTTGTTAGTGCTGAGAGATCCTCAAGCAAAACACTAGCCGTCACCAAAGTTCACCTTTTGAGGCCTTGATAAACTCAGCTGTCAGAAGTGGACTTGGAATCAAAGTCTGCACTAAGTGTTGTCTAAACCTCTAGCTTGTTTATCTCTAACACAGTGATGACTATCTTTGACCCTGTCCTGATAAGCCCAAGTAAAGAATATAGGAGGCCCTGAGGTGTCTTCTTCCAGATCATTTCACTCATGTCATTCATCATGGTGTAGTTTTGTTTTGTTTTTTTGTTCACTTTTTAATCCCTTGTTTCCTTTCCCCTTACAGTTCATCTGAAAAGTCCCTGCCTTGGAGAGCTCCAGGTATGTCAACTGTAGCACGAGAATGATTACCTGTCATTCCAATGTCTTATCTATTATCTGTGTGTGTGTGTCTGTGTGAGTTTAACAATGCAATGGTCACTTTTAAAAGTAAAATAAATTAATATTAGCATGCTTACACTTGAAAACCCTTGATGAAAATCTAGACTTTCACTGATGATTGAGACTGAATTAAAACAGGAGTTGGTTTGTGCAGTGGATGTGTAAAGGAATCAAAGATGGGTGTGTTTCAGCGTTATGACTGGATAGATATGTATGCAGGTACAATAGTAGATCTCCAATAATACCATGTAGCATTAATGTGTGACTTTAAATGGCAATTTTAATAGTCATGACCATATGTGTATACATGTGGCCTGGAAAAACACCTTCAAAAATCTCTCTCTCTTGCTCGCTCGCTCTGTCTCTGTCTGTCTCTGTCTGTGTCTCTGTCTTTTGTGCTCATACCACCATGTAAACCTGAAATAACCTGACATATAATGATGATGTGAAGCTTTGGGGATGTAATGCTACCATGGGGGAGATTACAAACATGTTTGATTTGGATTATTTTTAACTTTGTTAATTTTGATGATATTAAGGAATAAGACATTCATTATAGAGTCACTATGAATGGATTCTTCTTTTTTTATTTATATTTTTGACTTTTTTTTTTTTTTTTTTTTTACTGTTAGAAACTCAATTTAAGGAAAAACTCAACATCCATAAGGTTACACAGTAAAAATAAAATGATCTCACGATGACGGGACAAAATAAAGTACAAAAATAAATGCAACAAGTGGTGACAGGCACAACAAACCCCACCCCTTATTTTGATTATGTCCTTCCATATTTCTAAAATGTGCTTCTCTGTGTAGAAGTTAGTGTAGGTACATTTAGCTAGTTCTTCTTCTTTGGTTTCCACATTAATACCATTCTGTTTTCATGTGTATGTGCTTATGAAGTCCACATTAACCAATAGTGGGAAAGACAGTCCTGTTCAGTGTCAGAGTAATGAGCTTCTGGCACATCAGTGAGACTTTGATTTAATGTTGGCTGTAAATAGTCTGTGTATATGGATATCTTTTTATTGGCTGAGTCATTTTCATGTTTGTGTTTGTGTTTATGTGTGTGTGGTTCAGGCATGTTTTAATTCTCCTCTATAATGATTGTTAACATGAGCCTTTTTGACCAAGCTTTCAGTAATTTAGAGCCTCAGGCATATTGTTCTAATATTTATCCAAGCTATTTCTGCCAACTCAGACACAATACCACCATTGACAGACAGCAGAAGGATTCATCTCAGACCTCTTTGGTCTCTGTTTGGTTATCCAGCATCCTTGAAAGATTTTCACTCAAGAACAGATAATGAATTGAATTTACTAATGTATTTCATGGCTTATTAATTGCATAGAGGAATTCCTGAAGTGGTCATTAATCTTTTATTGTCAGCCCTGTCAAAAGAGCCCATGGGGGGTTATAGTTGTACATATGCACTGGGAATATTAATACTACATAGTGTTCTCATTTATTGGCTGCTCTATCGTTTCCTTGCTGAATGCTTTTCATTAGGCGTTGGGAACTAATCACAATCGCAAGTTTGCTTTGTATTGATTTCTCATTATTCTAGTTGATGATAAATGATGTGGTTACATACTATTTTCAATTTAAATATGTGACACAGAGAGTAATGGACCAGATTTGTCTGTGAGGCTTATTGGCCTGATGAGCTGCTGTATACGTCTGCACTGCCTGAGAGTTTGGGATAGATGGGTTACTGTGGAAACAAGCCTTTTAGCCTCAGGAAATGTCAATGCAGTCACACCTCATGTCCACGGAGAACAGAGGACACACCTAAAATGAGTCTCCGTACATCTATATCTATCCCTTTGTCGCTTGTTGTTAAGGTGCTTATTCACATCTCAGTGTCTTTCCAGCACCACTGCAAACATGCACATCTCCGATATCACCAAACAGGAGTTTATTTTTATTCAGTCATCACTTATTGTGGTACATATAACCACTATACACTATAAACATTGTCAGCAGGTTATGTATTAAGTAGTGACTGAATAGTCTCAAGCAGAAATAAAATGCATCTTTATGCCTGCCTGCATTCTTATCAATGTACGTTTAGCTCATTTTCCATAAATAAGAGAAACTGAAAAGAAAAGCCATGCAAATCCTTAAAAAATGATATATAAATCTTTCTTTTGAAAACCAAAAGTGACTTACATATTTTTAAATATATGTTGTGATTGTACCATACATAATATGACTTTAACTTCTAGTCCATTCCAGTCTCATTTCTTGCTCCTCCGGTAATAATAACGCAAAAGGAGAGAGGGGTATTATTTTTGGTTCACATTTTTTTGGTCGTTTGTCTCATTGTCAGCAACTTTACACAAAAACTACTGGACCAATTTCCATGAAATGTTCAGGAAACGTGTGTGGTGGTCCAGAAATAGAATAGGATTAAACCTTTTTGAGTGTAGGTCAAAGGTCAAGGTCACAGTCACCACAGATGTGTTTTCGGAATGATAAAAGGTAGAGCAGATCAGGTAAAATGCCTGGAACCACTTATTGTTTAATAAATGGACAATAATACAATAGTAGGTCAATAGTAGGTAATTTACCATGTTTCCAGATAATAGCAGTAAACACATAATTCGTAACATTTGGAACATAAAGATTTATTAAGTGTTATAAAAAGGGAATCATATTTTTGCATTACAAGCATCATTTTACTTTTACATTTCCATCCATACCACCATATGGTCTGGCATAAGGAACTATAAGTGAATAATGAATTATGTACAAGACATCATATAATACACCCCTAAATTTGTAAACACCCCCCCCCCCCCCCAATATAATCAATATAAACAGAGCCTCGAGAACTTTTCTTTTTCAGTTTCAATATACCATATTTTAATTTAATGTCCGATCAATTTCCCAATAACCTTGAATTGCATATTTTAATTTTAATAGACAATTTAATGGCATCTGATTATGTTTTGAGGATATTTCACTACCTCTCATACATGGAAGCTTTATAAATCAGTGATAACAATGATGTGTATTCTCAAAACAACAACATCTGAAAATGTTTTCTAAAGGCTACAAGGTGCCTACACAACTTTGGGGTCACCTGGAATTCACATTTCTAATAATTGATAAAAAAAAAAACAAAAAAACGTACGAATAAGAAATATATGGTGAGTTGAGTGTCAATCACAATACATAAGACATGACAAACTCTGAAGCTGAAACTGAAACACTGTGGTCCTGTTTATCTGTCAAATCTGCATCTCTTTCAGTTATTATTGATTCAGTATTAATTGTTATCTTGTAAATACAAGCTGGACTGACTGCACATATCTTGACCAAGGAAATAAATGTCTCACTTTGGGCAGTAGTCTATACCAGGCTTTTCTGCCTCCGTCCATAATAATATCCATTGTATAGCCTGAATGTCATCTAAAATTAATATTTATTTGTAACATAATATAGCAGTCTATTACATGATCAAAAACATTATTTTAGGGAAAAAAAGAGTCTGTTTTGATTATCGGGGTTTACCAGGCATTTGTGGTGTGAAAATGGGGTCACAAGTAAAAAAAAAAAAAAAGTAGGGATCCACTGTACTAGAGGTTATGAAAGCAGTGACAAAGGCCAACATTCAGCTGCCTCTTCCTTGGCACGTGAGACAAAAGTACTGTCCAGCGTAGTCATGCGATGTCTAAAAGCCGTCAAGAAATGACATTTTAGCACTAACTTAAATTTTAGTGCCAAGAAACACAAGCCATGCGCCAGTCATCCATGGATGTTTCATTTCAGCATTAGAAAAAGAGTACTGTCTCTCTGTCTTGCTGCCTTTCTCTCTTTTGCTTCCTTTCTGGCTTTTTGGCATCTAATTTATCAAACAGGGTCAAAGCCCAGTATAAAAACCCTGTGGTGTGAAACGACACTGAGTGCCAGACACAGAAGGCGCTGGAAGGAGACAAAAGAGTTTTTGAGTCGTGTCAATACCTTTACTTTTAAATGCTTATTGGTCCTTTAGAGCTGCATTATTATTGGACTTTAAAATACATCATCACCACAACATTGACCTTGAGACACCCGCATGAAAACTTAAAAGATTCTCAGTGTGAAAGCACCACTAATCATAGAGTCAGGCTACATTAGATGTCGTGTTTAATATTGAAATATTGTCATTTTTTGATAACGTTGAAATAACAGGACAAAGAAAAGGTAGAAGACACCTGCTGCTGACAGACACAGCTGAAACGTGACACATTTGAAAAATAAGAGGTTGGGTTATGACCAGGTTCTTTGATGTGGGCTGACCTTGTATAAGTCTTAGGTTATCATTCAAAAGGAGTGAGGGCCACTTTTCTTTACATGGACCCTGCAGTGTGTGTTCTTTCAGTTTGACTTGATCTTGCTGAATGTGACTTGAGTCATTTGTAAATAGGAAATGCTCTTAGATGTTCAGACGTAGCAACATGAGATGCCAGGTTGTCAAACACACTAGGCCTCTGTGTCAACAGGTTTATGCAACAGGTCAGTGTGAGCAGCACAGCAGCTTCTTCACGGGGTACTACTCTTGTTCACACACCAGCTAGAAAGGCAGCTTTCAACAGAGCCTGGCTGCCAGTGTTTGACTCCCTGTTCCCCTCTGCTTGCTGCTTATTGTTTCTAGTGACTGCAGAGTAACCCAGGGACACTGGTCATGCTTAAATAGATTGTGATTATGGAAGAGATTTTGTCTGCAGGGACATTAGAGGGCTAATTCCATTTCCTGTTTGCTACAATAGTTGTTGTCATGCATGAAGAAAGTGGAATGTAGGGAAATGTTATGAGCAGTGAAAACTGCTTAGGGCATGACTGTATACACATTTACCATCACTGTGATGTGAAACGCCACCCTGTTTTGCTTGTCCAAATTAGCAGGGCAGTAAAACTTAATGACTCCCAACTGTACACAACCACAAAACTAATGTTGCAGAAAATATAATTTGTTATTGTTTCCCCTAAACTACAAAACTGACTACTTTTAATGACTATTTAAATCTTTCCACTCTGAGAATAACACCCTTAATTGTTTGAGACCTGAAGCTGTTCTCTCTCTGATTCCCTGCTTTGCTCCACCTTCCCAGATGCCTCCACCTCAGGTGACGCCAAGTGTCGGATGACTGACAGCTCCCAGTCGCCCAGCTACCGCATCAGGACTGAATCAGAGCAGGTGTCTCTGTACTCCCCAGAGCAGTCTTCTCCCCATGAAAGTGAGGGTCTGTTATTGCCTTCTCTCTTTCTACTGTACATCTCTTTTCTGTTACTCAAATCTTCTTTTTCTTTCCTATATATAGTTTCACCTTCAGTTTCTGTTCAGTATTAGAGCTTTTGCCTTTATCTAGCACATCACTTATACAGCGAATCCCACATCACAGCTTACAAAAGGTTGTGTGATGTAGCATAGCCTGCTGACTCACAGAGCAATAGAGTAGATATCCCTTTCAGAGGTCGCGGTAACCAAAAATATTCCATCATTGACAGATTTTTTTTTTAAAAGTTGACGGAAAATTCTGAAGGCCGTCCATCATTTTGACAGATTAAAAATGCTGAGAATAATTTACCAAAAAGAGTTTCATATACAACCTACTGACATGATCACTGCTCTGCCTGACTGTAAACATCACCACTGGTCATTATTACACTGAATACAACACCATTCTGACCTGTACCAGGTCAGGTATCCAACAGCAAAAACATACAGGGATGTGTAAAAAAAAAAAAATTTAAAATCTAGGGTACAGTCACAAGTAAAGTTAAAGGAAGTGCGGGCGGGTGGTGGGACAGGAAGTGACAAATAAAAGCAGATTCATGGATGAAACCATGGATCTGTGATTGAGCCACACGGCCAGTTTGTTTTATTTTGAAGGAGCTTTATATGTGTTTACCGAGCAGCTTTGATGGAGTGTGTTTTATCCAAAAATAAAGCCCATAAAAGTGAGTTCCTAAGTAGACACTGTGTTTAATGACGGATCTGGTTACGGGTCTGATGTACGCAGGTACCAGTGAGTTTGTAAAGTGGACTGTAACACCAGTGTTTCTGTCACATGTCTCTGTCAGTCCACCAGTCGTGTCCGATTAATGATGAGTCTGTAATATTAATCAGTCATTGTCAACTCTTGTTTCATCGACTTTAGCTGAAGATGCTACTTTTCTCGCGCTAAATGTCAAAGCAACAGAGTCTGTTTAGTTCTTTACAAAAGTCCAGTAAATGTGATGAACTGACAAATGCAGTGAAAAAAGACGCAGTGGAGGATGATGATTATCATCCAGCAGGAACTACAGTTATTGAATCACTGAGATGTTTTTCAACACTAAATACTAGTAAATATTACTTATTAAAATCACATATGAAATGATTGATAATAATGTATTATGCACAAATTTTAACGACCCTGTCGACCCGACGGACAATACAAAATTCTGGCACAACCTCTGATCCCTTCTGCTGTGCCATTCGTCATTAGATGCTGTCTTAGTGAAGGTCATCTGTTATGAAACCATTTATGCTGACTCTGTCTCCTGTCCTCTCATCCTCCTCTGTCTTCACTTTCTACTGTACATTTCATTTCAGTCCTTGTTTTCTTTCAGGGTCTGCAGGGAATTCACGTAGCTCAACTCAGATGAACTCGTACTCGGACAGTGGCTACCAGGATGCCAGCAGTGGCTACCTCAGCAGCCAGAACCTGGGCAAGGCTGAGCTTAGAATGCAGCACTCCTTCCCTGGCACTGGCACAGGCACCCTAGTCAGGAATGCCAGGGCAGAAGGCCAGACTTCAGCCCAGGTACCGACACTAAATACATGTTCAACTCATTCTTGTCAAGTGGCAAAAAATAATCACTTGTTTTGTGAATTAATTATATAATTTTTTCTTCTTATATAATCAAACAATCATCAATGTGGGCACAGTCATGACAGTTAATTGGCTTACTACTTTTTAAATCAAATTTTACATTTGTATTTTTCCTGTGAGGAGAGCAATGTTGTTGTCATCCTTTAAGGCACACAAGGTACAGAGTGCATGAAGCACTGCAGTATAATCATGCTTCCTACAGTGTTGTACACACAGACCACTGAGAAACCAAATGGCACTGTCAAGCAGGGGTGGGGGTGCATGGGAAAGGAATGGAAAAAAAAAAAAAAAGTAGTGCCTGGAGAAATTCATATCCTGTTATGAATTGGCTTATGTAATGGTATGTTATCATTACATAGCCTACTGCAGTAGCTGATGATTTTGCTCTGTGAGATCTTATGAAATAAATGCATGCAGCCATGTTGTTATCCTCCTGACTTGCAGGTTCCGGCAGTCACAACGGCAATCCCAGGCCGTGCTATGCGGAGGGTAAGCTCAGTGCCTTCTCGCTCACACTCGCCAGCCTATGCCAGCGGTATGTCACCCTCCCGCGGCTCCCTGCGTACCTCAGTTGGCAGTCCCTACGGCTCCCCCATTGTAACTGAACCCAAACCCCTCTCCAGCATCTTCTCTACAACCCTCCCCTCTGCCCAGCGCACTAGTGCCACATGCGGTGGCAGCAACTCACCCTACTCTACCCAGAAAAACTCCCCAGCTGCACTGCGACGCATGGGCTCAACAAACTCACGATCGGGGACTGCCAGTCGTACCACCTCACCTTATCAGGCTTCTGCGGGGTCATCGTCAGGGCGCATGGGCTCTCCTCTGACAATGGTGGACAACATCAACCCTCCACTGACAAAGCAGCCAACTCACTCATCGTCTCCAGTTAGGGCTAGTATGACAGCTGTGCCCCAGCACTACAGCTCCACACTCCCTCGCTCCATGCTCCACAGCACTGACCCCTACGGACCCCAGAGTTATGACATTTACGAGAGGATGACACGACCTGACAGCCTCACAGGTGCTCGCACGCATACACAAACATGCACACTCTTATTTAGAGGAGCTTTGCAGCTTGCTCAAACTCTCCCACACTCTCAGATCAATACACAACAACTTGGGTTGATTTTCAATCTTTGTATTTTTTTCCTGTATGATTTTTGAATGAGAACAAAACTTCCTGGCAGTCCTATAGATAGTAGTACATTTTGTGTAAAGTGAGAGGAAATTGCATTTGGAAAGCATTTTAAGTGAAGTAACTGTGTACTTGAGGTTATAGATTCTAGTATTAGGGTAGTGAAGTATGATATTTAATTTGCACTGCATTCACACTTTTGTTGTTTTGGTTCAATTGCAGTTGCAGTTACAGTACCAGGACAATTATTGACAACGTAACCTCGCTTGTGTAACTTGTCTTGTATGTGACCTTTTAGAAGAACACACTTAAAGAACAAAAGCTTGTTTGACAGATATCTTCCTCACATTAGTGCTCTTCATTTCAACCCCACTGTTTAGATCATTGGCTGTACAAAGAATATACAATTCACTGATAATAAACATCACAGCCATTACATCTCACACATACATATATAAACACACATGGTTTCCCATGTATGAGAGAGGGGAAAAGTTATCATTTCAATCTGCCAGAAGCAGAATTCCATCAGAATATGTGGTGGCATTTCAGTTTTCCTTAATAAGGAAGCAGGAATACTTACTCAGCAAATCACTGTGTTATTGTTGCAAGGTTAGTAGACTGTTTTCTGCTTGACTTCATGCTGCCCGGGGATATCCTCAGATGCCCTAGTTGATGATGACGTTCAAGGTGAACATTTCTCTTGTATTACATCAGTTTCCATCTTTCACTGTGTATTGTGATGCATGTAGGTGATGCATGTTCACATAAGTGTTACCATTTTAACAATTTAATTAGCACATGGCTGTGATAGCAAATGCCAACATAGAGTTTAATAACAACCACTGTGGTCTCGTTTTCACCTTAAATCAGCCACGCTTTTCACGTCTTTCAGGTAGTTGAAGAGTTTTGTTTCCTACTGTTGCTGGACCAGAGAGACAACAACAGATTACTTTTCACATCATCAGTACACAGAATCTCAAGCCACTGTAAAGATCAGGGACTCCTATTATTTTGTAATTTTATAGCATGCATTGAATATATGGTAACTGTTCTAATTAGGTTTAACTGTGATAATGTACATGATAATCTACCTGTCGGCTGATATGCAATCCACTTTACTTCTTTTAAAGAACTTTTTAGCTTTTTTCTGGCTCCTTTTTTAAAATTTTCCGTGTGTGTGTGTTGTTTTGTTTTTTTATCCTATATCCAGCCTTTTACTCACCCCATTTTACTTCTTTCCTCCTCACCCGCCCAACTGACCCCGATGCACTGTCATTTACAGGAAATCATAGTTTCCCTGTGCTGCTGAGAAAATGAAAATGAAGACAAATTGTCCCTAATAATATGATCATTACACTCAGTGTCCATTTTAGAAGACAGTGAGACAAAGAGCAGAAGGGAAAAGTACCCTATCTGCATGTGTGACATTTACTCTTACTTTGATTTGTAAGAATTTTCTGGTAATCATGTTAGGTCTTCTCATTGGCTTTGTTTGGAGAGGGGTTTTGAAAATTATTTTTGTTGAGGAATGCAGTCAGCTGCATCCATTTAAGTGTTTGTTTCTCCAGAGTGAGCACGCGCCAAGCCGCCACCGCCCTCCATCTAGCCTCTGCCAAGTGTAATCTGTTAAAGCCACGGTGAGAGGGCTGAGGGGGAGAATTAAATGACTATAACGCACCAGGAATGTGGGCCATTCATCCTCAATAGACAGCAGTATGTTATTTCTCCCTGACAATTTGCAGATGCTTTCTGAAGTGACTGCAGTCCTTTCTGTCGAGGGAGCAGAATAAAGAAGGCAGACGGATTAGTCTCTTCTAAGGTTGTTTGAATGTTACTACTTTCAGGAATCAAGCTGCTGAGAGGCAGAGATATGCATGAAAGCACTTGGGCCACAGAGATTCTGTCCCCCTTGGCCTAGTAGTGCCAAAAAGACCTGTTCATGAGGCCAGCCTTTACATGCAATGAGAACTCACTGATGGGTTTAGACGGCCTCATTAACCCTTCTTTCCATTTTTCGATTCTTTCTTCCTCTCCCACTCCTACAGTCGGTTCTACTCCTGTCTTTCCTCTCCTACTTCTCTCTTCATACCTCACACACCTTAAACCTTTGAACGAGAGACGCCCAACTGATTTCCTGCCAAACTTCTGCTAGTGGCTATTGTATGCACTGCTACAGATTGCAGGGCTTCCTGGGCGATTGAGTGTGCAACTACAGCACAAAGCAACAGCATTATTCAGCTTTACTCTATACCTGGCAAGAAACATGCCTGCCATTTCTCACAAATCATAACACATTGTTTTTTTGCTTTTTTTTTTTTTTTTTTTAAGGCAAGCCCTCGTGTAATATATTTATGTGCAAATGTTTATGGAATATATTTAGCAGCTACACAGGTTTGTTTAACACTGAGCCACAGGAGAGCACACTTAAAGGTGAAAAAGGGAGAGAGAAGTGCCTAAAACCCTGTAGGTTGCCCTAAAAGCATTGCATTAAGTGGTTTATTGCTTTTATTTAAAGGTCACTGGAACTGGTACTTTAAAATGTCTGATGAAATATATAAAGAATTACTCTTTCTTAATCAAACAATAATTTAACAGTAAACACAGAGTCTGCTGTGGTATGGAGCTCCTTTTAAGCTTCGGAATTAAATCATATTGATTATGCTGATGCAGGCCACTTTTTTCCATCTAAATATACACCAATACATACATCATCTGTCAGATAATACAAATAGCAAAAGGGTAAATAATATTATTAATAATAATAATAATAATAATATTTTAAAAACAGGATTACTGTGCTTTACAGAATTCCTTTACTTTACCAGGTAAGTTAGGCTAGTTAAGAACAGGTTCTCTTTTTCAATAACGACTAGGACATAAAAAGACAATAAACCAATCACTCTCACATTCACACTTATGGCCAATTAACCTACCTATGCATGTCTCTGGCTGGTGGGAGGAAGCCAGAGTACCTGAGAAGAACCCACACAAACACGGGGGGAAACATGCAAACTCTACACAGAAAGGCTCCTGGTGTCGAGGTTGAAGCCAGGACCTTCTTGCTGTGAGATAACAGTACTATCCACTGCACTACCCTGCTGCCAGAAAACCCACATACAGTAAATAATGGCAAACCTAAGATATTAGTCATAAAAAAAAAAATAAAAAAAAAATTGTGATGGTGTACCCTCCCTCCCCCCAAATGTGTTCAGCTGTGAATATTCCTAATTTAGTTGTACGTTATTCTTAGATCAGTTCCGACACAACTGTGTTTAGTCAAATATTAGTTTAGCTTTAGTTTTGTTTGTTGTTGTTTGTTTGTTTGTTTTTACAAATTTAGTTTAGCCTCAATTTTGACAACAATACACTTTCAAGAAATCTATACTAAATAAGTTTTCCATTTCAATAGTGAGATACTTTTGAAGATATATATTTTAGTACTTGTTAGGTACAATCCTAATGAGGTAATTTTATACATTTCAGTCATAGTTTGTCCACTCTGTGCTGCAGCTTTCACAGCAGTTTCAGGGTTCCTTTCACTACTGACTAGACTGGATCAGGCTAGTGCTAATGTTTGCTAACATGATAGATTTCTTTGATAGCAGAAAATGTATTAATTTTACTCCAACGCCAAACTATATTTGCAGAGACAACCACTTGTTTCTCTATGTTGCTTCTTTTGGTATGCGATATAAGGGTATTCCTTTAGCAGGATCATATTTTTGATTGCGTCCAACTGCACAACAACGCTCAGGCATTGTTTTTTTCTTGCTGTTTATGGTGGAGATTAATGTTATTGGCGGTTCAGTAGTTAGCATTAGCACCATCAAAATGGAGTCGCTGTATGATGTGACGACAAGTGGGAGTCCCCTATTGTTGTTTTCATATTCAACCATTTGGCAACAAAATACTACTATATTCACTCTTAAATCATTTATATTTGTATAAACACACTCTTCCCTCACAGACTTCTAAATAATTTTGTTCTGAAGAGAAGGGATGAGCCATCAATTGAATCTTTTTTTAAAAAGCTTTTACATCTAACTGGCCTTTAGAGCTGTGTTTGTAACTCCTTTTCAGTACAGTCTGCTTTCATTTACTTAGTGGAATTTGATTGCTGGATAAAAAACACCTGTAGCTAAAGCTTTGATTTAAAGCCTGTTGTCATCTTTACTGAAATGCTATCAGTGCTGCATAATTCCATAATACCTGAACACCAGGAAAAAAGACAAGTGCCAGCCAAGTGTGACCCAGACTTCATCCATCTGTTACATAAACAGTAGTCATTAATAAATTATATGAGGAGAAATAAGCAGGGTCCTTGGTGAGCTGCCTTGTGTTTTTCAGAGCTTAGCTTTTTCTCTCTGAAAGTGTGAGGTCATCTTCAGCCTGCCCTGCTGTCTTCATCTAAGAATCTTCACTCGCCTCGCCTCCAGAGACCCACAGTCCCAGTGGAGGCAATCATGTTTATTTATTAATTTCCTCTGTCACAAACTGTGACAGGATCTCCTCATTTGGCTTGTTCTGCATGGTAGGATTGGTTGTTTGCAACAGTCTCTGCCTGAGCTCATGCAATTGGAGAGGACCCAGGTGACATTTGGCAGCTTGTGAAATGTGCATTGAGCAGTTATTTGCCAACTGTATACTGGGCCGTTGGGGTTTACAGTTTGTGAGCTTCACTGATGTGAGATTTCACATAAGAAATGCCAACACTGGCATGCAGTTCCAGACACTACTAAAAATGTAAGCTTTCAAGCAAAACTTCACATTTTCTTTTTTGATGGGAACGCAAAACCTGCACTTTGTGTATTCACTGTCCTTTTTCATATTTGTGAACCCAGAAAACCTTTAATCTTTTATATATATATTGTCTTTTTCATCTTTGTGTAGTGATTTCTACTAGAAGTTTTCAGCTTTGAATGGAAACAAAATCAATTTTTGCTGTTTTCAAACATTAGAAACATATGACATTTGCATTGTGAAGCATTATTCATCTCATGTGCTACAGTTTCAATCAAATGTGGTATTATGTGTCCTCTTTTAAAAGTCAACATGATCCACACACCTTTTTATGCAGCGATTTATTTTGGGGTTTTTTAAGTTAAGTTTTCTATTGTGTTTTTTCTCTCATATTACAGTAGAACCCATTGGATTGCCATAGACTCTAGGGAATATGTAGATCTTTAACAAACATGTTTCTATTAGTTTCTTGTAACCTGCCACCAAACACTGATGTTTAACTCTGTCATCTTAATGATATAGACTTTGGTTTTATCTGATAGACAGACAGACACACACAGAGGCTTTGTTTTCTAAATTTTTTAAATTAACTGTTCAAGGGAAAAAAAAATAAGTTTTTGGCATTTTTCATAACTGTAGTAGTTTAAATCCACAGTTTTTCTTATATCCCAGCAAAAAAATCCTAGTGGTATTGCGTTGAATAGTTCTGTTAAGGAAACGCAGAACTGAGCTGAAACTATAGTGTCACTGTTATTATGTGTACAGTTGTAAAATTACCAGAAATGTGGGTAGCTTCCACATCTGATATTATCCTCCTGTTAAGCACAAGCACAGATATGTGCAGTACGTGTGCTGAAAACACATTTGTTGAGGGGTATCATAGCTGTTGGTCTTTGTCATATGGCATCACTCAGAGCAACAGATTGTGCTGCTGACTCATTCTATTATTAGTGCTTCACATCTGGAATCTGAGTCAGACAGGACTTGCTACTTGCTGTCTCTATAGCCTGTTGTTATAGTGACCAGTGGGTTTTAATTGGAGCGCTTGAATGTGCTTCTTTCTTTTCGTGGTGTGTTTCCATGCCATGTTTTTTTTTTTTTATCACTTTTCTTTTATTGTGTTACCTATTATTGACACTCTTATCTCCATTTTTCACCCATCTATTATTAAAAACACATTATAAGCTGAGTGTCATCACATTTCCCCATATTTATATTAATTAATGAACTGCGTTAAATATTGTTTGACAGTAACTGTAACAAGTTGAGTGGATAAATTACAATTAATTGACAGATTTCTGCTTTTACACTGCTTAAAGATCTGATGTGTCGGTGACAAGAATGACTTGGTAATCACCAGACCTTTGTCACCCTCTGCTTGTCTCTAACTACTCCCCTTTATCTTCAGGAATACGGAGCTCATACGCCAGTCAACACAGCCAGCTGGGCCAAGACTTGAGGTCAGCCATGTCCCCAGACCGACACATTGCACCAATTTACGAGGATCGGACGTTCCAGGGCCCGTTGTACAGAAGTCCCACCCACACCCAGCAGAGTACACTCTACAGGAGTGCCTCAGGTCAGTTTCTGCGATCATATTTTATTGAGTAGATATCGAAAATGTCAAAAACTTCACTTTCACCAAAAAAAAGGGGAAATGGTTTTATTTGCTTGATGTGATGTCTACTTTTCTCTAAAAAGGATAATGCACTTAATGGAAGACTAAAACAGGTTTTTTGAAAATGAGTTTAGCGCCTTCTAACATGTCCCACAAATCATTTTTGATCCCATCAGTTAGCTATACAATGCTGATGAAGATAATTTAACTAGTCATGAAAGTTATCGTTCAGGTGTGTTGAAATCGGAACCTTTTCCAACATGCCTGCGTCAATTAATGATTAGCTCATCACCAAGCTCTGCAGACGCCTAATAATGATGTAAATGTTTCCAAGTCTGCTGGAAGAGGGAAATATCTAAAACATGCAGGATACCGGCCGTCAAAGACCTTTTTTGAATATCCCTGTTATAGTTTGTTGTGAAGATGCAATTGTAAGGTGCAAGGACCACTACAGAAGTATATTTGAGTTGTAAATACTATAACTGATGGCCACTTGGGTTGGCTCCTAAAAACCCTTGCTCCTATAGACTTACATTTACTTTACTATAATATTTTTTCCTGGAGTCATTTTGATATCATGTATTTTACTTGGTCTCTTAAAAAGTGTTCTGATGGTTTGTCTTTAATTTTTTCCTTCATTGATGAGTATTTAGGTCAAATAGTACATGTGATGTCTGCTCTGTTGGGCTTTGATTAACAGGTCTGTTTTGTAGCTCACCCACCTGCTGAGTTGGATTTTAATTTTTTTTTCGGTTTATTTAATATAACTCGTTTTTCTTGACAAACAGCTCCACTGTGGTTGTGATTAATAGGATCCACTAACAATATACTCCAATTACATAATGCTTAATGAATTTTTAGTTTATACGGTGTCAGTAAGTTAGCATTTAGCATTAGCACAACTCTGACTCCCCCAGCTCCACCCATTTTACAGGTATATACATATTGCTACCTCTGTCTTCAAAAAGCCAACATGGCGATAGCTAAATCACTAACTTCTGGCTTCATCAATTCAGAAACCAATGAATGTTTCACTATCTGACCTAACTGATATGGAAGGGGTCTGTGGTTCTAGAGAGTTAAACAAAACATGTTTTTTTTCTATCTTCTATGTGGCTTTCTAGCAGTTGGCAACTGGCAACAACTGCTTTACTTTTTACTGCATGGTCTTCACGTCTGCTTTGTTTATTGTGGCTTTAATAACATTGACTACAACATCTCCTATACTGCCTCATTCCACCAACTAATTGAAAATTTTGTACAAAACTGGGCAGAAATTGACAATTTTATGGAACCGACCAGTGATTTACACGCTTCATGAATATCTTTGATGCACACGTCCATTCATGTCTATTTTCCTATTTGCCTCTCATTTAGAGGAACACAATCTACAATTGTTGTGTTCTTGTAATCAACACAAACAGCTAGCTAAAAATCTGAACAGACAATATGATATTAAAGGGAAGTAGAAAGACATAAAAAGCTCATTAGAGGTTACACAATAAGAATATGTCTTCCCCCACTCTGGAGGCAGAGCTACAAAACAATGTTGCTAAAAATTCTGTTTGCAAGCCTGTGTTATATCCTATTAATGTTTCTGTTTATTTTTCACTTCATCTTCTCTTTCCAGTCTCCTGCTGTGTGTGATTGTAGAGTCACGTAGGTCAAAGTAAACATGCAAGCACATGTTAAAATGATTTATGCTGAAACATCTTTCCAACAAGAGAACATTGTTTTGTTTTTTTTCCAGTACATATTTTCACTTAGTCTAGAAATCTTGAGTCTGGTGTATTATATTCCTAAGTGAATACCATTTATCTATCCATCTGCCCTTCAGCACTACATATGTGGTGTCCTCCTTTCATGGTTCTTTCCTTAGCTACCAACTTTTCTTTCACTCTATCGTTCTCTTCTTCCCATCTTCTCGCCACTGTCAAGCAGAAGGGGTGAGATGTGAGTTAATAGGCAGGTACTGATATGTCATCCTGCCACAAAAGTGTCCATTACTGGTGTGTCAACCTAAGAATGAGTAGAAGGATGAAGGGGGCAGGGGGGACAGCTTGGTTACCCACATCCACAGCCTGCTCTCTTCATTTTCTCCTTATGCTGCCATTCTCTCATTATCACTCATTCCTCAGATACACATGCTTAGTTAGCAGTGACACACACACTATTCAGCCCTCTCCTTGGTGCACCCATCAGCTTAGACTGATAAGTCCTGTAATAAATGCTATTGATGTTGGGAAGACGCTCTGCAATAATATGTTTGCCAGTTATATTGAGGAAATGCAAGTAGGGGTGGAGATGGGGGAGGTTGTTCAATATGGAGCCTTTGTGAGGACCAGCTCATTTAAAAAAAAAATCCAATTTGATCCCATAGCATTCTTTGTTATCTTTTGAAATGAAATTTCAGAGGACAATTTTCCCCCTTGGGCTATCCATACATTTTTGTCTTTTCTGGAAGGTTGAACTCAGGTTTTTGTGCAAGTGGCAAAAATAAATAATAAATAGAAATATTGATCGTTCCCTGTAAAGATGAGAAATGTAATCTGTATAGTTGTATTGAAAGTGTAAAGCTACACCGTGTAGCTTTCAGTTTTTTTCTTCCCATGTCTTTGTGTCTGCTAGGTTACATTTTAGGAATAACCACACTGCACCATGTTATGCTGCTGTCCAACACAGAAGTTCAATGATGTGAATAATTGTGTTTTTGGAGCAGCCCCACAAGTTGACGTCTTGGTTTCTGGTAGGAGGGGATTTGGAGCATGCACATGCCCAGTCCTGTTGGACGGCTGATAGAGATCAAACCAGCACAGCAGTCACGCTGCCACATATCACGTGGCTCCGGTGAGAAAGAGGGCTAGATTCAGCCAGTTTGTTTATGCAGTTCTGTGTTCGTGAACCATTGTGTTGAAAAGCTTGGTCATAATATCACTTGAAGCAAATGAAAAGAAAGATGACTAAAGCAAGATGCTCTCAGCCTTAGTACCGGACCGGGTCTGAAAGGATGATTTTTCCGCATGCATGTGTTTGTGTTTCTTTTGCTCCACTAGTGGATCACTGACTGTTCTTGGAGGTGGTCATGATTTACCAGTGCTTCTCTGTTGTGTTTGGCAAAATTAGCCTAGGAATACAGTGGCGCAAAGGAGCAAGGAAGCGGCAAGGAAAATATTTGTGGATCATCGAACAGGTTGAGACCTCCTGTCCTCTTTGAAGACCAACAGGATCCCTCTGGCTAAGCAGAATCTTATAAAAGCAAAACAAGAACCAAGCAGGCCTTTAAAGAAGAGGAACTGTGATTTGTGGAACCATGGGAGCTGTGTTTTATCCTCATCATTAATTGGTTCCAGATTTGAGAATTTGCTGAGTATGTCAGAACAGCTGCATGTTGGGATTTCCAGCCGTTTTTTGAAGTTGTAAGCTGAAGTACCAAGCTCAGAGTAAAATGGAAAAGCTCTGCTGTTAATCTCTCACTAACCTGGATGTTTCAGCTCACATATACATTTTTCATGGTTAAAATTTGTGTTCAATAGTTGTTTTTTGTTGTTGTTGTTTTATTTACCTCAGGTGTGGGCAGCCTACAGAGGACATCCAGTCAGCGCAGTGCCATGACCTACCAAAGAAACAACTATGCTCTTAACACAACAGCGACCTATGCGGATCCCTACCGTTCAGCACAGTACCGGCCCTCTGATTCAAACTACAGTCGTCAGGGTGTTGTCATGGATGACGGGGCCACTCGTTCACCCTCCATAGACAGCATCCAGAAAGACCCAAGGTAGGCACCGCTTATATTTTAGCTGTTTGTATTTCTAAATGTCTTGATATACTAGATGAAGTCAGTGGTTAACAGGCAGTATAATATACCACAGACCACTCATTCAGAGGGATGGCTATGCTTACAAGGCATCCCTGTTCTGCTGGGTCAACACCGGTGTCCTCTTACTGTTTAAACAGAGAGCCCCCTGGGTAGTCACCCACAGCTATAGCCATTAAGCTGCTTCTAATATGCCTGAGTACTTAACAATAGATTCTCACATACACTAGACTGCTGTGTCTGCTCTTGTCCTAAAAACATGTGTGAGCGAAGTGAGTGTGTTGACCTCTGCAGTAAACTCCTGACCCTGCACATTGGGTGCTTTGTTTGCTATCATGTATGTTGTTGTAGTGCAGCTACTTGTGGGCAAGTACAACAGCCATGGTCCAGGTCTATTCTGGAGTTGCCTCAAGGATAATTTCTAGAAACTTGTAATGTTACTATTAGTTATTTTAATCCAAGGCATTTTTTTTTTCCTGTTCTGTGATCCCATCAAGATTAAATAAAGAACTGTATTATAGGGCTGTGTATTTTTAAGAATCTGTCAAGTATCATGATGCAAAGGTTCCAGTTCATTGGGTGCCAATACTGCATGCAAAGTCATATAATATGATTTTTATTTTTTCTTGTTTAAGAAAATTGTCTTGATGTGGAAAACATGTGACTAAACACAAAACATCTGAAATATTTGCATTTACTACTGTTCATGGAACATTCAACATATGGAACATTCAACATATGGCACTGCTTTCTATGTTTTTGACAAGGTATAACATAATTATAGATGAGGAATGCAAGTTTTTTATTAACTTTTAAGTAAAGCTATGGTGTATAAGTATGCATTTTGTAAATGTAGGAAGGAGATTACTTCAAAAGAAGATTGAGCTCTCTTAGTGTGCAGAATAAAATGAAGTAGTAATCCAATTCTGTCCTGAGTGGGACGTTATATATGACCACATCTGAGTTTAATTTCACAGGTTTATCATTGCATCCTGAGGTGCTTTAGAGATTCATTTAAGGAAGTATTGCCTGCAGTTTCCAAGGGAGCAAATAATTTTTAACTGTAAACCAACCTTTATACCCCAACCTGTGTTTCTAGGGAATTTGCATGGCGTGACCCAGAGCTAACTGAGGTGATCCACATGCTGCAGCACCATTTTCCATCAGTGCAGGCCAATGCCGCAGCCTACTTACAGCACTTGTGCTTTGGTGATAATCGAATCAAGACTGAGGTAGGCACTCATCAGTCAGCATCTTAATTTGACCACCTGATCACAATTTCAAACAACTGCTAACATCTCACATTGCAACGTGTTTCGTTTGTACCAGTAGAATTTCTGGAATTTCACGCAGACGTACAAAGAGAAATTTACTTCTTAGTTATGCTACAAGTAACTTATAAGGTTCCGCTGAAATCCAGTGAAGTCTTCTATGCATAAAGGTCAGAATGCCCCTTTTTGTACTGTTTAGTGCATTTTGACGATATATGTTAAGAACATAGAAATAGCATAAAAATCATATTTTCATATTCTGACTCACAGGATATAAAAAAAATTGTTCATGCTGTACAGTGAAAAGCAGTATGCTTATTTTGAGGAAACCATTTTTCCGCTCATTTTTTGCTCCAGATGAAAATGTAAATGAACTCTTTCAAAATATCATCTCCTGCGGTTAAGGCTTTTACCTTGGTCATAGATTAGCATTGCGTTTCCAAATAATTTTATCTGGTATGAATAAATTTCCATTGCACAGATTCTCTTGTCACATGAATAAATGTATGATTTTACTCTCTGCTGTGCTCTCACAAAAAAAAAAAAAAAAAAATGCTGTTTGTGATCAGTTTTCTTCTCTACTTGATAATGTATTATCATGTCTTTCTTTTAATGCTGTCCAAAGGTGTGTAGACTTGGAGGAATTAAACACCTGGTGGATCTACTAGACCACAAAGTCCTTGAGGTCCAGAGGAACTCATGTGGTGCCTTGAGGAACTTAGTTTATGGAAAAACAGTGGATGACAACAAAATTGCTGTGAGGAACGCAGGGGGCATCCCAGCTCTGCTACGCCTGCTGAGAAAGACTGTCGACGCAGAAATTCGTGAGCTTGTGACAGGTGAGTCTGAATGGGCAAAGATGTGTGACTTAACAGAATTCTTAGGAAAAGTTCGTTAATGCTCATTTTCAAAAACAAGTGCAATACACCACCAATAAAAGCCGGGTCTCCAGTAACAGTGGTTGTTGAGGTCGAGGCATAACAATTAAAAGCCTGTTTTCAAGTACAGGGGGTAGAAGACATCACATTACATTCATCCATCATATATATGTATGCATTTGGCAGATGCATTTTTTGTGAAACGACTTACAAAGGGAGAAGACAACTCTGATAAACGTCTGGTAACCTTATGTGATGTGCTACCAGTAAAGTGTAATGTTGACTTCTGCAAGGTTATTTGAATACATTACATCTGTGGTTGTTCACCAGGGGGGGCCCCAAACACAGCATGTGAGGTAAAAAACAAAACAAAACCATGGACCATATAATCACATAAAAGATTGAGATTTAGGATTTAATGTAAACAAATGTGCACATGTGCCTGTGAACGGGGGTCTTTTTTTGAAATGAAATTATTTATCTACCATTTTGAAAAATAGAGACATTCAACATGTGGGCGACATGGAAATAGAGTCATATCCGTACAAATATGCCAAAGAACAGTGCTATCTCCTGTGTGGTGTAGAGCAAGTGACGTGCAGTGGTTAGCACTCGTACGTCACAGCAAGAAGGTCCCTGGTTCGATTCCAACACCAGACCTTTCTGTGTGGAGTTTGCATGTTCTCTCTGTGTCTGCGTGGGTTTTCTCCTCCCATCATCCAAAGACATGCACTGATAGGGCAGGTCTCCCTCGAAAAAGAGATTATTGATCTCAGTGGGACACACCTGGGTAAATAAAAGTTAAATAAAAATAAAAAATAAAGAGTGATGCCACATCCATACTGTGCAGCTGCAGGTATAGACGCGTAAACAACCCGGGTTTCAGCAGAGCAGCCAGCATGGATGTCGAAGAGGAACTCGACTATGAATTTAATGATTAAAAGAAGTCCTTGTTGCAGCAAGTTTAAGGCAGCTGGAAAAGTTCTGCTCCCACTTTTCAGCAGGATGCATACACGAATGTTAGTGCTGCTTCACAGGTCAATAAGATCAGCATGCACATTGTAATCAGGTTGGTCACAGAAGACGCTCCTCACAATCTAAACATATTAATTTAACACACAGTATGATTTATCAAACCCAAAATAAATTTTACTGATAGAAACTGCGTCTATTAAGTCATTTGGAGGGAAATATATAACACTGTAAACTTCAGGTTTTGTATTTTTTGTTTCATATTTGTGTGTTACAAACTATTTTAATTCTGTGTTCTCCTTGATATTCAAGCTGGTAGATGAATGACACCATTTATTTATAATATCACAATCACAAATATCAAAATAGTCCACAATATTTGCAATTGCACATTTTCCTCCAATCGTGCAGCACTAGTCGAGATCTCTCACCAAAAGTGTTGATGTCCAGACTTTGCCACTGCAGATGTGTGTCTTTAGTGTCAAATACACAGCATGACAGGAATACAGTATTTACATAATAAAAGTTAAGCAGCGAATGGTTTCCATCCATTGAAAACCTGGGGAGTTTTCATTTTGTAATGGTTGACGAAGTATTGTGTTTGTAGAAAAGCACACTGCAGCACTTCTATCATTATAACAGGACCATTTCTGTCTACTAAACAGAGAAAATCAGAACTAAAACCCAGTGTCTAATACAAACCTTCTAATAAAGACTTGGTATTTTGTGTAGCTAAAGTAAAAGCCACTATTTGAAGAAATGCAGTATACATGACATATATAGCAAATATTTAATGTATGTGCATTGCTGCGAGTCCGGGTAAAAGTCTTTCCATATGCTATAATATAGAGAAAAAGGAAAGCAAATGGATTTTTAAGCTGCAAAGATGCCAATGCACAGCACCACCCAGCCCTTTTATTCAAATAAATACATTATCCATTTTGTCCATCTTGCAATTTATGGATAATTTCTCAGTCTTTGCACAAAACTTGGTCTTTTCATCTCCTGAATGTCTTTAATAATTTCAAGCTAATTATCTCCTCTAGGTGGGTCAGCCTGTAACCATTTATGAATAATAGCCTTTTTTTGTTTTTTACTGCTGCAGTAAATATTTTCCAACAGTGTCTATCATTTCCTGTTATTTGTTCTGGCAGATTGCCCAAATAAAGGGCTGCACATGTCAATGAGATCTGCTGTTCCAGAATATTATTATACATAATTTCCCAGAATGTTTTAATTTTTGGATATGACCAAAAATATGTGAGTGATTTGCACTGGCATGTCTTCAGCTCCTCCGCCATATATGGCAAGATAATATTTTGTGAATTTTGGTCTGATGAAAAAAAAAAAAAAAAATGAACAAGTTTTCCAACAAAATTCAATCAGCAGAACATGAGAGTGTGCTCTGCATTGTAATGAAGAGTCTTATTTTCCCATCTGGTACGAAAAAGTAAAAATTCTCTTCAGTTATCTATCATTATTTGGATTATCAGTTTTGCTGTTACTTCTGACACGTTTTTGTTATCAACCACTAAAATATTAGAAGAGAATAAAAAAGAATCATGTAATTTGCACTTTTCCAGTCAGTACTAAAAACATAAGGTTATTTGAGTTTAAAATAATACAAGTTATAAACCTTAATGCCACCTAATTGAATGTCATTGCACATCTTTCTACTTCCTTACTGTTCTGTCTCTTGTCTTTTTTTATTAAATCACATTAAAGAAAAAGAGGTTTTTGGTTTTTTTCTTCATCCTGAGGTTAGAGCAGGTCGTTACACAGCTTGAGCTGATGAGAACAAACTTAGGAGTTCCCCAGACTTCTTTTTCCATTATATATATATCATATCTAAAAGCTGAAGCCAGATTTCTACAGGATTCATATTCTTTTATTACACAGTCAGCAGAGAGATTTAGTTCCTCCTCTGTCTGAAAATGACTTTCCTTTCCTCCTCTCCGCATCGGACTGTGTGCAGATCAGTTGTATTTGTGCGTTGTGTGAACACTGCAAACAGGGTATAAATCTACGTTGTTTAGAATCAGGACGGAGCGGTACAGAAATGAGCAAGCCCAGACATTTGGCTCCCAGGTGGCTGAGTCAGCTGGTTTCTGCCTGGCTTCAGCCCACAGTCATACATGGACTCGGGTTACAGCCCAACGGTCCCTCGAGGAAAACAATGGGACTGAAGCATGTACACAAAGCGGCGCTGCAACGTTTTGTTTGTAGTGTTTATTGACAGAGCACAGATTATTCTTCTGTGTCTTGTTTCAATTAAGTGTATGTTTGCTATAGCTTAAGGCATGCCAAGGAAAAATCATGAGAGGATTTTTTTCTTAATTAAAGCGTCTGTTTACTATAGCTTAACACATAAATTAGACAGAGTGCATCATTTGTCTTGTCAAAACACAATGCATGTTCCCTTTACCATGTGTTTAATAGTACTGTAATACCTTTTAAAGCATTTTATAATCAATTATAACAGATTCTAATAGATTTATTTTGAATGAACTGAAGTTTTATGGCCCTTTTTAAACGACCAGCAATACTCAAACATGTTAGAAATAAAAGGACAAATAACTTTTTCCAGGTCTGCTGTTTGACCGCTTTTGTTTTATTAGAAGTTGACAGAGTGGGTTTTAAAGTCAGATATAAAAAGAATGATTTAGAGCAGAAAAATGGACTGGTGACATTCCCACTCCTCACTGAAAATGCAATATACTTGTCTAAGATTATGTTTAGCTCTTTATTTTTGTTTATTTGGTCAGAAGCTGGTGTTGAAGCGAGCATCTAAGTGGGTAATAAATGCTTATATAATGACATCTGAACCAGCGAATGGCAATTTCAAAGCAATTAATCAATACCCAAGAAAATTAAAATTAAAAAAGTTGGGGCGATATTTTTTTTTTACCCTTTGAGCTATGACAGTATTTTCTTTAAAAGTCATTATTTTCAGTTTTGAGGAAAGACAGTAGCCATCAGGTATAATTGGTGCCAACGCCTGCCAATACTGACTGTTGACATAAATAAAAGGAATCGCCTGTGATGTCATTGATTTATTGATTTGTGAACTGCCACTGAGTGGAGTTGAAGAAGTGAAAGTAATGAAACCAAACTTATTGAAAACAACAACCAAGTGATTACAGGTAATAACTAGAAAAGAACTCGGAGAGTACAGACTCCGCCAAGGCAGATCAGCACCCACCCCCATTTTTCACTTCCCCCGACCAACCAAATAAAACACACATGTGTAACCCCTCACAAACCTCCACTAATCACCACCAAAATGTAATCAGTTGTTCCTTGTGCAGGCATCATTTCCTGAAAATTTCAGCCAAATCTATTTTGCAAACAGTCAGTAGGATTCATGATGAGGATGTTGAGGTTGTGAACTGGGCTCCCAACTTAAGTTTGTTTCAAATACTGAATCAGTAGTGAGACGGTCCCAAAAGAGAATTGACTTGGTGAGGAGGATCAACTCCTGTGGCGTCTAAAAACCTATTCTGTGTTCTGTGTACCTCTCCTACACTGAGAGCCTCCTGACTTTTTCTTTTATCTGCTGGTTCAACAGCTTGGCAGTGAAGGATAGGAACTGTCTAAATAAAATTATTAATGTCTGCTCCAAAATTATAGGCTTACAAATGACAGACCTAAACTCTCTCTGGGAGAGATGTGTTCTTAAAAAAGCAAAAGCCATTATCAACCAGGAACATATTCTTAATAAAGAATTTGCATTAATGCCATCAGGACGGTATTACAAGCAGCCTCTTGGGAAGACCAACCGATATTCGAGATCATTTATCCCTTCTGCTGTTTGGCTGCTAAATGCAGAGATCTGAGTGGGGAATTTGAATATTGTTTAAGGTTTCTGTTTTATGTATTTATTTATTTATTATGACACACCCATGCCTGTGTATGTTGTATGAATGACGTGTATTTTTTTTCTTGATATGTAGAAACAAAATTGCCCCTCGGGGATAAATAAAGTTTTCTCTATTCTATTCTATTCTATTCTAACAGTCAGACAGATAAACACGGGTAAAAACATAACACCACCATTCCTTGGCAGAATAAATATTAAGACATAAAATATATGTGGTAGCTGAAATGTTAAAACACATTTACAAATAGACAAATGACAGCTACCTGAGCTACAGTCTTAGAAAAAAATAATTAGACAACCCTTGTTTTCATCACTTTCTTGTTCATTTTAAAGCCTGGTAGAACTAAAGGTACATTTGTTTAGACAAATATAATAACAAAAATGGCTCATAATCCCAATTCACTTAAATTCTTACATCATTATCTATGGCGTTGTACTGACAAAAATAGTGGTTTTAGGTATTCTATGTTTTCTTTTATGTCTGTTTTACTCACATGTTACACACAGGAGTTAGGACTTGATTGGATAACCATTGTTTTTGATGATTTTGGATGGTCTAATAATTTTTTCTGCAACTGTAATTGGCATGCTAACTAATAATATCAGCTAATGCAGCAAATCCTTCTAGAAAACAACAGAGCAAAGATGCCTGTCAAGAAAGAAATAGCCTTAATTCAATAAACCTTTAAATGTCCAACTGAGCAGCTGAGCTAAAGCCCACACAGCACAGGGGACATTGACAGCACTGACCTGTCAATCACAGGAGCCACTCCTGATGATTACACATCACGTTTAGCCTTAATATAATCTATGTAACCCTAATAGAGAAATGAACTATGGAGACCAAAGCCATTTTATGTACTGCAAGCTATAAGCCTTTATTTCATCTAAGTAGTTTAGCTTAATTGAGTACTGTAATAACCACAGCAATATGTAATGATTTATCATAAAGTGCAGAGAAACATATTATCTATTGATTTAAAGCTCTTACTGCTGTTGAGTTTAACCAAGCTTGATATAAAAATTTGGTTGCACGTTGTTGAGTTATTCCCTAATGTAGTGATTTTATATAATGCCATGGTTGTTACAGGGATGGTAAGATATAATTAATCACATAAAATTAACTTCTGTCAGCATTTAAGTGCAATCAGAGAAACACAGAGGATAAATTGCTGGGAGAAGTCTTAATGTCTCTGTCCTTACTACCTCCCCTCATACAGATTCCTCAGATTGTACAGTAGATGCATGTTGCCCAATCAGCGTCATCACCTTTTATGTGAACTCTGCTTTAATTCCCCCCTCTCATCCACTAGTTGGAGGTCCTGCTGTGGCTAATTGCTAGCACAGGCCCTGGGATGGGGAGCAATTAGAAAAGGTCAGTACTGCAGCTTCACCTCCGGTTAATTACAGCTGAGGAGAACCATCCACATAAAAAGCTTTCAGATGAGAGTGACAAGAGTATCCCTCACCAAGTCTTTTATGTGGAGTAGACAGAAGTCATTCACTGTTTCCTCACCAAACAGCCTCCCTTTAAAGGGTAAAGCTGTTTTATTTTTCCATACAATAGAAGTGCGGAGGCCAGCCATTTGTCAGAACCTGGGCTCCCACTGTGTCAGCGTCTCCTTCTTAACGGCATTGGGAGGTCCAGGTGCCAGCTATGCTTCATTAATGCTACGTAAAAGAGCAGCCGCCCTCTCCAGCAGGTCAAAGGTCATGTCACAGGGACATACGAAATATTCTCCACAGTCCTAACCTGCCTTGTCTTCCAGCAGCTGTTGTGGTTATTGTCGTGTCCTGAGATCAAAAGGCCTGAGTCGTACAACTCTGTTATTAGCTCCAACGCTGCGGACACCTGAAAGGAACACACACATGCACTCACACACTCATATACACACAAGCCACAATGTTTTGTCAATACATGTAAGGTATGTCTTTCATCTCTGGCAGAATTAACTATGTGCTTCATCTTTGATCGTGTTTGATTTTTGAGTCATGGTCTAATCTAAGCACTGTTGTGTCTAATTCTTTGGTAGCACATATAAAGATTTTCATTCACTGGTAGGAATCACTTGTTTGGAGCATCATCGATTACACTCAGTGGCATTTATGCAAGTGCCTCATCTATTGTTAGAAACAACATTGAATCTTGCATACGTAGTTGCTAAACTGAGTCCCTGTGTCTCCTTGTTTTTAAAATGGTGTTTGTTCCAGTTTTTCCTCTGTGTCTTCCTACTGTGTTATTATCACTTGTATTTTTCCCTGCAGGTGTACAGTGTTTAGTGTTTGTTTCTCTGCTGGAATTTTCATTAGTGTTTAAATGATTGAATTCCAGTCCCAAATTATCTGCTCATGTCATGTTGTCTTCCTGGCCTGCTCAGCATAAAATGGCTGGATAGTTTTTGGTCTTGTCGACAATTAAATATACAGTCCTGGAAAAAATTAAGACACCACTTGCAATTTTCTCTGAGGCAAAAACAGTGCCAGTAGTACCTCAAAAAGTAATTGGAATCAAAAATAACTGTTGAACACTACTTGACTTGTGCTCTAACAATATTAGCAAACTGAGGACTGTTTTTTCTAACCAGGACAATGCTCCTGCCTCAGATAGGTCAGTAGGACAGACCACCAAATGAAGACCCTGTCATGGCCACCCCAGACCTGAACCTACCTTCAAAACTTGTGTAGGAACGGGGTGGGTACAAGCCATAGAGTTTCTATCCTAAGGGCTGCGTAAAGTCATCCATTCACAGTGGCCAAGAGCCTAGACATGTGAAAGCAGTCATTGAAAATCAGGGTTATTCCGCCAAATATTGCATTCTGAACTTTTCCCAAGTTACAACATAAGAAATGAGTATGAATTGATTTTCGTTGTATTATTTTGAGTCATAAAACTCTGCGTCTTTTTTTTTTTTTGTTATTTTGACCATGTGTCATGTTCTGCAAATACATTCTCGAAATCATAATAGTTTTACTTTAAATTTGGGAGAATAAAACAGAAATGTTAATTTCACTCAAACACGTATATAAAAATGGTCAAATCAAAGAAAGTGATCATTTTGCTGCGGTCTCTTATTTTGTTCCAGAGTTGTATTTTACGACAGGGAAGACATAGAATAGACAGAATCATTTTGCTCCTCCTTTGAGCAGCAATGTCTACACTGCATGCAAGGTGCTCATAACAAGAAACTGGATTTACTTCAAAGATCTGTTTAATGTTGGTTGTTTACAGTCCAATTCCCAATAATGCACAGGTTAGTAAATCAGGGATGCGTGTGGTTCCTTCTTCTAATATAATGGATGATACTCTGGCCTGTGTTTCCATAGTGGTTTTCTACATCCAGCATACTATATGTAAAATAATTAGCTACAGATTCTTACTATAACACTATTATTATACCTACTTTTGCGAATCAGACAATATTTATGTTCAGGTATAAGTCTGATCATAGTATTTTCAAATATGTGGGACATGCTGATATTATTCTGGCTTCAGGAGCTTTGTTTAAGAATGTGTACAACACATTGAATCTGTGTCTCATCTTGGAGTTTTCAGCAGTTTGTGACATAAAGTCTCTTGTTTACTGTAATTTCTGTGCAACATCTTTCACAAACTAGTAGTTTCCAAGGCTAGACCAGAGATGCAATCTCTATTTTAAAAAAATCCAACATTTCTAGAGAAAAATACCTGCTTTTGAAAAAAAGTTGTATTCAACAGGTTTTTGATATGTGAAAATGTTTCAGCTTTTCAAAAAGGTGGTGGATGGAAGAAGGGAGGCTGTGTTTACACAATTGAGCAAGTCCGTTGCTGGTAGAAGATATCATATTTTGATGGGAAAAGAAAATGGGCACAAGTAGCACCACCCACAAAATTATACTTCTGTGTATTTTTGAATCCAGAGGATACACACAATACATTTCACTGTATGTTGTATAATGTATGAATGTGTATTTGATGAATGAATCTCATCTGATCATTTCATTTTCATGTATAAAATAATGAAAGGGGTGAGTTAGTGCACAGTTGTCTTATGTAACTCTAGCTGGGTTTCCATTAGTTTTCTGCAAAATAAAAGTCAAATATTTCTACATTTTTTGACACAGTATAATTATATCTGTGAACAGAGTTTCTGGGATATTATGGTTTTTGGTCCAACCACTGCTGGATGTCCTTTATGTTAACACAATAACTTGAAAGACTGAAGGATTTAGAATTTCCATGATTTCCATACCATCGAATATCGTGGAGAGGAAGAATTTTTGGATGATTTACCATTTCTAGATTAACACTCTTTTGTTTGTCTCTCTGAAACTATTTGTCTGATTAACTGAAATGAAAAATGCCTCACATCATGACATCATTGCTGTTTGGTTAAGGATTTGTGACATTTTGGGCATATACCCCTAGCTGTCACTTCTAACACCGTAAACCTTGTTATGACTTGCAGTATTACTACTAGCTGTCTCGTGATGGGGGAAGGGGGAGGGTCCATGCATACCTCACAGCTTCACTCTGCAGGCACACCCAATCATCCCAAGGCAAAGTGCTTATTAACGGTAGCAGTCATGCATAAGGGATTTCTGGGAGACAATTTTACTGAATTTACCAGCAAGCTGTGGATCCAGAATTTCCAAGTGACCCAGGCAACTGTTAAGTTATTGAACCTCTCGTGGCACTGGGCTTGTCAGGCAATGTAAAAAAAATTTTGACTATTCTCAGGCATGTTTTCTATTGTGCAATTTACCTTTTGCATATTTCTGAGGTTAACTGAAACCCAGTTATACACCTTCTGCCCATCTCCCCTCTGTGACTATTCAAACAAAAGGTAAATTTAAAAAAAAAAGGGGAGATTATTGACTAAAACTAAAAAAGGGAACCCATCAGTCATAGACCCCCCACCCCCCTCCTGCCTCCAGCAATGATTCACTAAACAAAGTTGCTCAAACAGCCAATGGTAAACCAAATGCTCCACAAAGCCTGCGGAAATGGTGAGCAACAGCTATTTAATGATGGCCCAATAGGGATGACCTTCTGCTGTAGATCAGGTATGTCATAGTCTATAGTCACTTCCTTCTAGTCAGGTCAGTTAGTCAGTTGACTCATGATCTTCTGACATTGATTTCCCTTAGGCAAAGGAAAAGTCCAACTTTTTTTCAGTTCACTTGGCTCGTTATCCGGGCGAAGCATTGATTGACAGATGTTAAGGACACTTTTTTTTTTTATCTTTACTCTGTGCTTCATTTTCTCTCTGCATTGTCTATCTCTTCCTCTTCTGTACTACATTGAGTTTATCTATGGACTACTGGCCCCAGTGTTAGAATATTGTTTACCTTGGGTCAATGTTTTTTACCCAGGCCAAGGCACCGGGGAACATGCTGCTGAGCAGAGAACAAGGTTTTGAACCGTTTATACTCACACATACAGGTTTGCTCCATTCGACTGTCAGATGTGACTTATGGGTATTGCTGCTCGTGGTTCTCTGTTGACAGCGTTGTCAGTCACACCTCTGTGGATTCACCTGTTGATCCCTCTCGCTTGCTGCAACCTCCATAGAGCCAGTCAGAAGTCCCATAGGGAGTGTTAGGTTCAAAGAATTGATAGAAAATGTGTGTTAGGAACCTGTAGGTGTGGCATAATGGTAATATAAGGGCTGACGATAGTGGTCAGCGGGCATGAGAATTTATGTGTTATCACTGTATTAGTACTGGTAGTCCAGAACAATCCTCACGTGGCCAGGAATTCCATGAGAAAGGCAAACATAGGCCTTAATATACTTGAGAAAGGAGCAGTCACTCCAGCAGTATTTGATTTCAGTGCATCCCACTGTCTGAGAATAGCAGAGACATTAATCCTTCTAATGATAGGGTTTCTGTATGCAGTCCTACACATATTGCTGGCAAGCCCAGATAAGAAGCATATGCAGCATTTTAACTGTAGAGAGTTACAGAATTGGACGAAAACTCAAAATTTCATGTTTTTAAAGCACTTTGATATTTTGTCAATAAAGATGATGAATAAAATGGGTACTACCTATCTGCCCGAGTAGCTGTTTTCTCAGTCATGTCTGAATAAAGGAGAGGTCAGACAGGTGTGTTGCTTTATTAACTCCCACAAAGAAGTGTCTTTCCATAGTGTGAGCGAGAGCAATAACCGTTACATTAATATTGTAATGGTTGGTTTTACCCCAAAACATGTGTTAGGGTCAAGTCCTCCAGCCAGGTGATTCTGAACATTAGCTTGGCTCTCCAGCAAGACATGGGTCCCCAGGCACCACCCATGGCTGCCCACTGCTCCTTACCAGTTGCCCCAATGGCATCAATGAAAGGATGGGTTAAATGCAGAGGACAAATTCCAGTGTACTGTGTATGATGACAAATTAAGTACAATAATTCGCTGAGATCAGGTACAGTGTTCTGCAAACCAAGGCTGGAGCAAAAATAGGTTCAAACTATAAACACCTCTGACAAGTCATGTAGAAATGTCACACTGACCACAAACACACATGTACTTTAAATTCCAAAAGAGCAAAATGATTTGTTTACATAGTCACAGTCCTCCTGAGCGTTAGCGGTCTCTTTAGCCCTGTGTGTTACAGTACATTCCAGCTTGTGCAGCATTATGCTCCTCCAAGGTTACCGGTGCCCTGCAGGAGTTAGCCTGTGCCTTGGTATAAGCCTAGCAGCAAGAGCCATCTAATTAGAAGAACATGCTACATGCTGGCTAATCCTTGACAGATGCAGCATCAAAGGCTGCCAGGACTGCGTAATTGTCAGTGGTTACCAAAAGTATATTTGAATTGAGTGAAATGATATTATAATTTCTCAAGACTTTACATTATTTATATTTCATTTCAAATGATTCAGGCAATGCCATATGGATCTCCACCTCATCCTTCTTTTTTTTTCATTTCAAGCTAATAATCTCCACCCTGAGGATATTCTGCTTAGATGAAATTGGATGTGAAAGTCGGATGCCTTATACTAGGGCTATGGCTTTATTTAAGAATAGGGTCATATTTTCTTTTCTCACGTCTTGTGTTTCACCTCTACTTGTTTCTATGTGTATGTTTGTGTCTGCATCCACACATACTGACCTATTAAAAGCCCAAGTTGTTGTTCTCTGTGTTAGGATACCCTAACTCCACATGACAGCTGACAAAACTGGAGGTTTGCGTGCCTTTGTTTTCTCAGTGCCTGCATGCTTGTGTGTTCACATTTCTCTACAGGAGTGCTGTGGAATCTGTCGTCATGTGATGCTGTCAAGATGACAATCATTCGGGACGCCTTAACGACTCTGACCAACACTGTGATCATCCCTCACTCTGGTTGGAGTAGCTCCTCCTTTGATGACGACCACAAGCTGAAGTTTCACTCCTCACTGGTGCTGAGGAACACCACAGGCTGTCTGAGGTAACCCACCTGATGAACACACTTGGCACTACCACCCCACTGTGGACAATTGAAGCAATTGCACCTAGTGTGGCTCATGGCCCTCCTTTTTATTCAGCAGCAATGTGAATTTCATCTGGGAGTACTGGAATGTCCTGCCCTTTAGCACATGTCCTAAGAAGAATGGAGACAAATGATGAATTACATTCATAAATCATACATGATAGTTTTAAAGCTTAAGGACCTAGTGCCACTTCTTTGTCAGTTCCCAAATTAGTACCTTTTTGCTGTTTATTATATAATTATCCTCTGGATTTAAGTGACAGTCGGGCATTTTCCTATATTTAATCCACTGATCATGTAGATGTTCACAAAAGCTCAGAGTAAATTCATTATTGTATGAAAACTGAAGGAAAACTTGATTTTTTATTTAAAATCTCTCATTAATTGAACATGAAGCCAGTTTCTACATCCACTGTCATTGATCTAACTCAATGCGTTTTACTGGTGGATCGATGTTGTAGAAGATAACAGTGTTTCCATAGTAACTACAGAGCCTCTGAATATCCAAATGGCTCATATCTGATGACTGTGAAAAAATGAGTAACTCTTATTTTACACCAATTATTGACATGGTTTGATAGGATGAGTGGATCAACAGGAATTACATAGTTTTGATCAGTAGATGGTTTTGGTAACCAATGGCCGTTTGAATCTTTATAGGTTAATATACAACACTGGTCTAAACCAATGTAAAGCCTGGGTGTATTTCTAAGCCATTTACACCGTGATTTCACAAATTACTTAAATCAAAAGTGATGAAATATCCCAGGCTTCTCTCCTCGGGCTCTGTCCTCTGAAGGCTTTTGCTGAATGTGGAGCCCATCCTTTAATTGGTGACAGCCAATTGCACTGAGCGTGTGTGTTTTATGCATAGACGATAACATTGTGTGTGTTTATGTGGTCTAAGGTATTTACTCAGTAATGTGCTGTGATGACTTCAGCCAGACCACACACAGTCTTCATACATTATGGATGGTCTGTGGAAGTCGTTAAACCCACATTACACATGGCATGAGATGCACACAGCTGTCATTTTGTGTATTTGCATGTGTCCACTTGTTTGCTGAGTAAAGTCCTAAATCAAACACTTAGTTTGTGTTGTGTGTGTGTGTGTATGTGTTTTTTTTTTTTTTTGCTGAAGGAACCTGAGTTCAGCTGGTGAGGAGGCCAGAAAACAGATGCGCACTTGTGAGGGCTTGGTTGACTCATTACTTTACGTCATCAAAGCATGTGTTAACACCTCTGACTTCGACAGCAAGGTATGTATGAAGATAACACACACATACAGCTGCAGAAAAAAATTATTACACTATCAAAAGTCATCAAAAACAATGGTTACGCAATCAAGTGCTAACACTTTTATGTATAATGCGACTAAAAAACTGAAAGAAAACATGGATTGCCTAAAAGTACCGTCTTTGTCAATACAATGTCATAGATATTGTTGTAAGAACTTACGTGACTTTGGTTATACTCAAGAAAACCACAGAAAATGGATAACTATCAGCACTTAAATTAAACTTTTATAACCTATTTTTGTTGTTATCATTATATCATCACCCTATTAAAATAATGGCCTAAGTCATTTTTGATGAAAATGAGTTTTTGATTTAAATCATCTCTTGATAATGCTGGCCATCTCTGGTAAAATCGCTTAAATCTTTAGCTAAAAGGATGATGCTCTTTATGTCCTATGGGCAACGGCCTATATTAAGAGAGTGACTTGGGATTTGGGTTAAGTTTTTTGTGTTTTCCCAAAAACTTAGGGAATAGGCTGATGATATTTGCCCAAACAAATGTACCTTTAGTTGTAACCAGGTATTAACATGAACCAGAAACTGAAGAAAACAAGGGGTTGTCTCCTCATTTTTTCCATGACTGTACATGTCTTTCTATCTTTGTGAGTCATCCAGGTGGCATAATGCATTCCTTAGCCCCTTACCATCAAGTGCTTAAACCTAACCCTAAATCTGCTCCTCAGCCTCCCAATTGTTTTGAGAACTGTCCATAAATGTCCTCATAATGCCAAAATACCCTCTCAAACATAGATAAAATTCTTCAAATTCTCTTCACAAGTATAAAAATACACACACAGAGTTAGCTAACAGGGAAAACATGCTGCCATATGATAAGAGGCTCTGGGGAAATCCTCCTTACTCTGCTTAAATCATTTTATTGCCTGTGTCTAAATGATGCTCACAGAAACTGACAGCATGGAGCAACTGTTTCATGTGCCTCAACACCCAAGGCACAAACCAATTAAATTACGATGATAGACATTCAGAGGGCGGCTTATCGACCTAGTATACAGTATATTTACATGTTGCTTTGGTACCAATGGAGATAAAATCAATCTCCCAGCCACACTTTTATGCATTGTAAAACTACTTGAAGAGTCAAGTGGCTCATTTGTAATGTGAAATTCTATCCTGTGGGACCGGGCCCCTCACTTTTGTCAAACATATATGCTCATTGACATTCTGTACAGAGCTCAAACAGCATGGGATTAAATCCATTTGTTGAGGTCCAGATATTCGTTCTAACTAGAGGCCCTTGGGTTCCATAACTAATTGATTTGAAACACACTGAAGAGCACACACTGGCTGTAGATGTGGTAGTGTGTTGCACAATTTATTATATTGTAGCTTTTGTCATGGTGATTTAGGAAACTGCCGCTATGACTACCCATCCAAACCCATGACTCTTCTGCCTGTTAATAGATCGTGGAGAACTGTATTTGCACTCTAAGAAACCTGTCATATCGTCTGGAGCTGGAGATGCCACCATCCCGACTGTTGGGAGGACACGAGCTGGACGGCTTACTGGGTTGTGAATCGCCCAGTAAAGAAGTGGATTCCAGTTGCTGGGGCCGCAAGAAGAAGAAGAAAAAAAAGAGTTCACTGGAAGACACAGTGAGTTTGATATTTTAAATGGAAATTGTCAAAATAGTCTCTCTTGTTTCCAGTTTTTATAGTAAGTGCATGTTTTTAAACCAAATTTACAACACAAATCCTACACAGTTTTAATATTTTTGTATTTGTTAAGAACTTAAAAAAAGATTAAAAACAGTGTTTGACTGAATATTGTGATTGTTTGTTCAGTGGGACGGCGTGGGACCTATTCCAGGCTTCTCAAAGTCTCCCAAGGGGGCAGAGATGCTGTGGCACCCAGCAGTGGTTAAGCCTTACCTTACGTTGTTAGCTGAGAGCTCAAATCCTGCTACTCTGGAGGGTGCTGCTGGGTCCCTTCAGAACCTTTCAGCTGGCAACTGGAAGGTACAATACCAGTCTCTTTGTGCATGTGTACTCTCATGAGCACACATTGTCATTCCTCATTTTTATACACTTAGATGTAATGTCCACCCAGACCAAGCATCAGATGAACTAGTTAAGCCCTTTTTAGCAGCTTTATTCCCCTGCTTTGCTCAAAGTGATCAGTTCTTCCCTTAGGCATTGCATACTAATGTGCTCATCTCAGGTTTGTCCATCTATGTAGCATCAAGACCTTTATACAGTTTTAATGTTTTTGTGTTGTGTGCTTTTATGCATCCAGTTTGCAGCTTATATCCGTGCAGCAGTACGCAAGGAGAAAGGACTGCCCATCCTGGTGGAGCTCCTGCGGATGGATAATGACCGGGTGGTGTGTTCAGTTGCCACCGCCCTAAGAAACATGGCACTGGATGTTAGGAACAAGGAGCTCATAGGTGAGGAGTCACACTGTGAAATAATTGACTTCACAGAGTGTAATAGCACAATAGGATAATGCATAAAGTAATGTGCACACCATGACTGTACTTAGTCTAACAGCGTGACTTCTATGCATGTATTATGTACGTGAGATGTTATACACCCACACACACACACACACACACACACACTTTTTTTATATGCAAAATAACATGCACGTAATTTATTAATGCGCATTCTACTCTTATTAAATGAGTTATAAAAGTTTTATTTACACCGTATGATGTCATACTCAACTGGAAGACAAAACAAGGCTTTTTTCACTGTTTGCCAATTATTTTTTTACCAGGTTGTTTAGTAAAAACACTGGATGATTGTTGCTCAGTTTGTTGCAGTAAAAAATAAAAAAATAAAAATAAAAAAAACAAGGAGAAGAGCCAGGATTGTGTTTCGGCAGAATCCCAAGCCAGGAAGAAAGCCCAGAGATAGTCTCTTAATGTACCTCAAATATTGCTGCTTGTTGCCCTGAAATGACCCTAATGACCAGATCAGTATTGGGTAGCTCGCTGAAGTTGGCTCTTTGTGATCCCATTTGTTTGGAGGAATTTCCCTTCCCATGATAGAACCATCCAGATAAAAAGTGTAACTAGCAAAACATTTGCATACTTTCTTTCTGGCTGCAGTGTAAGAGGATGGATTCAACACAGATGTACTCTATGTACACATGATCATCATGAAGCTGGGACAGATGGCGAGGCCTGTGTTGCAGTTCTTTATCTTGTTTGTTATGTGGCAGTGTTTGTGTGACTGGAAGATTATGAATGTGGAAGTATTAAGGACAATTAAGAATAGGCACAAAAGCATGTGGGCATTTTGCTGTACATTAAAATGTACATACGGTGTAGCATTCCTGCTGACAATACAAATACTGTGAAACAAATGCAGAAAAACACAGGGCATTTTGTTTTAACAAGTGTTTATTTTTTTCATGTCATCACATTCTGCACCATTTTGTTCCATAAAACCACCTCATTTAATGAACAGCTATTTTTTTATGGGCTCGCTGTGTGAAATTAATGAGAGTCCCAGCCAGGTAGGAGTGATGCCTGTGGGAAGAGGTAGAGGAGCTACAGTGTGTTTTAAGGTGCTTGTGCCGTATGTAGGTGGAGCTGAAGGAGAGATAGGGGAGCAGTCCTGTTTTTAACACCAGGATGCACACACCTCAATGCCCTTGCAATGATAACACAGTGTCATTTTGGAAAACTGCTTACCTCACTGCGGATTGAAAATACCTATACTGTTTATCATTCACAACCTAGAAAGTGTATAATGTAGTTTAGTTTTAATCTATTTATACATTATGTAACATGTTAATGTGTGAGCATAAGCTTCTACCCACAGGTTTGTCGATACACAGTGGCTGCACATCTCACATTCTCTCCTGTTTAGGGAAATATGCAATGAGGGACCTGGTCAACCGTCTCCCTGGGGGAAACACCACCCTGCTTTCAGATGAAACCGTGGCAGCCATCTGTTGCACCCTGCACGAGGTCACCAGCAAAAATATGGAGAACGCTAAGGCCTTGGCTGACACGGGTGGCATCGAAAAACTGGTCAACATCACCAAGGGCAAAGGAGACAGGTGTGTTACAGCAGCATGTATCTGTCTGAACTATCTTTGTACTCACTGATACAAACCTACCTCACTAACATGCACACACACCTGAGCTTCTAGACCTCACAAACATTGATCCATCATATGTGCCCAGACAGTGATGGGCTGGAGTTTTTATACACTTTATTCCACACTGGTCCTGACACACAAACGTTTAAATACTGGAAAAAGAAGCAGCCATGGCCACGGGGAAGGTGGTTTTCTGTGCATTGAGGTCTTGGGTCCCTATGGAATGATGGGACAGCAGCTATTTCTAGCCAACTATATATCCAGTAATGTTCTAGGTTAACACACACTGGGGCACAGTATTCCCTCCACCATTCTACCCTCTAATATTTACAGAGTGGTTTTAAGTAGGAATAAAGAGACACAGGAATGCTCACAAAAAATGTGTTTGTTTGTTTTGTTTTTGATTTTCTAGGTACTCTATGAAGGTGGTTAAAGCAGCTGCTCAGGTACTGAACACACTGTGGCAGTACCGGGATCTACGAACCATCTACAAGAAAGTAAGAATAATGGAAATAATACTGTCACTCAGTATTTGATACTTCAGTTTAATTGCCCTCCTTGTTTTTACATCACACAATAACAACTCACACACTTCATGTCATGAAATTTAGGGAAAAAAATGGTTCGAATCCCACACCAGACCTTTCTGTGTGGAGTTTGCTTGTTCTCTCCGTGTCTGCGTTGGTTTTCTCCGGGTATTCTCCATCCAAACACATGCACTGATAGGTTAATTGGTTAATCTAAATCGCCCATAGGTGTGAAGAGTGATTTGTTTGTCTATATATGTTCAGCCCTGAGATGAACTGGAGACTCATACAGGGTGTACCCCGCCTTCACCCATTGTAGCTGGATTAGGCCCCCACAGACCCCTTGTGACCCTAGTGAGGATAAACCGGGTTCAGATGACGAGACAAGACTTCTCCTAAGTTCATGAATCCTAGCCAAATCCTAAACCTCTACTCCGGATACTTCTATTGACAGCATGTGTTTTATATTTTCACCAGTTTCAGAGTTTCCAACATTTGTACTTAACAATTGTTGAATTTGTCCAACATACCCAAAGGATAACATGTATTCATCCAAATAGTTGCTGAAAATAAACGAGAAAAAAAAGTGTAGTTTTCAAATTGACTGAGCCAAATGAAAAACAGACTCAAATGACTCAGAAAACTGTCAACATTCTGAAGGAGAGAAGTCAGAATGCAGCTGAAATATACAAAAAAAACATTAGAGCCAGTGAAAAGTATGACAAATGTGCTGCCCCCATCCCAAAAAGAAATTATACAGTATAGTATAAACTGTATATATCAGCATTGAATATGAATGTTTCCATAAATAACCAATGCTGTCAAAAAAAAAAAAGGTTTTGAAGCTCTGATAGTACTGTTGACATGATGGGACTACAGTCATGGGAAAAATGCCCCACCCCACTTTTATTTTATTCAATTTCTTGCTGATTTTAATGCTTAATACAACTAAAGGTACATTGAACAAATATAATGACAACAAAAATAGCTCATAAGACTTTAACTTCAGACCTGATATGTAGCCATTTTACATGGTTTTCTTGATAATAACTGAAATCACTTGAGTTGTTACATGAATAGCTGCCAAAAACAGCACTTTTATGCATTCTGCGTTTTGTTTTTCTGTCTGTTGTAGTCACATGATACACACAGGAGTTAGTGCTTGATTGCATAACCATTGTTTTAAATGTCTTTTGATGGTCTAATATTTTTTTCTGCAATTGTGTAGTAACACAGGGCAAAGTAGTGGAAACAAGTTGCATTTTAGTCATTATTCAGGTACACAATAATACATTTTATTTATGTGTTTTTACATGACTATATTGCAAATGCTGTCTTCCTGAAATACTAGTCCATGAGTGTTTTCAAGACATGTGGTTCATCACACACATTTTTCAAATGTTTCTGCTCTAACCAAACACATATTTTTTAAGAACACCATAGCAGAGTTCCACCATGTTCAGCAGAGTTCCAGTTATTAAAACCAGTTCTTCCTAAATGTGCTTCTTTTACAGGACGGCTGGAACCAAAACCATTTCCTCACCCCAGTGTCAACACTGGAGCGGGATCGCTTCAAGTCCCAGCCAACCCTGCCCACCAGTACCATACAGATGTCCCCGGTCAACCACCCCTGTAGGTCCAGTTACAGACCCCATCAGCCCAAAATACGCACTTCCAGTGAAACGAGACAGCCTCTGGAATGTCATGTTTTTTCCTTTTCTCTTCACAGCTGCCAGTGCCACGTCGTCTCCTGCCATGTTGGGCATCAAAGAGCATAGAGACACTATCAGAGATTACCAGAGAGCACAGTCAGCTATGCAATTTTATAGTTACCAAGGGGACAACAGTGTTCATAAAAACCAGTATACAGGTACTTCAACTGTGCTCACTTCAGAAATGTCTGCATAGCTCCTCCTTAAATCATATTCAACCCACGTCACTATCTGCAGCAGACTGTAATAACAGACAAGCCTCCAGCCGTCTCTTAGAAGGGCATTATCTGTTTTATCCCTCACAACGCTCCAAGCAGATTCTATAACCTGTCTCCTATCCCAGCCAAGACAGGCCTCTGTTATCGTCTGTACCAAAGACGGCCAAACCTCAGACAGTCCGTCACTCAGAATAATTCATGGTGATTCAAAGTTCTTTTTGAAGACAAGCCGCACACCAGTAAAATGGACCAGCCAGTAAGTGGCGGACACTCTACAATGATGCTATTGTTAGTCGACCCGAGCCTGAACAGGCAGACGGGACAGTGAGTGGGTACCCAGACATACTACAACCAGATGAGAGCTGTCCCCAGCCTACGCCTCTGGTGGGAGTACAGGGAGGGCAGAGTAAACAAAATGAGCCGCAGCCTCAACAGTCCATGCATTACATAGCAAAATGAAAATTGACTTTCAAGATTCCACCGGTTGAATAAAGTGCCAAGAAAAATACCCATCCCATGGGCTATGTAAACAACAGAGGAGCAGTGGCCGGCTCTATTATTTTGGTGTTATTCCTCTCTCCAGCACAGCATGACACTTCTTGATCCTGCTCTATCTAAATACAGACATTTGCCCTTTGGGGATGTGCAAACGTTTCACTGATATGAAGTGACCCACAGTACTGTGTACAGGAACAAGATTCAAAAGTTTATTTGCCATTTGTGCATATACACTCAGGAAGAGTCAGATAAAAGATACAAGAAAAAAATATATATCATTTTATAGAAAAAGACACACACACACACATATATATATATATATATACATGTATATATGTATGTATGTATACATTGTGTGCGTACATGTATGTCACTTTTACCTGCAACCACATCTACCTTAGGGTACAAATAAAGTTACCTTACCTTATTATACTGCACTTTGCCCAAATTATTCAGTGTTGGCCGAGAGCCTCAAATTTCTTCTTTTTATGTTTTTCAGGGTCTGGAAAACCGTCTCCATATTATTACTCTTCGCCCACAAGAGAAGAGTCCAGAAGAACACAGGTGAATAATCATTTTTGTGGTCTCATACATAATGTAAAATTAATTTGTATTTATTATTCCAAGTTAATTGATGTAAACAAATGAAGGCAGAGTGTTTATGTCGGTGTTCTATCGGCATAAGTGAATACAATGTTTAGTGTGTGGTCATAAATGTAGAATCCCCTTCACCTCTTCCACCCTGACCATATGTTCAGGGAAAAATGCCTAAAATGCACATCAATAAATATCATTTATTATGAGGTACAACATGTGTGTGTGATTCAGGGCACATGACAAACCAGGTGCGATTTTAGCATTTCATTTCCCATTGAATACCATTCATTAATTTTCCTATCTCAGGCCCCATGAGCTTCCCGGAAGGGGCGGAGACCTTAAGTTTCCCATTTAAAGGACAAACACTCAACTGGTGTCATTCCTCCAAAACAGGGTTGAAGGTGCACCTGTGGAGTTGAATTAATGAAGAATACAGGCCACAGCATAGCCTTTACAGTTTATGTAGACCACAGGGAAATGATTAATAATTCCATTTTTAAAAAAAAATTAAAAATCACTTCTTTAAAGTCTCTAAATTATGAGCTTGTTAAATATAATGGAACAGACAGTTGCTCATATGAAGGTTCTGTTGAGCCAGTTATTTGTCGATGTTGACAGATGGAGTGTAAATGTAGATTATTCCTCTATGTTTAATTCTATAGTGGGTTTCATGCCGTCGGTGCAGTCCAGCCATCAGTGTGTGCAGGTGTGATCTCACCCACAAAGTGTTTTCATTTAGGAAGTGTTTGATAGTTCTGCTACATGGCCCGTGTTTGAGATGCCTCCACCACACTGTATAAACCTGGCGAGGACGAGCAGCTCTTCCACACCACTCCACTAATACAAAGAGACTGACACGTATTCCTCCGTGGAGAAATTGCGATGCTGGGAATGACCCGGCACATCAGCTATTGTCTGAGCGAAAGTGGATGTGACTGTTGGGATTGGGATGGTCTGGGTGCGTCTCAGGCACCTGTCACTGTGGGACACATTCATGCATGCCCACTCGGATAACGGCCACAGAGAGAAGGAGGCAGGAGAGGAGACAAAGACAGGACTCGTGTGTCCTTCATCTCATCACATTTGGAAAAGTTAATGTAATGCGGACAGTCATTAGCTCGTTTATTTCACACAAACCAATCTCATCTATCTTCAGGATTTCAACCATTTACCCTCAGGGGGGGAGGGGGGCGTTGTGTTGCAGTTGTGTTCAGTGAAGCTCGAGGATGATTTATTCGTTCCCTCCAGAAAAATCTCTAACATGTTCGAAGTACATTTGACTAAAACTGCTTAGGTGTTAGTTTGTGTCTGAAGAAATACAGTTCCTTCTTTTATAGTAATACAGTGACCAGCATTTTGTTTCTGACAAACTATCACAAAATCACAATTTGATTATTATTAGTCTTAAAGTTACCAAACTTGTGAATGTTTGCTTTTGATTTTTAGCCACAAGGGATGCGCAAGAATAAAAATGAATGCCATTTGAGTTTCTGGATTACAACTGGGAAAACCTTCACTATTTGTTTTTACCGGTATTCATCAGTCTATATCAGTTGTATCTATATCTATATACTTGGTGCATTTTAATATTTACTTGTCTACATTGTTCATCATGCTGTCATTTGGCATTTTATTTCCTGAGCAAAACTATAAAACCATTTATTGTTATAGAAAACTGTCTTAATGGCAATTCATCAAATTCATGTAAGACTTGTCAATGCCACTATGCATTGGGTGAGTGTCCCATATTACTTTCCTGAGTAATTCATCCATAAGTCATAGCAAAATAGGATATTATTGTTTTACCCTGACTCTTTACTGTGGTGGTTATTTACTCCACTTTTATATTGGCTTTGCATTTTCCCTCACTTCATATTATAACACAGTAATGAAATATGTTAAGTTTAATAGATGTATAATCAAATATATCATATCTAAGACATAATAGAAGATGATTTCCTTTGGTTTAAGCCATGGTCAGTGACCCATTTTTTCCTCTGCACATGATGCTAGTTCAGCGTGAAGGTTTAGTGATTAGGCTGAAGATCAGTGTAGACAAATGAGATGTGACTATGAAGACCTGTGGAACATGTTTGTTCGATCTTGCACGTGGACTTCAGTGAAAATCAATGCATGCAAATGTAACTTTCATTTTCGATCTATTCAAATTAGTGCTGCCAAGAGATTTGTTTTAAATTGCAGTTAATTGTGATCTGTAATTAATTGATCTAATTAATGTCTTTTTGATTTCACCTAAATATTGCTGAGAAAAGTCCAGAACTTGGGCTATTTTAATTTCAATTAATTACATTATTGTGGCAAATCAAAATATTGATATATAACAAAAAATGTCTTTATTAAGTAATTTGTATTTAACAGACTTGACCAGATGCAATCATATGCATTTACATATGGCTGTACTTCAGACTTTACTTTCCACCACCAGAGGGAATATTGCCATGATCTTTTGTTAACCTCCAAATAATTAGAAAATAAAAAATAAAACAAAACGCTGGGTCCATATAAAGTGCTAGTTAACACATCCAAAAACAGAATACTTTTCTGAGCAACACAAGTCCTGAATGCTGAATTTGTTGCTTTTCCTGTGCTTCAGATAATATAAAATTAAATATTACTTTAATAAATAATATAACTAAATAGATCTGTCAATCACAGCACATCAAAAAGGCAACTCGCATCCAAAAACGGTAAAGTTAGAAATTAAAACAAAAAATTAATGTGATTAAAAAATGTAATCCACTAAATATGACTAATTAATGTGATAATTTGACACCCCTAATTCAAAATACTGTTTGTTTGGTATATTTAAAAGGTAAAATATTGTAAAACACAATCCAAACATCTTGTATGGGTTCATAAAAAACACTGAGGATGACCCAGTGTATTTAGCTGCAGAAACACTCCCCTCTTCCTCAGTTTATAACTTGTCACTTTTTTCTCTCCATCTTCATACTCTGTCAAACCCACTCCATCACCACTCTCGACCTCATTTGTTGAGCAGAGGACGGGCAAAGCTTGAACAGTTCACTAATGAACAGTATGAAATAAATGTCGAATATTTTACTAAACTGCTGAATCTGCTTCTACTATTTATACCGACCAAGAAGTACTTCACTTTGGCAAAGCAGCAGCATTACTGTAGTTTTTAGTTTTATATCAGTCTTTAAATATTTCTTTGTCATTTCAGTTTTAGTTACTCTTTTGGTGCATAACATATTTTAGGTGTGATTGAAAAACAGCCAAATAAAAGTCAGCATGTATTTTCTCCTACCTTTGCTGTTTTCTGATCTTGGTTTAAATGAATGAAGCTTCTACTGTTAATTATTCCATTGTTTTCTTATGTTGAAAATGATTCTCACTGGAAACATGATCCATTCACTTTACAGGTTCTTTCTAGTGGAATATTTACAAATCCATTGTATACATGTACATAAACCAGCATATATGTGGAATAACACAACATCATATATTTTAAAAACATGAACTAACCAGCACTTTGGTCATTTGTTTTCAGATTCATCTTATTAAAAGTATGTAAGATTTAGAGCATTTAATGTCTGAAGCAGATATTTTATAAAAAAAACAAAAAACTGTAGAACAGTGTTATCAGTGACTCAGAATAGATGTCATTACATTTTTGTGAAAGTAGCCAACTATTAAATTTTTTTTTTTTATGAATTTCTCAAATCTTATATTATTTTATATTGTTGCAGTATGTTTTACTCCACAACATGAGCACCGTGAACGATACAAAATCACTTCAGAGTCACTAAGCACAACCAGAATTAATACATATATGAGGCACTCTGGATTATAAGGCACAGTCCTTTTTTTTTTTAGGAAATTAAAGACTTTTAAGTGTGCCTTATAGAAAATATGGTATTTACTGTAAAGCCAGTTGATATGCTGACATTCATCACATGCATAGACATCAGCTGGATCGATGCCAAAATAAGCTACAACAGATGTGAGAGGTTTGTTTTTCCTGGAACCACTTGTTCATGAATTACATCTGTTTGTGTCTTTGCAGCCTATGTATTATACGGAGGATCCAGGCAGGAGAAACTACGATACCTACAGAATGTATCTCCAACATCCACATGGCTATGATGACCCGTACTTGGAGGAGGTCATCACATACCCACCCACAGTGGACTACAGCTCCCAGACTCATGGACTGAAAACCACCACCAACTATGTGGACTTCTACGCAAGCACACGGAGGCCTTCGTACCGGGCGGAGCAGTACCCCGGCTCCCCCGACTCCTGGGTATAGGCGTAGAGAAGCCCCTCACCCTGCGTTTCAGTCACACCCAAAAACTAAAACTCAGATTCTCGTTTGTGGGATGCAGAAAACGCTCATCCAAACTCAGATGCGAGCAGCCCCAGAGGTGGAGAAAACTGCGAAACATTTTCATGAACTTGGCTTTAGAGGTGTGTTTGTTTGAACTTGGATGTGTGTTTGTGTTTGTACGAAGGGGAGTTCAACTGAGCGACAGCAGATGGAAAGATGGGATGTGTGCCAAAGAAGGAAATTAAGGAATGTTTTATTTTTTCTAAATTATTTTCCATTTAGTAGAGAAAGGTGGAATCGCGCCTGGGGGTTTGTTGAGGGACGATACCAGACACTATTGTGTGAAACGTGTGTCCTGCTCTCGTCTAGATGTTAGTTTTATTTCCTTTATAAAACTCGTAGCTGTTAGAGCATGGTGAAGGTGTGAGTCATGTCAGCGAGGGTCTGCGGGAAGAGTCAAGATGGGAATTGTGTATGTGCTGAAGCCAAATGGATCATGAACTCATATCTGTAAAAAGAAGAACAAAAAAAAAAAGAGTTAAAACAGTAAACTAATTATGTTAGATTGTACAGGGGGGAAATCAATTGTATCTGTACTTAATGTTGAAGCTGTGTGATGCCATGGAGTCTTGTACATTTCTCTCATTTTATTGTAAATATAGAAAAAGCAACATGTTACACCTGGTTTACATTCATCAGCACTGGTTAAAAGATGAACTTGTGCCATGTTTAAATCTATAGATATATAAATATGAAGAAATTATGTGGAAAAGATGGCATTATAACAACCATGCGGAAATAATAAAAGGTCAGTTTTGTTTTTTAATCACTTTGTGTAAATGAATCTTTTTTCTTTCTTTTTTTTAACACTTAAACGAAATTTTGGCCTGAAGTCTAGCAATAACCAAAGGATTCAAACATAAATGGATCATCAATAGTCAATTTTCCTTTGACCCTCAAGTTACACAAATATAGCTTGTACATAAACATTCAACAAATGGAAAAATTCTGACAAAACGTTTTTCGATTGACTGTTTCTGCGCTGGCAAGAGGTCATTTTTCGGGAGTAGTGCTAAAGTGCAATGGAAAGGCCTTTTTTGCAACTATAGTCAAATGAATTTTAAAAAACTGATGTTACAACAAGCGAAGAAGAAGCAGCAGCCTTGTCACTCCCTATTCAGTCCAGATGTAGCTGTTTTTGGCTGCAGTTCCACCTGAATTCCGCTGGGGGGCAATCGATGGAGAACAAAATGAATGGAGCTACACGGATAAAACTGTATTTCACCTAATAGTCGCTTAGAGCGCTCACATTTCAATGTAGTTTGAGAGTTCGACGTGGGTTTTAAGTAACGAATTTACTGAACGAGTACATATGTTCCTTTGATTTCCTACAGGTTGAGTTCTTGTTGTCCACAACGCACTAGCATTCTGCTAATGACTGCTGGTCGGCCAGAGAGGACGGATTACGACCAGAACGACCGCTTGACCAGCTGGTTCCATACCAAGCAACCACTGAATATTAAGATGGATTTTTTTCGATTAAGTCATCCCTGCACCTCCAACTAATAAAAAAAACTTTCTAGCATGTGTAGCCTACTTACCTGTGTCAGCTGCGCCTCTGCTTTCGGACAAGAAAACTTGTTGTCGTAAAGGTGGCTCAGGTGTTCTGAGAATATATCCGACGTGTCAATTTATCCTACAAGCCCTCACTGCGCATGCGCATATCCCGAAGCGTCATTTCCTGCCATTTAAACATCAGCTATTCCTAAAATTTTGCAGGACAAGCAGTGCATATTAATTACGTACATTAAATATTAACTACACAATTTAACATAATTCTGATTTATAACCATTGTGTGAGTCTTGAAACACATCCGAAAAATCTAATATTCACCAAAAGCGCTTACATTTTTGATTTCGTTTATAAATTGCTGTGGTCCAACCTCCCTGCACATGCGCACAACACACAGTAGTCACGCTACAGACCAGCAATGTGCAGTCGCTGAAGCTAATGGTGAGCATTCAATCTTTCCCACTTAATCGAATACAATGTTGATTTCATGAGTTTGGTTTGAGTCGTTTTCAGATTCGGTTGCTTCCTGCCGTAAGGATGATTTATCAGAACACCTACCGTAAGCGTCATGTTTACTGCGTCATGGCAACTAAATCACATGTGTCCGGAGCTTATTCTGCACTCCAAAATCGAGCGCTCCACATGGAAAAAGAATGAACTGCAGCCAAACCGATCCCGGAAATGCGCCGCGAGTGGCACTTTAGACATTCAGTGGTTTAACTGTACCCGCACCTCCGCCTGAAAACACGGAATGCTTTTATTATTATTTTTTCCCTCTTTTTTTATTAACAATATACACATACAATATACATACACTCGTATGGAGACAAAGTTATATAGCATCATTTACCCTAAGACTTAACATAAGAACATACAAAATTAACAAAATAAAATGTTATATATATATATATATATATATATATATATATATATATATATATATATATATATATATATATATATATATATGGAAAATGGCTTTACAAGGCATATGTCCCATTTTCATATATATTTTACAAGGGTACATAAACATTTATTACATTACAAATCTTCTCAATTTTTTGGAATGCTTTTATTATGAAGGCAGGAAGGGACAATGATTCCGCCTTTGGTTAACAGAAGCAGTTGAAACGCACATCAATAATTATCATTTATTATGAGGTACAACATGTATGTGATTTAATGCACATGACAAACCAGATACGATTTTAGCATTGTATTTCCCATTAAATACTATTAACTACTTTTCCGATCTATCCCTCCCTCATGAGCTTCCAGGAAGAGGCGGAGACTTAAGCTCCCCATGGCATGACTTCTCGTGTCATCTCGCGGTAATAAACAAATTGCATTTGCGATTTGTTATTGAACCAACATCAGAGGTTCACTTACGGGTTTTTCGATATTAGGATATATCTGTAATGTTTTGTGCATATATCCAATGGAAAAGCTACAAGTAATTAAGGCACTGGTCAACATAAAAGTGCATATAAAGTTTTATGACCCAGTCTAAAACCAGGAGTGTCAAATTCATGTTAGTTCAGGGGTCACGTTTAGCCTATATGATTTAAAGTGGGCCAGAACAGTAACATAATATAAGTAATAGGATGAGAGTTTATGAATATTTATGACTACAAAGTTTTCTCTTTGTTTTTGAGTGGAAAAAAGTAAGATTCTGTCATGAAAATGTTTACATCTGCTGAAATATAACATGAACAAATATGAGCAACCTGAAAATTCCCATTAAATACCATTAATATATTTTCCGATCTAAGGTAAGGTAAAGGTAATTTTAATATTATTGCACCTTAGTTTTTCATTTATGGATAACAACATACAAATCACATTTAAAAACATTTAATAACACATAGAGTAATATTTTAATTTAACATGCTTCATATTTAATATTTTTGAAAAAGGTTATTCTCTAAATGTAACTATTTTAATTTACTGAACAGAAAAATCAGCAGTTTTCATTGTTTATTAGTATGATAGTATTTTACTGCTCTGAAAACTTCTGATTATATTAACCTAATGTGATTTTAACATCCTTGATTGTTTATACTTTGTATAATTTTTGCATTTCTCAAATTCATCCCACAGGTCAGATTGGACTCTTTGGCAGCCCAGTTTAGGACTTCAGACCACACATTTGACCCCTATGATATAAACCAAGCCAAGACCAGATATGAAGTTTGATATAAATACATTTACATGTGTAGATTCATTCATTCATTCATTATCTGAACCCGCTTTATCCTCACTAGGGTCGCGGGGGTCACTGGGGGCCTAATCCAGCTACAATGGGCGAAGGCGGGGTACACCCTGTATGAGACGCCAGTTCATGTGTAGACATGTGTAGATATTTGAGTCATTTTCACCTGAGTCTTTACATTTTATGTAATTTTACACTTTATCCTCAAGACAAAGCTGCATTATTCTGACATGATTAATCACTTTTCAGACAAAATATGTTCTTTTTTATGTCTGGGTGAATTCAGTATAAACATTTCAAAGCAGAAACTGGCGCTCTGTGCTCATTCTAAAAATTTCAACATGGATCTACAAGTCTTTCTGTTCTGTTTACTCACACATCAGATATTGAATCGAAACTGAAATAATCTGAATATTATCCTAAAACATTGATATAACTGACCATGATGGACTGTCAGTATTTACTTAATGATGCTAAACGGTAGAAGTTTGGAAGAATTAATGGTTCAACTCATATTAAATACTTCATTTTAGTAGATGCATAATATTCAAAGGGACGTCCTGAAGGCAGATCTACTACTACTGTTTGTGTCCACATGCTGTTTGGCCACTGTTACAACAGGGGGCGCTGTAAACCACAGAGGATGATCTTAATAAACCACATCTGCAGTTAACTTGTCGCAGATATTTGTAATTTATAAATATCTGCAACAAGTTAACTGCGAAATTTTGTAGTGAGAGCATGTAGAGCCCTTTAAGAAGCATCGGGGCTTTTGTTAAAACGGGTAGGATGTGGTTTTGAATTAATGTGACTGACTGGATGAGGACAGAATTAAATTCAATTAAAACAAAAAAAGTATTGTATTTCCTTTCACCCTACATTCCCCTAAGTAACAGATTAACCATACAATTGTATTTTGTTCAAGCACTTTTTTATGTATTTTTGTTAGACTGTTTTATTGTCCATTAAACTTTACATAAAATGCAAATGTATCTTATCTGGCATAAAAACACAAAACAAACAAATCAGCTATCAAAGACAACAATAAGCACAGATAATAACAATCATAGCCAGAGTAATGCTCAACGTTGTTACCTTATTATTTTCTAAATATTTCTTAGTTTTTGTTAATTTCGTTCCTTATTTAGTTTTACATTTCTACACTTAATATTGTATTTCATTATTTTTCTTCACTTTGTGCCATCTGTGTCTTATTTTGTTCATGTTACTTATTATTTTGTTGGTTTATTATACATTTTTGGCTGTTATTATCAATTGTGTTACTTATTTTGACTGGAACTGTTAGTCTCAGGAGTTAAATGGTTGAAAACAACAACAACATTTACACAAATAAAACCTTGGAGGAAAAAAAAAAGACAAACATATGACATTTCCCAGAGGGTTCAGAGTGTTTTGGTGTGTAAATGCTCCTGGTGGGTGAACACATGTACATGCCAGGAGGAGGCGGTTCTTTGGCTTCTTCCTGTCTCCACGCAGGACGTCATCCGTGTTGGGCATAAAAACATTCTGAGTGGGCGTTTGGTCTGAGCTGAACTACGGCTGCTTTTTTCCACCTTCAAACTTAGTGAAAATGGTGCAACAAATCTCCAAACCTGCAGGGAAGGCCACCCATGTCCTGAAGGCTGGACATCCTCCTGCAGGTAAACTCCTACAAACTACCAGGATCTGCTGTGTTTTTGTTTTATGTATCTTGTGTGTGTGTGTGTGTGTGTGGGGGGGGGGGGGGGGGGGGGTACTGCTCGACAAAAGCTGCAGATTTTGACGCATCACAGCCTCCAGTGCGGCTTTTAAGCGTTTGTTTCAACTTTTTACTCAAATTCTGTGCACTTTTCTGTGCATCTGCGATCGATAGAACATGTTCTTTTTGCTCGGAAGTTTGCACACACTTGAGTTTTGTTTGTGCGTGTGTGTGCATCCCAGTCAAAGTCACACTGTGTTCTCATTGGCAGCCTCTCAAAGGACTTTCCACGCACTGCAAATGGGGTCGTGCAACAATGCAAATGTGTTCATACTGGAAAAAACTGATGCAAAAATCCAAATCTTACCAAATGTTTTGTCATTTTTAGTCCAAATATCTCATCACACTTAAAATAAGAAATAATTCCATAAAGATTAACTTTTCAGTTAGATATTTTATACAATACACCTGGAAAGATAATTTTTACTTGTTCCATTGGCAGATTTTTTTTGTGTGTTAATTCAAGATTTGTTTTAATTAATTCAAGCCAAAAGAATTTGCAAATGGAACTAGTGAAAATTATCTTGGTAAGGTTTCTTAAAATAAGAATTTTCCAGATCTATCGTTAAAAATTAATTCCGTATATCTCACTGAAAAGTTGTTCTTGAGGTGATTATGTCTTAAGTGTATTTAAGTGTAATGAGCTATTTTGAAGAGATATTAGGGCTGTCAAAATTAATGCAGATTAATCCATCATCATGATTAATCTGCTTTAAATTTTAATACAGCTAAATGGAACAGTTGCACATTGCATATTTTGGATATTTCATTAAAAAAGATACTGTACTTTAGAAGAGTTTTTGATTATGTTTTGGTTTTTCAACACTTTTTTTCTTAATTAATTTTAATTCTTTTCACTGAAGCACTTCCATCATAAAATACCACATTCATGTGAAGCATACATTATTCTAGGATTCTGGTAGCACTAGGCTAATGCTAGGACTAAGCTAATGCTAGCACTCATTTAATGCTAGGACTAGGCTAATGCTAGGACTAGTCTAATGCTACCACTCAGCTAATGTTAGAAGTAGGATAATGCTCACACTATTCCAATGCTAGTTGTAGGCTAATGCTAACACTCATCTAATTCTAGACCTAAGCTAATGCAAGCACTCATCTTATGCTAAAACTAGACTGATGCTAGCACTCGTCTAATGCTAGGACAAGACTAATGCTAGGACAAGGTTAAAGCTAGCACTAGGCTCTTGTGTTGCCCAGCTTCCGACAAACATGTTAAGTACAAATATTCCCTTATTTGAGTCCATTTGTTCATGAAATATTAAATACAATCAGACATGGATTAAAAATGAATAATAATAGATTGGATTTATATAGTGCTTTTTTGGCCACTCAAAGCACTTCATATTAGTGACTCATTATTCATTTGCTCTCACGTGCGCCAACTGGTGGTGATAAAATACATATATGCAGTTGCCCTGGAGCAGACTGACAGAAGTGTGGCTGCCATTTTGCGCCACAGCCCCTCTGTCCTCACCAGAACAGAGCGGGATTCGAACCACCAACCCTTCAGTTACTGGACAACCCGCTCTACCAACTGAGCTATGGTTAATTTCATGATTAATTCGGATTAATCATGATTAATCCAAAACAACCCTTTGATTAATCTAATTTAAAATGTTAATAATTTGACAGCCCAACTACAAATAATAAAAAATACACTTGGTACAATTTAGATTTTTGTGGATTTTCCAGTGCAAAATTTATTTTCCTATAAAGAATAAGAATTTAAAAAATGAATAAATAAACGAGTTAAACACAGGAGCAAGATCTAGTCAGATTGGCAGATTTTCAAACCTAAAGATCAGATTCTTTATCTCCATCTGCATATTTTAATGTTGCAGAGGCATGCAATTACAGTTTAATGAATTCCAGTAAATGTGTGTTTTCGACAGTGAAAGCTGGAGGTAAACGTGTGGCCAAGAAAAGTTTGGAGGAAAATGCCACCCATGGGACTCCAGAGAAGGAGACAAAGAGGTCTGACAAACTGAGGTGGGTCTTATGAAGCTGCACAGAATCCAAAGTACTGACAAGTTTACCCTGAAACACCACTACTGTATGTCTGCAAACTTCCACAGGAGTATTATTTTTCTACATTTAACCATTAAGTCACTTATATAATGACTCAGTTTATTTATATGTAGCATTTTATAAACACCTAAATAAGACTAAACTGCTTTACATCTAAAAGCAGGATTACATTACAAGGTAAGTTTAATCAAATAATGTACTGTTTATTGTTGTTGTTCTCTGTGTGTTGGGTATTTCAGTCCAAATCTGCTGTTTTCTTAGGTTTGATTTTCTGATGAGAGAAAATTAAATGGTTATAACAGAAGAATTTCAACAAATTGAATCAATAACTGAACATAGAAACAAACAAAAAAACACTGTCATTTGTCAAACTGCAGTCATGGGCCAAGGGTTTAGAACTAACATAATTTTTTTTTTTTCATAGAAACTTGCTGACCAAGTAAAAATTAAATATGTTTCTTAACTACATCACTGACACCGATTTAAAGCATAAATAAATAAAATTCCTTCAGCCTTAGCCGATGAACAATATGGGCCACTGATAATTTTAAGCTCATATTTAGAGCCAATACTATTTTTTTTTCTCTGTTTAATGGCAAAAAATGTCAGAAAATCTTCACTCACAATTGGAAAATAAAAATTGTGGCAGTCATACAAATAGATATTACTACACCAAACTAAAAAAATCATTTATTTCAATGGACAGCAGTATGTCCAAGCATACAGAGGTGTTGTGAGTTTTGCCTGTCAATAAATTATGGCAGTGGGAAAAAACATTTGCTGATATGCCAATGCAACAGGCCCATACTGATGGAAGAAAAAGAAAAAACATAAATATCAGTCTGATATATCAGCCAGCTGATTTATTGGTCTATCAATAAAGTTGTCAAATGAATCACATTTAAAGGAGTTATATTTTGTTTTTCAAAAATAAATAAAATAAAATGGATCTATGCATTTTTTAAACATGTCCTTGTGGTCTACATAAACTGCAACTGCTTTGTTTGGCTCTAAATTCTTCATTAATTCAACTCTATTTCTGAGTAATGATACCAGAAAGGTCATTTTAAGTGCTGGACCTTTACATGCAAATGAATGCAGTTAATCCATCTGCAGCACAATGACTGAATGTTTTCACCAATGCACAGTAACTATGCTGTTATGTTTTATGTACAATCAGTTGTATAGCTATGATTGTCGTATAAAAAAAATCAGCCGTAGATGTCAGTATCTGCCTTAGAAAAACCCACATGTAGATAAGAGGTTGACCAATGTGGGTTGTTCTAAGACTGTGGTGGTTTTTCTTCATTATCATCATCATCATCATCATGTGATCAACACCATCATCCATCTGGTGTCCATAGACACCAGATGAAAATTATCCATTGTGCTATAATCTGACACATTTACATATATGTATGTATGTGCATTAATGTGCAATGTCCTGAAAAAAATAATCCTCTTCTGCTGACATTCTTCTTCCTGTGATTTTCCTGCAGGTCCTTCGTGGCCTCCAGCAGGATCCAATCAGCCAGTGTCCTCCTGGCAGGAACTCTGGACAAGGTAAACAGTTAGTTAAGTAGTGGAACATCTTAACCCTCCTGTTATGTTCATTTGTCAGCAACAGCAATGGTCAAACTGGGTCAATTTGACCTGGTGCATGTTTAACTAGAAAAGCTCTCTTAAAGCTGGCAGAAAAAAATTCACACTGAAAAAATACTTTTAACTATTTTCCCTGATGTTCAAACAGTAATACTGGTCAATTTGACCTGTATCATAAGAGAAGGGTTAAGTTTAACAGACTTGTGGGTAATAAACTCCCCCCTGATGCATCTCCACAGCTCAGCCATGACTTTCCAGAGACACCGGTGAGCGTGAGACACAGCAGGGTCCGTCCTGCCGTGGAGAAACCCCACTCCCCTCGACCTCATTGCATCCAACAGCCCAAGAAGTACTGAAAAGCACATGTGAAACCACCCTGTTCAGTCGACTGTGGAGACAAACAGGAAGTGGAAGACACACCGGACGTTGTCTGAAGAGTGGGTGTCAATAGGACGCTTTCATTTCACTTTCTTTTTTTTTTCTTTTTAACTTTCTTTTTTGGGGGGTTGCAGTTCTAGAAAATAAAATGTGCTCTTTCAGACAGTGATGATACTATGCAAGGTAAGGATGCTCTTCTAGTGTTGATAGAAAAATGTAGTAAAACAAGTGGCATTATGTGGGACTGAGTACATCTAAAAGAGAGGGTTAGAGGTTTAAAATGAGGAGGTTTTGACTATTTAATGCCCAGCATTAATAGATCGCTGTATTTTTGTTGTATTTTATGTTGTTTTTTTCCTTTTATTTTGCATGTTTCTTGTTTGGCTACTTTAGCCACAAGGGGGCAGCAAATACATGTAAAACCCATAAAGTCGATGATAAAATGCAGCTCATAAACATGTCCCTGAGTTTAGTGTTAATGAGCTGGATGGACGGATGGATGGACACATGGGTTATAAACACAGTCCTGCTTTCCACTTTACATTCTTCAGTGTGTTTACATTACAGCTTTGGTTTTTACTACATGTGCCCCTTTGGTGTTAGTGTTAGGGGGTAAACTGTGATGGGTGGCTAAAACAAATGTCTGAGGTGAGGGTGAAGTTCAAAGCATTGTGGGTAGTTTCCAGATCATGTGCCTTGGAATTTCACCTGATAATTAAATGGATCATGTGTAGTAAGATTTGTTATAACATCACATATCTACTGTTTAATGCAGATTTTTCTGAGCAAAAGAAGGAAATGCTTTGTTATAACGTGTAGTTCCAAAACAAAACTAATGAATGACACAATATATAAATGAATAAAACACTTTTACCAACACCTTTTCTTGTGTTTTGTTTTTTATTAGCAGAAATGTTATTTGATTTAATGTCACTTATAGTTTTCATGATAGGTACAGACAACGGGGAGGCTAAGTCGTGCCCTTCTACTTCTGGTCGATGGGTGCTTGGCTCACAAAAAATGAATGGGAGTGAATGGAGCGACTCAAGCTAAATTCTGATTCCGTTCGACAAGTGTTCTGAAATTAACATATGATAGCGGTTAAGCAAGGGATAATGTGTTGCCCACGCACGACTATCAGGAAAATATTTCCCAACGGGGCTGCCCGAAGCGCAATACTTTATCCTGCTTATTTTACGGCCCTCTAGACCGTTTGTCACTTCAGATTCACGGCACCATATCACTCCGCAAGTAGTTCGGCAAAGTGACAAAACTCGTTGCCATTGGCAGCAGGCGTTATTGGAAAAAAATCCCCCGGCAGAAGGCTGAGAACGTCCATTCAAAGTGAATGGGAGCTGCCGCGACATATAAAACATATTTGACATGGCATAGGCATGATTGATAAGAAGGAAATGTGACGTTAGGTTTTATTTGGGGTTTGTAAGAGACTACAATGCGTCGCGTATGTGACGTCACATGCGCGCCGGGTGTGTAGTCCAAATTATTAACGGCTTTTACTCGCAAATGAGTCAGCCGTTGGTTAACAGAAGTAGTTAACGCACATTAATAACTATATTTGTCAATCTACTGTGATCTGTAAGTTGTGAAGCACATGTATAAATGATAAACTAAAGCATAATATATCCACATTACACTTATTTTTCTTCAGAAGTTACAGGTTGTTCATATTTGTTTTGTTCAAGTAGTTTGTAGGAGTAAACATTTTTATTGCTGAATTTTGCTTTTTTTCCACTCAAACGCAAAAAACTTTGGCATTGACATTATTTAATAAATTTTTATCCTATTATTTACATAATTTCACTGGTGCGGCCCACTTCATATCATATTAAGCTGAATGTGGTCCCTGAACTAACATGAGTTTGACATCCCTCTCATAGAATAGGCCCCCTGGTTTCTTTGATTTTTTTTTTTAGCAGGGATATCTTTGAATTGCTATCTACAGTAGTGGCCATTATGCATGAAAGGGTTAAGTTAAGTGGTAAAATGCCAGTGGTAGAGAGAAAAAAAAACCAAACAGAATATGTATGTATCCAATCGGAATGTGTTCATATGTGGAGCCTCTCACACTTGCATCATTCCACAAACAATATCTGCTTGTTTGTTCCCCTGAAAAGTACTCAATGATGGCCTTGTAAACACAATGTGCTGACCTTAAATCCTGTGTGATGCTCATGCTGTTCACACATGCCTCCGATACCATCTGTGAGTCCGGTTCAGAGGCCTCTCCAGCTCTGTTTGAGGAGCGGAGCAGTTGGTGCTCCTCTGACTTGCAGACATAGTGTTTTTCACTGCCAGTGCCTGCCCATTCACAGCCATCTGAGGAGCCTCGCTGACCCCCCTGACGCCCACTGCACTGCTGAGAAAACACCACACTGACTCACACACACACACACAGGATGGGGATGACCTGCAGGATGTGGCTCTGAGTCACAAAAAGAAACAGACTGTTCTTAACACCAGGACTGGGTTCATTGTGGAAGAATTGAGAAGATGATTTTTAAAAAATATTAATGCAGAGGGTAGAGAATGACATTGTTCAACTATAAAAAGGGCTTGATACCAATACATTATCTGTGAATTAAAACTAAAGTTCATGGTGTTCACAAATATTAAAAAAATTAACATGTTTTATTGTCAATTAACCCCTTGATGCATGAATTATGAAAACCTTATTCAAGATTTTTTTGTGTTTCTATTCCTTTTTAAACATGAAAAAAGCAATATGATTGAAATCTTTATAATGAACCTATTTTTTATGGAGTTACAAAAATGTGTTTAAGCTTTGAACCAAAGAAACATGTATTTATATTTAAAATGTAATATCAGAACACTATCTATCTATCTATCTATCTATCTATCTATCTATCTATCTATCTATCTATCTATCTATCTATCTATCTATCTATCTATCTATCTATCTATCTATCTATCTATCTATCTATCTGTCTATCTATCTGTCTATCTGTCTGTCTGTCTGTCTGTCTGTCTGTCTGTCTGTCTCTGTCTGTCTGCCTGTCTATATATCTCGATATGGAACTAAAACAACAAAACCCATGAATATATAAATCATGGAGATTGGAATTAATAAATAAATATATGAAATCAAATCAAATGAATTACAGAATAATAACTAAACTAACAAATATTACACATATACACGTATGTTCATGATGTTAATATTGTCACCTCATGGGGGCACTGTAGACTGAGGTGGAACAAAACCACAACTACAACAACACACAACCTAAATGAACTGGGCTGCACAGATTTGTTTTTGATGTTTATTTCATATGAATGACAAACATACAAATGAAAAGGATGGGTTTAAAACCAAGGCTTATTAGAAACCAAATACAACAGTTACATTTACAATTAATCATAGCGCTGGAGACAAAATCAACTAAAGAAAAAGAAATAAGTAAAGAGAAAGGAAAAAAACAGTAATATGAAAACATTGTTAACTTAATTAAGACCATCCATCTATAAATGCATTGAGAACACATTAGTTTCTCATTGAAAACACAAAATACAAAGGTTAAACGCCACCCAAACATATTCCAGAAAACCAAACAAATAAAAAACAAAACTCTTCCTCTGGGTCTCAGAAGGTTAGCACCTGTTGATTCATTAATCCTATTAATATGTGCAAATAATTGGTGTAAAATACAGTTTGTCATTTTTTCACAGTCATCAGATATGACCCATTTGGATGTTCAGAGACTTTGTAGTTACCATGGAAACACTGTCATCTTCAACAACATTGATTCAGCAGTAACACCCATGGAGTTGGATCAATGACAGTGGATGGATGGGTGTATGTTCAGGTAATGATTGATTTGACTGAAAAAGACACTTTTTCATCGGCTTTGATAAAATAACGTTTGACTTTGCTGCGAGCTTTTATTAACATCTCCATGATCATAGAAAAATAGATGATTTTCACAGGAAAAAGGCAAAATTCAAAGGATAATATCAAATAAATAGTGATAAATCATGTAGAAAAGGTCAAGTCGAGAGAAAAAAAACATTTGGGAACTGTTCTAAAAGTCACACTAAGTCCTTATGGGTTTAATGATTTATTACCATTTATTATAATATCATCCTCTGTGTTTTGTAGTTTTCACTATAAATATCTATTTGCCTGCTTTGGCTTTCACTGATCATGTAGATGTCAGATTAAAGTTGAGGGTTATTAAACCAAAAAACTGAGAAAACTAAATAAAAAGTTACTTTTTCAGCCAAATATATCACTAACTGAATGTAAACCAAGTGTGTCCATCAACTTTCATCGATCCAACGCCATGGGTTGGAGTGAATAGTGAATAAATGTTATCAAAGATGATGGTGTTTCCATGGTAACTACAGGGCCTCTGAACATCCAAATGTCATATCTGATGACCATAAAAAATGATTAACTGCCTTTGCACACATTTTTTTTTACATGTATTGATAGGATTAGTGCATCAGTGGGTATTAACCTATTCACATCAGTAGATAGTTTTGGTTGCTATGGATGTTTGGAACTTCATGGCTTAACCAGTATTTAAAATGCAGTTCAATATAAGGTGGAATAAGATCGAATTTCATTGTTTTTAGTTAAAAAATAATTTACATTGTGATTAAGGTCTTTTGATTCTAACGCAGGGGTGCCCAATCTGGGTCCTCGAGGGTTTTTGTTCTGCATGTTATAGACGTTTCCCTCTTTGAACACACCTGACAGTCAGTTTCAGGCTTCTGCAGAGCTTGATGATAGGCTGATCATTTGAATCAGGTGTGTTGGAAGAGAAAACATCTAAAACATGCAGGACAGTGGTCCTCAAGCATCAAATACTGAAACTCATTAATTAATTATTTGGCTCAGTTGGTAGAGTGGGTCGTCCAGTAACTGAAGGGTTGGTGGTTTGAATCCTGCTCTGTCCTAGTTGGTCTGTTGTGTCCTTGGGCAAGACACTTCACCCTCCTTGCCTCCAGTGCCACTCACACTGGTGTAGGAATGTTTGGTGGTGGTCAGAGGGGCTGTAGGTGCAAAATGGTTTTCACACTTCACACAGTCTGCCCCAGGGTAACTGTGGCTATGTATGTAGTTTACCACCACCAGAGGGTGCATGTGAGAGCGAATGAATAATGGGTCACTAATGTAAAGTGCTTTGAGTGGCCAAAAAAGTGCTAAATAAATCCAATCCATTGTTATTATGAGAGCTGCTCCTCCGTCTTCACTTTAAAACCCAGAATTTCTGTATTTGTAAATTATTTTTCACTTCAGGGGGGTATTGAAACAATAAGCACCAAAGTTTTTCAGCTCAAGCCCCAAAAAGCTAGATATGGACCCACATTTACATAATTGCATTATGATTAACATCTTTTTATGTCACTTTTCCCTTGTTGCATCATTTGTGTCACTTTTTTCACATGAGTTTAAATTTTTTCATGTCTTGTTTTGTCTCATTTTTGTTGTTTATTATTCCAGTCTGTGTTACGTTATTTCACATGGTTTCAACAAGGTCACCCTTCATGAACACTCTTATTCTTATCTCAGGAAGAAAAATACATTCACATATCATATTATGCTTGTTTATTTTACTCTAGTTTCAGTAAAAAACTAGAGTGTATATATATATATATATATATATATATATATATATATATATATATATATATATATATATTGTATTTGTGAAAGTCAGATATTGAATGTGCAGTGATCTCTGTCGAATTGCACTTGTAAAAATTAGCTGCTGAATAGATGTTTTCCACAGGTGACATTTTGTCTTGTTGTGGCAGAAGATGCATTCCACACAGGTGCATTGGCTCTGGGGTATTGGTTTGCACATGCAGTCTTAGTTTCTGGGACATTAAGGTTTTTAGAATTGCTTGTGTATGAGCTTGGAAAGATGTGTTACAGTCTGATAAAAGGTAATTGTAATGTTTTAAATCCTGGTAGAACCACAGGGAAGGAACGTGTAGCCACATTTGGAGAGTAAAGGGCTTAAAAACTACACATGATTACATATTAAACTGTTATTTTGATTGAGTAAAGGATAAATGAACTGGTAGTAAAGTGTATCAAGGGTAAAAGTACTTCTTATGAACAATAGCTGCTTCTAGAGTCATAAATTATGGATGTAAAGCAGCATCTTAATGTAGTTTCCAGGCCGGGTGGTACTTTATTATTTTATATACCCTTGGATATTTTATGCATCTTATTTTATGCATGTATTTTATGATATACTTTGCCTATATGTGTGTATAATCAATGCACAACATGACAAATATCTGCACACAAGATTTGCATATCCTTCTACCAGTGAGTGAAAGCCACCTATTTTTATTGGTTTCTAGAAAATTATGTATGTTTAAGATTTTATAGGCCACAAAACAAATGGTTCAAGGTGTATTGTGGATCAGACTACATAGAGGCAGGTTATTAAAATGTAAAAAACAAAAAGGAACTGAATAAACAGTTACCTATAAGACACAAAAAATAAATAACTTTTGAGTTTATTTCATTATTTAAAAAAAAATAAAATTCACATTTTCCTCTTAACATTAGCTTATGTTTGTTCTTTGATGCAATTAAATTAATGTTCATCTATATGATGCTCATTATTTAGCAGAACTATCATCTTGAATTAATTGGTTGCTTTGAAATTGGGCTCAAATTGTTGTTGGGGGAGGGGCTGAATAAATAAATGTAAAAAAGTTATTGTTTAAGTTTCAGCAGTTTCAGCAGTTTATCTCATTAGTGGCTAATTGTTGTGTTTCTCTACACAGCACTCATGGTGTGAGTAAAACATACTGTACTTCATCATAATATAACTGTGTGTGTATAAGAACTGAACTGAAAAACTCAGTGTATTGTGTTGCATTTTATATTTTATAACTGAACAATTTTGACAGTTATTGTGAATATACTAAGATTTGACTTAGTGGAATAAGAGTGAGTTTTGTTATGTCTTACAACTCGACAAGGTTCGGAGTTATTGTGAATATATTCATTAACATTTGAACAAGGTGAGAGTTATTGTGAATGTGTTTAATAAAGTTTGACTGACTGTTTTGTTTCATTTAATGCACATTATAGTCCAGTGGGCTTTAAATCTGAAAAAAAACAAAACAACCCAACAACATTCATTTACCACGTGCCTTATAATCCAGTGCACCTTATAGTGCGGAAAATATGGTATGTGCCATATGTGAAGGAAATTTAAACAAAATTGATGGTTTTAATAGACATTTGAATTTCCACCCATTATAAGTAAATAGGAAAAGAGAACAATTTGATTTTTGTTTTTTTTTTTTAAATTGTGAGATACTTTCACAAAAATGTAATGGCATCTATTCTGGGTCACAGATAACACTGCTCTACAATTTTTTTTAATTTTTTTTTTATAAAGTATCTGCTTCAGACATTGCTAAATCTTACATACTTTAATAAGACGAATCAGAAAACAAATAACACAAGTGCTAGTTAGTTCATGTTTTTAATATATATGATGGTGTGTTATTCCACATATGTGGTGGTTTATGTACAATGCATACAAAGGATTTTTAAAATATTCCACTAGAAAGAACATGTAAAGTGAATGTGCAGACAATGTTTTGAAGTAGATTTAGTTGGTCTGAGATTACTGTAACTGACTGATTTATCTGACTGTTTTGTTTTGTTTAATGCACCTTATAGTCCAGTTAAAAAATAAAAATAAACCATTCATTGACAGTACACTTTATAATCCAATGTACCCTATAATGCGGACCGTATGTTTGAGACCTAGTCTGGTCCAATCCGGATCATTGTGTTAAAGTGGGACACTGTAGTTTACAGTTGTCCTAATCCATGTATTTTGCATCCTGTCATGTCCATGAGGCATGCACAATGAAATGAGGAGGAGGAAGGAGGAGGAGGAAGGAGGAGGGGGTCTGGTCCTGGGAGTCGCCCCCCCCTGTGTGTGTGTGTGTGTGTGTGTGTGTGTGTGTGTGTGTGTGTGTGTGTGTGTGTGTGTGTGTGTGTGTGTATGTGTGTGTGTGCCTCCTTTACAGATGACCTCATGCGGGCAGGAGGAGGAGCCGCGTCCCGACCCGGAGCCTACCTTGGTGTGGTGGATCAAGTGGGGAATGAGTTCGTGTGGAGATAGCTAGAGGACTGAGGGGAAAAAAAACAAACTTTTTGGCTACTTTTCTATCCATGACATTTATCAGGTAAGGCTTAAATATTCTTAAAAGTTGAGTTTTTGTTTGTTTTGTCCAAACTTCGTCGGTTCTCCCGCTCAGAAAAGTGCGGATAAGTGGAGAAGTTTTTAGTGCCATTTTCCTGGAGGAATGTCGGGACATGCCCCTTTAGTAGCCTTCACTGACAGCCCCCACTTCTGTCTACCCACACTTTGACTTTGGGGATATGTTCTGTGTCTCTTTATGTTTTATTCACAGTTAGTGTTACTTGTATTTCTTGCTAGGTTAGCTTACGTTATAACCGCTTAATACAAACTATTTTCCTCCAGGTGACGTGAATGTAACGTAACGTCTGGTTTGTTTGAACTAGTGCCGCTAAACCCTAACAGCTAATACACAAATCCTACATTAAACAAACTAAACACCAGCCAGTGTTACTAGTTTACTCCGGTGTTGAGTTACTTTATTAGACATTGTCCATTCGTGTAAGTAAGAAATAATAATAATAATAATAATAATAATAATAAAAAACGTTTAATATGGACAAATGCCAAACTCAACTGCGCGTGCGTTGTAAGTTTCCCCCCTTACAAATTAAATAACTGATTTATTTCCCCCCTCTGCTCTAACTTTTTTTTATTTTTTAAACTACCCATCTGGTACGTTGAAAAAAAAAATCAATTTAGCATTGTAGCTATATTAACTTTTACTATAAAAGTTAATTCTAACCTATAATTATGTTTTCTGACCATGAACAGCCTGCTATTGCAGAATATGCCAACTTGCTTACTATTCATGTCGTATTCTTCCTGAAGACTTTTTCCTGAGCTGATTTCTTGGCTTATAAGTGTGTGGTCCTGTTTGATGCATATGTTAGTCTGTATTTTGTGATTGGATGTGGTGGTTTTGAACCCAGAGCCCAACCCAGATAAAGGAGTATGCTTAAGGCTAAAGGACTGTAATCTAGCTCGCCCACATACAGCAGATTGAGTCATTGAAGTTTGACCATATGACATTTGCTGTTTTCAGCATATTTTCACTTGAGGATTCCCCTTGTAACCTTGCCAGGTGCTTTGATATAAATGTTCTTTTGCCTCCTCCTGAAGAATGGTTTATAAATGTCAGGATGCAGCTTTGATCATTTTGAGTAGATGAAGTCATCCATTTAGTGTACTGAGAAGTGTGTGGAAGTCTGCATAACTTCACAACCTCTGGGCTTTCATGAATGAACGTGCTGCGACAGTTGCCGCTTCCTGTGTTTGGTTACTTGGCTCTATCTAGTTTCAAGGGCATTCTCACAAATATATACATATTTAACTTTTAAAGTCAACAGGTGTAACAGGATTTGCTGCTCACAGTCATGCTGGATGATATCTCAAAACTAACTTTCCAACTTAATTTTAAGCAATGTCACGCTGATCATGAATCCATTACTGCTGATTTGCATGGTTTTGTTTCAAGGATACAACAACTTCACTTATCTACGAACTGCAGCATTAGGAGATATTTGCACTACAGAGCACTTGTCTTATTCGAAAGTGTTACAAGAGGCTGTCTTCCAGTGTCCAGTGTCCAGTGTCCACAGAGCCTGGTTCCCATGGTCGTCAGCCAGTTGGCCAGTAACAGATGCTGGCATTGGGATCTCATTGTCATGGTCTGGAAGGCAAAGTTATTAGAGCGACAGACAGCACATACTGAGTTCTTGTCAATGATGATGATGATGATGGTTATGATATTGCAGTGAAGCAATTCCAGAGCTACCGTTTTAAAGCTCCGATTTATACCTCATTCTGTCAGGACAGCATAAAGATTATTTGTGAATCCTGAATCTAAGTTAGTTTAATGCAGGAGTGTCAAACCCAATCTGATCTCAAGTGGGGCTGGACCAATAAAATAATAGTGAAAAAAATTTTAAATTACATGATGAAAATGTTTATATTTACAAAATATCCTTCAAAAAATGTGAATAACATGAACAACCACAAACAACTTGATATTTCTTAACAAAATAAGTGCAATTTTAACAATATGCTTCAGCTTCTCATTTACATATGTGCATTTCAACATACACATTGCAGTGAATCTACAAAGACATACAACAATTGGTAAAAGCCTAATATTGTTAATATTAGATTTTCTCCTAAGACATTTCACGTTGGTCATATTTAATCAGATTGTTCTCATTTTTTGCAGAGATAGTTTATAAATATAAACATTTTCATGTAATTGAAGTTTGGAGCTGTCAACATTTATAGGTCATTGTAAGAATAATTTATTGGACCGACCTACTTGAGATTGAACTGGGCTGTGTGTGTATGAAAATTATTTTGACACCCTTGATGGTTAATATCATCAATGTCATTTTTGCATTGTACAAAGTCACCCCATAGGTCAATTTTGGCTGTACATAGCCTATGCATGTATGTTAACATCCCTCATCTTAACACTTCCAAATGAAACCCTAGTATGCAACACTTACAGGTCAAAAAACTTTCATGAGAAACCTGGAGGGCTTCAGCACACAAATCAATTGTAGTGACAGCAGATGACAGTAGATATGTAGTTTTGGCAAGAATTCAACAGCTTTGGTGATGTGATCTCCCTGCTGATCATGGGAACTCTCAATGAAACGATTTCCTAAGTGGGTTATATTTAAGCACATGCATCATGGGTATTATGAGGATTTTGGGATTAGATTTTATGGACAGGGCAAAATTATTGAGGTGGTTTTGGGGCATGTTGTGAAATAACATTTTATTAGCAGAAGCAGTTCAACTTTCCTCGAGCTCTTGGAACACCAATAAAGAGTTTTGTGTTTCATGTTCGCTGATGGGGATTCAATTAAATAAAATGTGGTTATGCTCATTTTCTTTGTTGTTGTTGCCTCACAAAATGTTACATTTGTGATATATGTAGGGTAGGTGGACAATCTGGACAGGAAATCATATGACCAGTTTCTCAGGTAGAATCATAATCCATGATCTGAATCACATTTACTCCATCCTCCAAAGGGGAGTGGGGTGTTGTTTTTGGTTCGCTTTGTGTGTTTGTTTGTTGGTCTGTCTGTTTGTTTTTTTTTAATTTGTTTGTTTGTAAGCAGCTTTACACAAAAACTACTGGAGCAATCTCTATACATTTTTCAGAAACAGTGCAAGGTGGTCCAGAATAGATCCTATTAAATGTTGGTGATTGTAGGTCAAAGGTCACAGTCACCAAAAATTTAATTTGACAGTGTTAAGAGACAGGGCAAATCAGGTCAAATGTATACAAGGGGGCGGAGTTTGTTGAGCCTGGCACCACTTGTATAATCTGTTAGAAAAAGTAGGTGAATTACAACCAAACCATTACTTGTTTTCTCTGGTTTCTGGAAGCTTTAATTGTGTGTTGGCTTTGTGTTGATAATTGGGCTACAAACTCCGTATTTTTGGATGAGTTTGAGCTGACATTGTCGCAGGATTTTACAAATATTTAGATGAAGAAAACAAGAATCTACATTGAATCATTTTTATTATTTATTAATAAAAGCAATGTGACTTACTTTTTCCAGCTGGGTTTTTGTATCCAATCAGAAAGGTGTATATAAAATCACACTCACGGCAAATTGGAGTTCAGAAGGTTCATGCAGAAATGTCAGGTAAAAGAGTTACGCAAAGTCAGCGTGTTAGAGTGGACTACAACCAAACAGCTTAGCGCCACAGTATCACTGTAAACAGACAGCAATAAACTGAGCTTAGTGACTTAGTGGCTTTTGGTAATGATATTACTGTGACAAATATAACTGGTTGGAGAAGTGAAGGTGGAATTATAACTCTAAAATTTATGTTGATTTCGATTTGGTCTTGGTTTCTGAATTTCTACATCCTAAATACTCATCAAGAAAAGCTGTTCCCAGTGTTTGTTCCAAGGATCATACACATTACCTGGTGTGAGTGTGTGTGGCATTGTGTAATTGCATTAACTCGAGTTTCTTTAAGGCTCATGCTTGCGTTAGAATTTAATTACCCAATTTCCCTGTAGGTCATCTATTATATGATTACAGAATGACAGCTATGCATTTTGGGTTTCATTTGACTTTCAGTCGAGATGTTGACCGATCTCCTAGCATGAGACCTTCGTTTTACTTCCTAATTATCAATCTGTCAAAGCAAAATTACAGGATCTTCTGCTATGGGTTTTGAAATTATGTGTGTGTGTTTCCATCATTTGAACACGTGCATATGTGCGCTCATGCTTGCCTGTGTGTATCTAAAGCACGTGTGTATTTGGACGTACCTTGTAACAGCTGTTACTGATTTACATTTTTGTCAAGCTTTTTTAAAAAACCCCTGAGACAGGGGGAAGATGCAGAGGTAAAGAGCGCCTCAATCATAACCCACTGAAATGCAGCACTGGTGGACAAAAATGGGGGCTGTTTTAACTCTGTATGTAGTATCTGCTGTTCGTTTAGTAGAATGAGCATTTATTGTGACCGAGTCTTGTTTATTTTAGCAGCACTCACAATAAAAGCCACACAAATTACTGTTCTGTTGCATCAAATGGAACACAACTAATTTAAAGAGATCGGAAAAGCTGATTCACTTGTCACTTCATTTGGTTTCTGTTTCTATATTGAGCAGCGAGTGGAGACAGATGAGCCTAGTTCTAATGGAGGAGAGTTAAAGAGCTTCAGACAGTATATGACTTAGTTATTTCTGAGGTGATTTTAGTGTTAATATGGAGTTCAATTTATTGGAGTATCTCTTTCCTACTAAATAAGTGGTGCTTATCCATGAAGAGTCTTCCTTTAAGGACCTTCTGGGTTTTCTTCAGTCCACTTTACATTACTAGAGTCACATTGCTGTCTTGCTGTAGCTTTAATTTAATCACAACTCTGGCATTTGTTGCATGTCATCGATCTCACTTACCCAGGTTTTCTGCTTCTGCATTCTGTCTGCTAAAAGTGAACTTAAATGACAACCAGAGGGACCTCAGACTGGAAGAGCTCTTAACCTTTCTAGACTTATCTTAAAGGTACACCAGAGTTAGGGACATCATACCTGGGCCTAAGACTCTTGAATAAATCTTGATTTACTGGTTTCCTGCTCTTGACAATACATAGAAGAAACTGAAAACTGTCTGTGTAATTAAAGCAAATTAGGAAGAGAAGTTAAAGTTATAACTGCAAAAGAGATTAAATCAACAATGATTGTCAAGATTTACAAAGAGACTTTTTACATTTTTACAATTTTTTTTTGCGGTTTAGATATGGCTTGTTCTGATATATGAAGCAGGATTACTCAGTTAGTCATTGTCTGGACATGCCCTCAGAGCGGCCAGGATGAAAGAACAGGGCTGGTCAAAGAAGGTTCAGTTACAGTAGTAAAGTGAAAGGGGGGAAAAAAAGGGCCCAAACTTGTTTGGACCACTTGTTGTTATGTAAATATGAATGTATGATTAATAATATGTAGGTCAGTCTTTTGCATGGCTGTGTAGTGGAGTGTATACTTTGTTTTCCAAGTCAGGAGTGTAATATCTGGACATGTAAATGGAGAATACAACTGTTTTTATGGAGTATGTGTTGCAATAAACTAGTTGTGCTGCCATATGTCTGGTTTAGGCATGGGCCACCTTTGTTTCTTAGATGATCAGTTTCTAATCAACAGTTTAACACTGCAGCTATTTTAATCGTTCACTAAGTGTAGTTAAAGTGAGGCTAAGAATAAAGCTGCCCCCGGACACTGACTAGTGGATGATGGCATTTTATCTACTGCTCTGAGCACCAGCTGAATACCAGTGTAAAGCCTTTTTCTTACTGACTATACTCAGTCCATATATACATTTACTTCTTCTCTATCCTGTTAATATATGTAGTCTATGGTAGGTCATAACTTATTTTGCCATAAACTTGTTCACTGTGTTGTGTTTATATGTCGAGGCTGCAAAGAAAATAACATCAGTCAACTCAGTTCTGCCCGTTCCAATCTGACAAGTTATACTGAAATTGGGAACTACTTATTGTTAACTTTGCAGCCCCTCGTGAGAAATGAATCAGTAAATATATACATTTTTATAATTTCTTGGAGTTCTGAATTTTTGCCAGTAAATAGGCCGTGAAATGGGTATTACGTTCCTCTTCCAAGCAGTCTTAAATAGACCTTAAAAAGTCTTAAATCTAAACTGAAGAAACCTGTAGCAGTCCTGTATAAAGTAATTTAAATGTCTGACCTACAAATTGAGGATGAAGAGAATCTCTCAAGTGTTTTCAGTAACTTCCTGTAGACTTTAAACACTCCTTGTTAATGTTTTACCCTTAATCAAATAACAGGTGCCCTGGGAAGCAAATATGGGATTAAGTCTAGGCCTGGCTTCATTTATTTTTCATCAGTATCAGTGACAGAACAATAAATGAAATCATCTGCTGTAGTAGTAGATAATAACCAAAACCCAAAAAATTATTGTTATTCTGAGTTGATTTTAGAGGACCCTTAGTGTTGTGGATGGAAATGTTGAGAGAGTTCAAAGTGTCCATGAAATGAGAAATGTGGGACTGAAGTTGTTAAATCAAACATAAATCCGTCACAAATTGATCCGTCGGAGTAAATTAAAATAAATTATATCTAAATTTATGGCTCACCCAGTTTTGATTATATCTCTGTGATCCTGGGTGAAAATTATTTGGCAGTGTCTCGCCTAATTCTAATTTTAGCTTCAGGTTTACTTGGTTTGAAGAGCCCGAGGTGTAACTGTAAAGTCAGAATAATAATTACCCTTTAAAACATGCCTTGACATTTGAATATCAGCTCAACTCAGGTTTCTCATGTTGCCACTGTTGAGGGGGTGTATAGGCTTGAGTCTGACCGGATTCATCAGTCCTATTAGAAATGATCAAGGACAAGTGGTTTCAAAGTGAGAGTCAGTCCTTCCTACATGACAGTGTTTTTCTCATGGCAAGTCTTATGAGTAGATCAGACCTGGTATCCTTTTTAATTTCATGCTGATCCATGGCTGTGTGGATAGCCCTTTTCAATTAAATGGACTAGAAAGGCCCTGAGATGAAGGAACACAGACGCACAGTTGAGCGAGTATTGTGAAAAGAGATGTAACTTGGATTTATTTGTTTTAAACTCATTGGCATTAAAAAAGTGTGTACTTTAGATATGGCTGAAAAGTTCAAGTACATGTTTGCCTGTCCAATGATGGCACACAAAAAGCTTGGAGGTTACCATTACTCTGTCATTTATAATTTTTTCCCCCCTGTTTTGCTTGTCGTCTAAACATTGAGTTATAGAGAGGCAGTGCAGGAAACACCTGAGTCAAAGCATAAAACATACTTAAACATGCCTGCACTTTTGTTTCCCTTCCTTTCGTCATGTTAGTGTGAATAACAACCCTTGCTCACAATGGCCAACTTTAAGAATCTACCGTCCTCCACACCTACTCCCCGCACTTCCTTCTTTGAGGCCTTGTTAGTTAACTTTCCATTGTTTCATGGAGCACTTGAACTCCAGACTGAGTTTGCTTCCTGTAGTCGGCGAACGAGCAACAGAAGAATGGATAATTATGGAGTTCACAGGAGGATTTTGAAAAAAAATTGCATCACCACACCGACCTGAAGGTCAGCCCATGGTGAGAATTTGTGTGTTGCTATGACAACGGTGTGGTGAGTAATCAGCCATGTAGAATCAGTTAATGAAAGGTTGTCATGGCTGCTCAACAGAAAAAAGATGAACAGATAGGGTGGGAAATGGTTTGTTTACTGGGGAAATGGTGAAGTTGATCTGAGCACAAGGGTGTACTTTCTATTGTCTGCCACCTATCACAGGACAAAGCAGGTTGTAACTCACCAGCCGCTAGAGCATCTGAAATGCTTCCCTGCCAGAGGCAATCAGGACAAACAATCCTATTTCCGTTCTATATATAGCTAGCTTCTCCGATTACTGTGGTATAGATGGCCCCATTAACCATATGTCACGTCAGCATTGTTCAGGTGCAGATCTTTTTTCTCCTTAAAACACTTGAACTCCATCAGGTGAGCAGTGACCTGGGAAACATACATGTTGATAACCCCAGGCAACCCTTTACCACCTCAATTTCCAGTTCCTCTTTCTGAAAGGATACTGGCTTTGCCTCACTTGATGTGTTTCTTTTCTTTTTTGTAACACACATTGAAAAAACCACCACCTTTAAAAGCCATCTGTTCCTCATGATTGCTAGTTTTATGAATGTAAATAAAGTGACTGCAGGACGACTGTCTTCTTTCCTGTAGTGAAATGTGGCAAAATTATGTTATAAATTACCAGCTGTAAGCCTAGTTCATGTAGCAGATGGTAACTGGGGGCTTTTACTTGTTTTTGGGAAAACTGAGCATACTGTATATTTTGTCTATTTACTCATTGTATTTCTCCAATGCCCGGCGAGTTGCTCTGGGACTGTAAGGAGCCTTCTACTCAAACATGATTTTATTGCAGCGGTTTGTGCCTGACCTTGAGGGTTCGAGAAATATTCCTGTACTTGATGCCACGACTTCTGAGGAGAAGCATCCACAAACCACAGTTGTATTTCACCCAACCTCTGGAGCAGGGCTGCACAATATATCATTTCAGCATTGTTATTGCATTGCTTCAGCACAGAATAAGCAACATAACGTCAGGCAAGTTAACTTAAAACACATCATGCAACAACTTTTCACTGCTTAATACAAAAGCAAATGGGCACATTACTTGTAGGAGAGTAGGAGAAAAACACTAAAAAGGAAAAAGAAAGGCAAGATCAGTTTAAAGGAATAATTTCAGCTACAGAAAGGAAAAAGTCCTTCAGAAATACATCAATTTGATTCAGTACATTAATAACTTTGATCATCCATGGCTAGTGTAATAGTTGGCTAGAGTACGCATGTGTCAGTGCAGTGGAAACATCACTTTTCCAGTACGTAGCACTCGTTCTTGTCAGTCCAAAGGAAGATATATAGACAAAAATCACTGCATATACATGTTTTTGCATTGTATGAATCATATACAGTTCATTATGATAAGTTAAGGCTTGTTCTTCCACTTAAGAAGAAAATAGCTCAGGAAGTAAAGCCATGTACTGTAGATGATAACTGAAGAGGTGGTGTGACAGTGGGAACAGACTGACTGTCTGGTGGTTGTGCTGGGGGAGGGGGATGGAAGGAATTTGTCATGTTGGCTTTTGGAGTTGCAAGAGGGCGTTTCTCATTTCCTTTTGGCTTAACCTGGGCGGTGTTTATTGTTACTGTGGAGATGAGCAGCCTGCTCCCACACAGACATGAACAGTTCCACTATGTTCCACAGGTCCCTATCATGTGGTATGTAGGCAGGTGCAGTGACAGTCCTCAGATCATGCACCTATTGTAAATTATAGATGTATAATTTGAAGGAGCACTCATGCTTCATAATAACTCGGTGTCGTTTATTTGACCAAGACAAGAGGAAACGGGATCAGTCTGAGAACTATAGTTATTAGGTAATGGTTCGAGGAAAGGGATTGGTCTGGAGCATTGGTATGGATATGTCTGAGCAGGAAGGTACTAGTGGAGGTACTAATAGAGCTGTGATAAAGGTGCTATCATGATTCCAAAAATCTAACGCTATGTAAAAGGAACACCTCTCATTCTGCTACCAAGGGGTGATGTTTTGGTGAAATATTTGTGTTCACACAATTTATTTCGTTTTTTGAACGTGAGCCTCTTTAAAGAAACATGACCAGAAAAATGTCGAACTGGAGAGTCGCCAAGATCCATAAGCTGCTGACACTTTGGGTGGAGGACTCTATCTATGCTAACATTTGTAGAATGGTGAAAGATGGGCAGAATCTGGAGAGATTAGCAACACTGCTACAATCAGGGTGTTTGTGATGCTCAATCTGTCAATGTTGGTAAAAAGGTGTGATTGCCTTGTCACTTTTCTTCTGGGATCTCTGTGTAAAAGTTGTTATTGTAGAAACAGCATTCAGGGCAACTGTAGTCAATGCCAGGACTCAACAGCAACATTAAATTGCAATAAAGGGTAATGGATGTAACTTGTGTGAAAATTAGGGACGAGACATGATTTTTGAATATTCAAATATTCGTGACATGCTCGAATATAGACTACTAATTTCGAATGCTGAATTACTTGTATTGTGTTTCACGTGGATAGAATGCCGTATTGACTTGTAGTCTACGGTGACCAACAGGGACAAATACACCGCATCGACAAAACACTGCAAACACAAGAAAGATGAACAATCAAAAACACAAACACATAAAACAAATGCAAGAGAAAAATGTTGTAATAATAGAAATGAAGCAGAGCGCGTACGTATAGTGAATAGTGAATACACACACACACACCTCCACCCTGACCATGTGGACATCTTAATTTTATTTATTTATATTTATAATATCCTGGCATAGAGTCATGTGACTATTGTTGTTAAATCCAATCGACAGTGTAGCTGAAATCAGCTGTTTCACTCACTTCCACCTAGACTGTTAAATGAAATATCACGTTGGCTGTGGTTATTGCGATTTAAAAATTAAAAGCCTTAATTGTTTCATGCAGAAGATGAGATGAATTGCTCACGGAAGATCAATATGTTGTTGTTGTTGTGTGATTTGTAATATTGATGTTTATTCAGTAAACGTTTGGTTATCTCTTTTACCCTTTCTGTCATCGGGTGTGTATTTGCAGGTGGGGGCGCACATCAGCATGGGGGGGGGGGGGTTGTGGAAACAAGTTAATTTTCAAATAATATTCGAATACTTTCCAGTGAATTTTTAATAGTTTTTTGGACCAAAAGTCACATCCCTAGTGAAAACCCTCAAGTGGAACAGATCTCACTGGGACCAATAAAACAGCATGCCTGACAATTTATTTTGCTAAGCAGTGTTTAAAAGCAGAAACTTGGTAGCAGTGTTCACACTATCCCTCTAATTTCAGTAGCTTATCATAGCTGAGGCATTAAATTAGGCAGTGAGCTGTGCATCTGTAATTTGCACAGTTAATTTTTAAAAAGCATGCCAAAAAATGGTGTGGGGTTTGCTCAGAGCCATGGAAATAAACAGTATATTGTTCCCCTACCTCGTCATGGCCTAATTTTGGCAAAATCCATCAACTTTTCACAAAAATGAAGCAAATCATCAATTTAAGGTGGGGTGGGAGATCTTTTTTTTTAAATTGTTTTTTACCATATTGCTTGAAAATCTTCACGATCCCATAGCACATACTGAAATAGAATGTTTGAAAAAAAACAAAACAAATGTTTTAGTCCAGTCTAGAGGGTGGAACCACAGGAAAACTCCGGCCAATCATTGTACTGATTGGCCACACAAATAAAAACTGTGCTTGAAAAAGCTATGGCCATGAGGAAGCTGACCAAAGAACAGAACAGGACAAGGGTAGTTATTGGTATGGGTTAGGAATGGGTTAACTTTAAATCTGACAGAGACATACTAAAGCCTTGGAACCTTGCTATAGTTGTCACCGGCAACATTTCATAAAGAATAAATGTGATATTCATTTTGTGGTTACATGCAGGTATGAAGAAAGTAGAAGCTAATACAGGTGATGGTATAAGTGTAGCAACAATGTGCTAACTACAGTGGGTTTAGACAAGCAAGAGCAGGGAAGATTTAAGTAAGATAAGTGTAGTAGGTAGAAGTAGCATTACCAAAAGGAAAACGCACTACTATTACCTGAAAATAAAAATCAATAATCATTAACATTTACAAAGCAACAAATAAATTAACTTAATAGAATGAATTAGAGAAAAATACAAAAAAGAAAATGTATTAAATCAAATTCTAAACTTATTTTCCATGTAAAAATATTACATTTAGCACACTAAAATGCACTGGAATTCAGCATTTAAGGTGTATTTTGTCCAAAAACTCTGAGGGAAGGGTCCCATGTGTCACTTTTATGCCCACTGGAATATTACACACCTTGTTTTTTTTTTTTTATTTATTAAATTTTTACACACCCTATTCCTCCATTTCTGCCTAATACAGTGAGCGGAGGTAACATGATTTCAACAATAAATCGATTTCATTCTCATACATGGAGAGTGGGATGAAGACAAGAGTTCGGTTAAATAGTTTAGTTGAGGTACGATCATAGCTTGACTAAGGTGAATGTACTAAATGGCAGCTGTCGCGTAAACGCATACAGTACACTAAGTCCTGCAGGTTAAATTGGACTAATCAACAATTTTTATTAACTGCCTCACATTCACCTGAAACAACCCATGACAAAACTCATACACTATATTTTATACTAGTACCATCCACCAAACTCTAATGTCACAACTAATAAATGACCAGACTTTTAAAAACCTTATCTTATCTTATTTATAGTATTTTGCCTATTTTTATTGCGTACATTGCACAGCTGTGCTGATAGTAGTCATTGGCTCCACATCAGCGTTGCCACTTGCAAGCGTTGTTTACTCTGTGCGTGTTAACATTGTTGCCGTTTGTGCCAGACACATAGCATCCTGTTGGGGAATAGTGTTAACACTGAGATTTGAGTCATTAAACACTGAGTGCCCCTAATACTGCAGTCTTTCTGACCTGTTTGAGTTTTGAATGAATGTATAAAGAGAAAATTAATTGCTTTTGTGGAATATTAGTTGTCATTAGTGTTTATGGAAAGACTCTTGTGAGAGCCTTATCTACACACTTCAAGTGTTATTTGCTCAAGAACTTGACCTTTCAGCTTCATCTGCTGCTCCAAAGGGCAATAAAGTTATAGTTGCATTAAAAAACACCTGACCTTTTTGACATAATGATGTTAGTGTTTCCTTTCCTTTCCTTTCCTTTCCTTTCCTTTCCTTTCCTTTCCTTTCCTTTCCTTTCCTTTCCTTTCCTTTCCTTTCCTTTCCTTTTTTTAACATTTAAACTAGTCTAAAGTCATAGTGAGCAGTATGCTAATACTTGGATTGTTTGTGTAACAGTCCAGTTAATCATGTGCTACCTACATAGATAAAAGTTAGGGTTGTTTTGTTGTTTTTTTTATTTTTTAGAAAAGACAAGGCCAGGCAAGTTAAAATACAGAGGCTCATTAGGGATTTAGCTCTTCCACCTCCATCTCCTATAAGTGATTCAGTGGATGCTCTGCTTCACAGTGTTTTATCTGACACCATCAAGGATAAAATGCAGAGATCAATAGCCTTTCCCTCAGCCACACAGAGACCTGGATATTTAAAGCTAGCTTCTGAGGTTGCAAGCAGAGCGCAAGTACTGTTTTTTTTTTTTTTTTTTTTTTTTTTTTTTTTTTTTTTTTTTTTTTTGCAGACCGCATATCCTTATTTGGTTAAAGTCATTCTTTTCTTTTCATCATGAACATTACTCAGCTGCTATTAATATAGTAGGTTTAACTCCGCAACCAATATCGCAGAGTTAGAGCAAAACTCCCACACAACAAATAATTATTTTAGCTTGTGCTGTGTTTTGTTAAATATGTTTTTACTCCTGTCCTTGTAGCTGTAAATAATGCCAAAGCAAACATGCACATCCAGACATACTCGGAATGGTCCTACAGTCCATATTAAACCATTTAACTGTAAGTATTCAAAATGCACACTAGCATGGGAACATCCATGATAAACGGTAGCAAACAACCAAGTTCAGTCACATAGCATCAATTACATGTGGAATTCAGGGCATTCAGGTATTTTCCTGCATAACAGGATAGTAGATCGTGTCCTTTTCTGTCTAAATATTACAGCATTCTTTCCATGCATGCCTTCACTGGTGGCCTGTAGGATTGGGAGTACTGTGGGAAAACTCCCAGGCGTGTGCCAGTTAAGCTGGATGTCATGCAGATATGCACTGTTTGAAGTGACACAGTTTTTTTTAGGACACAGTTTTAGCATTTTCTGATCAAGATGCTTTGAGTGTCTCAGGGAGTTTGGCTTGAAATAGTAAAAGTGCATTCATAATATCAAAGTTGAGTGTTAAAGATATGCAAAACTCAACTCAATATGAATGAAAAACAAGTTCTGTGAGGACTGTCTGGACACTGGTCACTCTGATGGGTGTCTCACTAGTTATTTTATAGTTAGGTTGTAATGTTAGCGACATCTCACTGAGGTTAAATGTTAGTACAAATGTAAGAAACATGTATTTTTACCAAATGCCAAAATGACTAATTCTAGATCATTCCTTTCTTGCTCAACAAAACTTAAAAATGCTACCTTTTTGACTCGTGTTATGTATTAGTTGTTAATGTGTTTCAACAGTCATATATGGCATGTTATTTTGGTTAAAAAAAAAAAAAAGAGATTTTTTTGTGTCCAGTTTGGTCTTCAGTCAAAACTGAAATGCCATTCCTTCATCAACCGTTAGAAAGCTGAGAATGTCCCAAATCATTTAAGACCAGTCACAAATCAAATTGGTGCTCACAGACAGAAACGTAACAGCTGTTAGCTCATTTAGCATCTCAGCTAACGTGAGGCTAGCATGTCAACATTACCTGTGTTCTGCTCCATTAAACCTAACAGTGTTCCTGAAAATACAGCATACCAAACTCATACTCAAGTATGTAAATGAGTATAAACTACCCCCGCAGAAAGCTGTTGTGGATTCTTTAGGAGTTGGGTTTCTGGTGTATTTGAATTGTTTTCTGATTAACAAGTCAAGACAGGGAAGCTGTATCTGTGTTTTTAGGTGATTTCTCAGGGTGTTTTCCATTGTTTTTACTGTATTTATGATGTCCTGTGATAGTTGGAAGTGACTTGAGTTTTATTATTTTTTATTTTTTTTAAATCCAAGTTTTTTTTTGTCCTATAGGGGATCTGTGGAGAGCATTTCAGGAATCTTGCCATGTTCAAGGCAGTGCTGAAGAAGAACAGAGATGGAGGAAAGGGGAGCAAGAAGGATTCAGGTAAGTGGAAAGAAACAAATAACCTGAACTCACACGTTGTTGTTATATATTTGGTCATAGATTTTTACAGCTTCCTGGTGCCGACTTTATAAAAAAGGCTTTGTTGTGTTAGGTAGGTGTCGATAAAACTTAACATGGTACATGTTTAGGTGAGTTACTCTGAACTCAAGTAAACAGAACTCAAGATGAAAGCTCTAAAGCACCTCTACATCTTTACTACTTGGAAATATGGTCACCTTAGCTATTAATTGCAACAGTTTGCTTAATATAAATGGACAGTTATTTAGTTTTACTGCTAATTTATGTGACATATTTTCTTTGAAGAGCACTTTGTGGAATTAAATGATTATCACAGAATTAAATGCTCACATGTTTGTTTCTTTTGTGCAAACATACTTTTCTGCACAAAGGCAACTATTTCTTGTTAATTGTTGTCTGAAAAGCAGTTAAAATGAATAATCTCACAAACTTTTCATTGTTTCTCCTTTTTAAAAGTGAAATCATTTTAATGTTGTGTTTTTATAAGCACAGGCACAATAACTCATACAGAGTCTTTAAGAAAACATTGACTGAAGACCTGGGAGTTTTGTTGAACATGACACTTGGAAGAAGTTGGAGACAAAAACAGACAGAGAAAAAAAGCTATTGTTTGAAAAGCACCTGTTAACTACTTGATTGGAATCGTGGGGAAAATTACAGCAGTGTGGATGTAAACACAAATGTCACTAACCCAGATGTGAACAAGTGTTTTAAAAGCTGTTAATCTTGTTTAACTGTACTGTGAAATGTTCGGAAATAGTCACATTTTACATGTAAAAGGCCTAATTCGTTCCAAGGCCCCCAATAGTACCCCTCAAACCCTTAAAAAATTAGGGTAATAAAAGAAAAGGGTAACGAAAAACATCATAACCAATGGGATGCTACGGACAGTCTATACGTGACGTATTTACATACATTACGCAGTTATGTTTAGTAATCTACATACAGTACTGTATAGGGCAAATAAGGTAACACTTTTGCATGGAGCGGGCTTTGTTGTCCCTGTTACTACTTGGTCTGTATTAAAATATGCAAATGCCTCATTTACAAATTTCAGTTGATAACAAGAGGTTCTCAACAATATGAAAAGGCATTACACCATACACAAGAAGTCGTCTGGTCCCTAATTTACCTCTGCAGGCATATTATTGTAGAAGTTTGCAAAGTTTTGTATTCACTTCCCTAATCAAGTCACAGAGGTAGGGGCTGTTTTTGTAGTAAGTTCAACAGTATTAAATGAAATGTTTGATTGATGATGGAGACGATAATACAGTCATGTGATCACAGTCCATTTTTGTTCACATTGTGATCAGATACCGTATAAATTAATTTCAGTTGTGAAAATTATGTTGCTGGTGTGTAAGCAGGCTTGCTGTACAGTCGATATACTGGGGCAATAGCTTCCAGGTTAGCCTAAAAAGATGTGTCATCCCTGCAGTACTTTTTACTGTGTGTTTCAGCTGTAATATAACATCTGTCAGCATCCATACTTCATAGAATCATTACATGTGTTAACTGTCAGTAAAGAACAGGTCATCTTTATTATACAGTATTGACTTTGGCAAAAACCTCACCAGTGTCACAACAGATGTTATCTTTTCTTATAAGATCTGGTGTATTTTCCAACATGACTAAGCATGAATCATTCTCAGCAAAACAATGTTGACTAGTCTCTTGTTCACACAATGGCCCCCTTCAATGATGTGTCTTGACAGAGCAGATTGACCATTTATGCTTATACTGCACCTTCCAGCCCAGACTTGTTTTGCTACCTCAGCTACCTTTAGCTTGTTGTCTGCTTCAATCAGACACTATACACTACAGTGCCCCTTAGATCACATGCGATATTTTACTAAACATTCAATGTTAACATTAATAGAACAAGACTTCAATTTCTTCCCATGTCTTTGTTGCACCGGCAGTAGCAAGTTTTTTAAGCTTTTTGACATTGTTTTTTATCAACTACTTATCTAGCCTGTATTAATTGCTTGGTGATAACCCAGCTTTCTTGTAAACCAGACACACACCTTCACACACAAACAACTCAGGAGGTCCTAGATGTGAGGACTCAGAGCAGCGGAGGTTTTATGGTGGGGTGCAATTCCTTTATCTGGGCTTGTCTCCCCCAGTTGGATGCCATCCATCAAGCCCAAGCAGCTCAGTTTCCTTTTCTCATGCTGGGACAATAAAAACTAGCCGCTCCTTTCTGTAGTTTGGGGCTCTTAAGACAGATGAGAGGTCACAGAAGTACAACAGCTAGCAGCGGTCACTTGGCCACACTGATGCTGCATTGTCCACAAATCTGTATAGGTTGTTTTCATGTTTCCCGGGCATTTATAAGTAAGACTCCTTTTTTGTGGGTAATTGCCTGTGAGAAAGGATTATAAGTTAAATGTAAATTTCCTCTGTTTCTCACACAGGTACATGATTGTTTGTCCTTGAGGAAGAGAATTGTTTGGAAATTCAGTTACTTGCTGAGCAATAAAATGATCTTGGCATCACGGAAGCCCTGATGGGCAAGGCCATTCTAATCAAATGGAATACACTGCTGTGTAGTTAATTGTCTCTTCGACAAGATAATGCTATATTCCACATAAATAATTTACTAGACTCTCTACATTTCTTGAATAAAGATTTCATTTTGATCCCTAATGGTTTGAGAGAAATATGTTAAAATTAAGTACAAACTGTAGTGGTTTGTCATCCACAATATTGTGTGCATATTTTTTCCTCCTGCTATAAGATAGTCAGTTTATTTGAGTAGATACTGCATCAGTATTTATATTAAACTCTCAGGTGATAAGGCTTGCCTCCTTATTCATGCCGAACAGTTGCTATTTACCTGTTCCTTTGACAACCCATTTCTTTCACAACCTTGAGGGATTGTATTCTTTGGTGATTTTGTAAACACAGAGTGTTCTGGGGAACTATTATTTTCATAGTCCTATGCGTTTACTTATATGCCAGACTGCGGACTGTACTGGACAAAGGTCTTATGAGCACCCCTCAGTGAAATATAATGGAAGTCAGTGGGAGGAAAGACCTTGATAATGGTGTAATTGCTAGATTGCTTCGCATATGTTGCTCATGACATGGTGGCTATGGACTGAATGCAACTTTAAAGCAGTCTAGGAAACTTGGCCCCCATGCCAGATACCACTACAGTCATTAGCTCCCCTTTGGGATTTCCACATTGCCAAGACCACAAAAACACACAGTTTGCTAATTTAGTCTCTCCATCTTGTGCTCCTCCTAGATTCCTCCTCCTCCTCTACCTCCTCTTCTAGACTCAATCTGTAAGGAATCTGTTTAGAATTGGCCAATTTAATCCTTTAAAGTCCTCCTTCTTTATGGTCTGCTCTGCCGGAAGTGGGATGCTAGTTTGCTGTGGCCTGTTACCTTTGATGTGACCATTTTCTGAGAAAGGTTAGATTGCAAATGGGCCTGAGTGAAGTTAATAGATCTGGAACCCTAAGGCACTAGAAAATGATTATATTGTTAAAAACCTAAGTGTGTTTTAATAGGTCTTCACTTTGTGTGGCAGACTCTTTTCACTTTTATAGATAACTTCACCTATTACACCTGTATTTGTTTTTTTTGTTAGAATTCATAGGATCGTCTTTTCTGTAATGTTTTGTCATGAGGTCAGTGTGAGTCTACTGCCTCCTGCACCACTTTTGGTATGTACATAATTCAACAAAGCATTTTGAGTTAGCAACTGCTGATCTTACGCAGGTAACATGTACTTGTTCATTCCTGTCTGTGGACATTGAGTAATTTGGGACTTTTTTGTTTGTCCTAACTACATGTAAACAAAAGGGCATGTTTTCTCTCTCAGTAAACCCAAACTTTTTCTCCTTGTGTGTGAAGTTGCTTACGGCCATTACTGTACTTGGAGATTGAGCCGCTCTGCACTCAGTATCTGTTCATGAGTGATGTGAGAGACAGAGCTGTTGACTCCGCTTTAATTGCTGACTGCGACTGTGTTCTGACTAATGCCTCTGAAGGGCCTCCAACTACCAAGCTTCCCACTCAATGAGCTCGATTGCTTGAGGCAGCTGCCAGACAGTTGTCTGTGTTGTGGGTGACACAGTGTTAATCACACTAGCAAGTATCGCTGTATACTCTTTGAGGCTCATAACAGTTTCAGCTGTTTATTCCACCCACCCCCAACACACACACACAAACCATGTACAAACCAACACATATGCACCCACCACCAGTTGCTGCAGCTTTTCTCAATTTGTTTGGCATCATGGAGAGAGAAGCCAGTCATGCACCTGGTTGGACAAGAGACAGCAGCTTTGTTGTTGACCTGTAAACGCAGAGCAGGGGGTCCATCTATATTGCAGCTATAGTTAAAATTCCTAGAAGACAGTAAGTGTCTTGTATGGCCTGTTGAGAGGAGTGACATAAAATCAATGTTTCTCATTATTCCAAAGTCACTGAGTATAACTCTATAAACAGAGTTGGAGAGATGGATAGATATAAATGTTTTAGTGGCATTTTTATTGATTTGGGTCATTAATATTGATGACATTGTTGTGTCTGTACTTAAATTTAAAAATCAGTTTTTCTTTAAATGCTATCATGGATTGACTCAATATTTAGTTATGTTTCAATAATGGGAAACAGACATGTAACATGTAATTTGTTTTTTGTCTACTAGATCTGTTAAAAGTGGCAATGGCTGACAATAAACCTCCTGTAGATTGGAGAAGCCTACAGTGAACAACCTGTGCATAAACTAATAGTGTGTGAGAAAGCAAGAAAGACCATTAAGTCATGCACTCTGTTTCCTCAGCTGTGGTGGTGGTGACTGGTACACGCTGCCTCGGCAGTTTCCTGGATGTTTTGACATGAACCAGTGATTTGTTGCAGAGGGTCAAACAACAGTACATTTGTTACAAAGCAGGATTCTGTTATGTTGAAAACTTTAAATGTTTGTGTAAATTGAAAACATATTTTTAACTACACTAATTATATCTCAGATCTAGTAGGTGTAGACTTGCATTAAATACCACTAGTAAAAGGTTGCTTTGTTAACTTTAAGCCTGTCAATGAAGGTTTGATGAAATTAATTATCTTATCCAGTTTTGATTTTATATATTCTCTCTGTTTGGTGACACAATTAAGTATCTAGTCATTAGCATGACACAGATTCCTTTCTTGTAGTATGGCCTTTCTCTGTCATCTGTCCTCAGGGGTTTAACATCAGGAATTTTTACTGTTATGGGAACACTTTCCCCAATAAACAATACCCACAGGTGGTTGAAGCAGTTATTTGTGGAATCAAAAACGGAGAAGAGTGTTTGTTTCTACTGTGAATATGCTTAAAAACGTTTGCACCATGTGTAAGATGATATTCAACTGCCTGACTGACATACCAACACTCTTCTCAGACATTAACAAATAAGCTCAGAACAGAGTGTGCCTGCACGTCCCACTGTAAAACTGCCAGCGTAGCCTGGTCCTGCTTTGAGAACAGCTGGGTGGCAGCTTCCTCTCTACCCATATCTGCCGCAGCCATTTTGAGCCACGCTCCCTCCTTGTCCTGTGGCTTCTAAGTGATTCTTAAGAAAACTCCCTCATAGTGTTGTTCTGCTGTGGCAAGATGAAAATTTAGCAGATCTTTTAAACTTCTGTACCAACAAGGAACTCTGTAAGCTTTGGATGAGCAAGAAATACCTGTTCATCACCCTTGTTACAATGTGAAATCTAAAATAATCACTTCATTGCTAATTGGCAACGTTCATGACATTTTGATATACTTGATGCGTAAATGATAAATTGTTTTAATAAATAACTACATTTTCTGTGTGGCACCAGAATCCGTGCAGACAACCACAGGACGTCTAGACCATGATGACAGAACACAGGCATACTGTATGTGACCTGTACAGGACAGAGACACACACTCCATGTTTACCACACAGATTGAACAGCAGAGATGGAGAAATGCACACAACCCCAAACTACATTATTAACATCCTTTGAATAACCATAATAACTGGTGCTCAGACCAGAACTACTGGCTTCCTTATCATCGACTCATGGTTTTCCTCTGAGAAGAAAAGTCATGAAGCTATGAATCTCAGAGTAGTCCTTCTTTTACCACTTGAGCTTTTAAATAATGATTCAATCTTCAGATCACTTTCACTTAGAAATGCCTTTCCATAGCATTATGGCTTATCATCCAATTCACTTCTTTTATCTTAATTAAAAGAAAACTCTCCTCACAATTGGAGAGAAAAGCTTTCTGCCCAATGTTTACTGTTTTTTCTTCCAGTCATGTTTGTTTGAATTTTCATGTCCAGACAGTTTTGGTGGGATTTAAAGCAGTGAAGAAAAGAATGCACCTGATGTATAAAGGAGACCATTGAGCTCGGAGATCTGCGCAGCTATCAAAGCACCATGCAGCCAGCAGGCAGCGATTAGCAGGGCGTAGCTCAAACCACATCTTTGACTTACACACGTATCAGTGTACACACACACACACACACACACACACACACACACACACACATACACACACACATACACATACACACACACATACACATACACACACACATAAACACACACACACACACATAAACACACACACACATACACACACACAAACACAAACCCCAGGTGTATCCACATTAGACACTCCCAGTCTCGCCTTCTGAAAAGCAAAATAAGGGCTCTTGAGGGAAAGCAGTAGATCTGGTCAGCCAGTTTCACATTTTTCAAATTCTAGGTACTTGCTGCTTTCACAACTGACTGTAAATATCTATGAGCTGAAGTCATATTTTGATAAGTGGCCTTAAGCCAACAAGTCGTCACGAACGGAACGTCAATATTCAGTATTTTCATTTATTTTTTGTGATCGAAGTAGAGCATAATCTGTATATGCAAGGGAAGAACAAGTGGTTTCCCTGTCTGAAAATAGTCTTTGCCTGATATGAACTATCCACTGTATTTATATAATCTGCATTTAGGTATGGAGGAGATGTGAATTTATAGAAAGTGAAGTATGGAGAGCAGAGGCTGTGGTAGTAGTTTAAAGGCGATTGAAGAAGCTGTACAGCTGCTTCAGTGGTGTCCATGGCTCTGGCAAACTTTTCTGTCACTGATTTTGGTTGTGGCACAGAAAGATGTGCTTTTAAACTGCAGAAACAACCATTAATCAGAATACAAATACAAATACAGTAATGCATATTTAAATATTATTCTGCAGCACATTCATTTATGTTTTCACTGTACTGTTTATTCTCCTCTTTAGATGGAAGTGTCCTCTTTAATTAATTAGACCCATATGACCATGTCCATGACAGTCTTGGCTCTAATACAGGGTACACTAAATGTTTCTCACAGCCTTGGATATGGCAACGGTAGAGGTAGCAGCCGGTGACATCATAGCCGCACAAGTCCTCGTCCACCTTACCGTCCTTCAGAAAATCACACCCCATCACCCATCCACGAGTAAATGGATTCTTTTGCTTCTTCAAAGAGACAGAAAAGGAGTTTATCAGTGAACATGCCATGGTGTTTTTGGATGGTCTTTGAAGGGGTGATAGAGGCTGTCATGGCTGGAGAAGTCAGCAGGCTGCAGACTTTTCTAATTACAGCGTGACCTGCCTGGACAGACACATTCCTTCTGTCTGCTTTCTGTTTTTAGATTTCATACCTTCTACATCTTTTGTCCATTATGCGATTGAGGAAACAGTAATACTTTCACCTATAGAATGAACAGCAAAAAGCATTAGTTGTTCATTGCCTACCTTCACTTTTTAGTTAACTTTGATTTCAACCCCCCCCCCAAAAAAAACACATTGAGCTTTGTTTCCCTCTGTGTTCTCACTATCCTTGCTTCCACGTATCTGACTTTAGAAAACTCTTTGTGGCTGTCTGTGGAGACCTTGTTGAGTTCTGGGCTTGGGGACTTGGGACTCTTTCCTTCCCGATCCTACTTTGCTCCATGTGGTTCTGTTCTGCATTTCTGAACACAGAGACACTTCTTTTTGTTATTGTGCCTGCAGATGAATGTCTTCCATCCTGAGCTGAGGAGAGTTGGAGACAAGCTGAACTAATGACCTGGGCTCCTTTGTGCTGAGCCTCAAAAGAAAAGGGGCGAGTGCTTTTTTTTTGGAAAGAGCAGCAATTTGTGTGGAGTGTTCCCTCTTCATATTTACACCTTTTTAATTTTAAAGGTGGCATTTCAAAAATCATTCTGTATTTTAAAAGCTTGTATTGTTGATGTTTACTTATGGTTAAGAATAGAGGAAGTTCTGGCCCCATAGAAATGTGGGTGTATTGTATAGGATTATTCTAAGAGAGATGTTAGACATGAGGGGAAGTAATTTATTTTTTGTATTTAACTTGAAAGTAAAAATTAATCAACATGTTTCCCCTGTTCTAAAATTTAAAAGACAAGGTCCTATCAGTTGTTAAATGCAGCAAATGATGGAAATTTGATTTATGCCCACAAGGTTTACCTTTTTACATGGATGTGCAAAGATGGTACTAAGCTATACAATTTCCCTGGCCCGTGTTTACTTATGGGATTAGCATCTTTGGGCCAAATGGATGGACAGCCTTTGTGCTATATACTCGTCCATTTGATGTTACTGAACAGGCTGTTGTCCAGGGGTTGGTAGTGTTCTCATGACCTCACCTGGCCCCAGAAGAAGCACTGCCTAATGATCTGTGCTAATGGCAATCCAGATCTGTTGTTGGAACAGGTCGCCATGACAACGTAGGGCTCCAGGGCACAATATGCTTGTGCACAGACATAAAATTCAATCTGTCTTTAAGCTGTTAGAACCATTTTTGAGCAGGGGGCTGTGAAAGTTGGGATGAGTCTCCAAGGTTGACGGTAAAATCAGTTAATCAAACGAATCTTGGTTGTCTCCCAACGGGCTCCTACACCTCATCTGAAGTGTGAGATATCTTCACCGGGTACCCTCAGATCGACTTTAGCACCGTTTCAGTGATTGATCATAGTATGGACTCGTGTGCTCTGTCATCCATCATTCATCTGTCCTCTGCTTAGACTGTACCAGCTGTCTCTACGCTAGAAGAGGACATTCATCAAGGTTTTCCCTTGGTTTTAAGAGGGTTTAGGAGACTTCTAGGTTTTAACATTTTCCCTAAGTCTATGGAAGACTTAGGTTCGGGGGGGGGGGGGGTGTATATCACACTGTTAGCAACTACTGTTGTGAACATTTGTGTATACACTTTGGAAAAACTGAAACAAATTAAAATAAACAGGAACACTTTGAAAAGAACAAAAACACCCATTCCGCTGAAAACCACTTTTACCCGCTCCTTTTGCAATCTGATTGGTCACCGCAAGTTACCAGCACATGCTGCCTTTGAAAGTGGTTTGTCACATCCACTGGCTGCATACCGCATTTGCAGAAAACAACAAGGGGAACAAGGGACCGAGAAAAAGCCGGTCCATCTGAAATCAGATGGACTTTAGTGTTATCCACGTGGGGTTAAACTCGTCCCCCATTGCAGTGAATCTGAAGTAGCATTAGCATTAGCATCTACGAGAGAAGATCGCACCACAGTAACTGCTTCACAAACTTGAAAAAAATGCCTGATCAAACTGGTTCATGTGCTCTCTGTGGAAATAAAGCCTATTTTTTCCCCCCTGCACATTTTCAGAACAAGCAACGGCACGAAACCTAGCTGGATGTTACTCTGGTAAAAGTAAACACATATGGAGAGCGAGAGGGAAGGGGGGAGTGTTCCTTCACGCGTTCTGAGCCAATCAGAGACGGCTCATCAGCGCGTCATGGACATGTATGAGGAAGTACCGGTAAACTAATTTTCCTACCGTGCAAAAACAACTTGAAACAAAGCAATCCGGACAATTAAAAAAAAAAAATAGAACCAGCACACAATGTATTCAATAACAATGCAGAACACAGCAATGTTAATGAAATAAGGATTGAATGACACCTTTAAAAGTCACTTTACATTTCCCATTAATGTAGTTGAGGTGGTGGCGAACATGTTTTGGATGCTTCTAAGGGTTGTAATGGTTGTGACTAATCTTATGCAGTGGCTGTGAAAAACATGTTATAGTTTAAGAGAACTCAAGATGTGGTTCTTCTTGGTGATTGCTTTATTCATTAAAGGAAAACGATTAATAAAAAAAGCTCAACCCATAAAACGCAGCACTATTTCATAAAACTCTTAGCTTTAGTCCAAGGGTGTTAAAAGCAGAGACAAAAGCTGACTCCATTTGACCACTGAATGGCTGTAATTATGATTACCTTTACTGGATGAGAAAGGATTGCAGCCCAAGGGGGCATTTTTCATTTTATTACATGAATGAACAGTGTGCCCCACTTGCATAGACTCTGATGTTGAAGAGGCCTGCAGAGAGACATTCACTTGAGAATCGCTCACATAATACAGCCAACACTGATATCGATAAATCTCTGACAGTGTCAATGGTAGACCTGCCCCTAATTTATGTCACAGCTTTGACAGAGCAAATGAGACACTTCATCATGCTAACAGGCTTGTTTTCTTACTGACGGTTTGATATTGTACTGTCTTTTATCTCTACTGGGCACACACTGTATATCAGTCCATTTTTACATTTTTTTTATTTCTTTTTTGTGCTCTGTTTTATTTTGAAATTATTTAAGCAGCAGCAGAAGCCTTAGTCAAGACTGTTTCATGGCATGAACACATATTTTACCTTTTTATTATTAGTCTTTGTTTTGCTTTTATGTCAGGGTTTCTGAAATCAAACACTGTAAAGGATCTGTCTGGTTCTGATCCATTTCCCATATCCACTTGTATTGGTGATCTATAAAGAGGAATGGGAAAAATCTTGGTCCCTGCTCAGTGCTACCTTCCTCCTTGTCCTCTCCTTCTTTACCCCAAGATACACATACCCCTCCCTGTCAGTCTCTTCTCCCCCTGGGGCCAGTGGGGAAGGCATTCCAGAGCTCAGGCCACTGCAGAGTGTGCATCAGAGGGAAAGGCAGAGACAGAAACCGTCCAAAACATTCAGCAGTCTCCCTTTGCCTACAGCGTTCGACTTCACATAAAGCAGCCAATTCATTCCCATTACCAAGCACATATGAATTTCAGTTGAGTTGTTGCTTTCCTCAGGGACCACCAACATTGATGAATAATCCTTTAAAATCAGGACCAGAATTTCTCTGGATGGGTAATTACTGGAATTTGACTGTCGATGGACAAAAATTAAGGAAGCACATGGGCAGCTGCTTCATATACTGCATTTGTAATAAATAGTAGTGAATAGAAATGACACTTGGGATCCTACAAAGGAAAAAAAAACATCACATTGGTTGTATTTTAATCCCTACACACTTCATTCTTCACCACATACAACGTCCTTGTTTTACAAGTGAAATTAAATATATGATGTATGTTATGCAAAAGATTGAGTACACGCTTGTTTGCTTTATTAGAAACTTACATCAGTCTGTCCTCTAAAGCCATTTATCAGGCTTCCTCATACAGTATTTTGACTGTTTCCATGGTGACCACAGACTATGTAAAGTGGTCTGAAATTAGAGTGCCCTCATGAGAAAAACACTGGTGCTTAGCTTCACTGAAATGATTAAGTTCAGTATTTGATTATAAAGTGAATTTTGAACCAGGTACATTTGCAACTTATTAACATATTTAATCTCATTTATCCTTCATCATGACAGACGACTTTTATTGAGGACCCTCCCCCATTCTGTGTTTCTGGTTGTCTGGTTCTCTCTCCTCCCTGTGGGTTGCTGTGTGTTCACCATGACAGCTTTTGTGAGTCTGTCACCCTGGTCTCGGAAGTACACAGGGAATCCACATTGGCACTCAGTCTAGCGGGAGAATTCCCCCTTTGGTTGATTGTCCTATGGTCATCGTGCTTTGTGTGTCAACTGAAAGAATCTGCATTAATTATAGCCCGTCTTTACTTTCTCTGTGGCCCATAAAATTAACTAGTGAGAAGCTAATGGAGTATTTTTGTGTGTCAACAGTATATAAGATATTCACATTTCAATATATTTACCAATTAAACAGCCTTTTTAATGAAATTATTGTACTACAAGTTGCAGACAGAACAAAAGTATTTGTTTTGCAGTTACCCACTATATGCAACTGAATTGTTAATGCATTTCTTGTTTGAATTTACAGTAGATGTTTCTTGCATTCATCAGAACAACTGAATACAACAGAACAGCAGTGCGAATGTGATAACTGGTTTTCAAAGACCCAGAAATAATTGTCCAATGTAAATCTGCAGTTTGTTTTGTTGGTTAGCATTTTATTTCCCACTGAGCCTGTTTAAGATGTGAAATGACAGTGTTGAAAATCTAGGAGACATAAAGACGGCATATTGGTTGGAACATGCATATAAGATTGACTCGCATTGATCTGTGTAAATAATTGATTTGCATTTAAATGTTTATTTTTCTAAATCAATGTCTTGAAATAATATTGAATCGTTTTATGGGTCGGGTATGTTCTCGTGGGCTCTGGACCTTCACTTTGATGAGGAGGAAAGAGCATGCTAGGGACTGTAATCATTTTTACATCATCTTGGGGCAGCACTGTATAATTAGAAAGGGTTGATTTCCTTGACCACAGCAGGGGCTGAAATTGCAGGCCTTGCCCCAGCCAGGATTTAGGAAAGAAACTGAAATAGCACTGGCAACTTTTTGTCCTTGTGTCCTTCTGTGTTATATAGTATTGGTCAGATGGCAGCGCAGTCACCATGACACACTGCAGCCGATTCACCAGCACTTGGACGACCAGCTTTTATGTGGCGCCTCTTGTTTTCAGAACCAACTACCGAAATTACAACTTTGTCATAATCTCTTTAGCATGTTGTATGGCTGAAACCTGTACAAACCGCGACCTGCTGTGACTGCAGCAAGTGAACCACTAGTAGTTTTATAGAAGTAGCAACCAGAACTGCAGATATAGGCTTTAGACAAACACTGCCAGTTTTTTTAGGTTTAAGGAAAGGATATAAATTAGTGTTTGGCTTTCACAGGTGCAGCTGTGCTGAACCTCTAAGATTTTCATTCATAATATTTGTTACCTGATGTAATAGTGATTATGTCTGAAATAGTTGTGAAATCATAAATAATTCGCAAGTAAAAGGTTAGGCTTCCACTATCAGTTCAATATCTGTGGTCCATGATCTGTCAATCCATAGTTGAAAGAAATATTTAAGATATAGTTAGCCTCGAGCTCGAATGCTAACAGTTGGTACCATATCTTGTATTGGCTATTTTGCTTCTCACTGGATCATAGTGACAAAGTGATTCACACTTCAATGCTAAGCATTGATATTATTTTGCAGTAGTTGCAATAAATCTGTGAGTAATTTAAGAAGTCCAACACTAGAACTGTAAACTAAAGTAGGAAGAGTAAAAACAGTGGACCTTCAATGGAAATGATAAGATTTCCAGAGCCTATCAATTAGTGTTTAGCAAGTCTGGTCCAATTAGAAGGTTCCTTGACTCTTGACTCATTGCATCATGATAATTTCAGTTGGTTTGCACAAACAAGTTTAAACAAAAATAATGGACAGAACCGGCACAAATAAAAACTGACGAGATAGTTGATCAAAGTTTGCTGTAAACCTTTTGCATTAGCAGACAGCCTGGACTGTTGGTAATGACAGAAGTACCAGGCCATATTTTTCCTCCAACTAATGGGTGGGTTGATCTCTGGGTAAATTGTTCCAAAAACAGTCTTAGTCTGCAGTTCCTGATCCTTACCTTACTTTACCGTACTCTACTCTACCCTATCCCTCTACCCTAGGACAGAGGGACACAGGAACACAGTCTGAATATAGATGCACCAGATCCCCCTCAAGTGAATGGCAGGCTGTGACCTTAGTCTGAGTGACTTTTGAGTCTTTCGCATGTTTTTCCATGTCTGAAGGCATTCAAAGGTGTCACTGCAACCTTTAGGGTTTCCTGCGTCTGGCATTCTTCTTTGTTTAGGAGCTCTTTAAAACACAAGACAGCTCTGTGTCCCCCATGGTGAGATGGAGGCATGGGGAAAATGGGTCTCTGTTTCTGATTAGACCAGCAGCTCAACAACACTCATTTCCCCAAGGAGAGAACCAGGATGCTAATAGTAGCTTGTAGTAAAGTCTGCAGTGATTCCTGCAAACCTCTGGCTGCAGACAGGCGTCTTGCTAATCTGCCGATGTCCTCCCCAAAAGCACAGATCTGAACGCTGAACTGAAGTTAATTGTCATTGCTGTGGTTCACCACATCTGCAGTTATGATTTAGCTGGGTCTGCTGACGTATGATCTGTATTATTAGTGAGGTATTACATGTTATCTTGAGGTTGATAATTCATACATTTTAATTTGTGGCCTTGATGAGTGGGCAACTTTGATGCCACAGAGTAGATTACTTTCCTTTTAGCTGACTCCATAACTAGGAAGGTCCTTCCATGCAAGATTGGTTCCCAGTGAAGTAGAACCACTTTTTCCATGTAGGGCTTTTATTCCACCAAGGAAACTAGTAGGCAGGTAAAGTCATTTTTAAATCTTGACCCAAGACATCTGTGAAGACTGTGGGGAACCATTTCTGTTGGAACCATCATGTCAAGGGAGAGGTGTGCAGAGATGATATAGTCCTAGATGTCAGTTTGACATCAATGAGTGTGAAATATATCTGCAGAAGCCGAAATTGGAGTATGAATGTCACTCTAAGAGAAATCTGTTTGGTGGACTACATCGTAGAACAAACTGCAACTTAATGAACAGATTTATTTTATCTTGAGTTGTTGCCGTAAACTTCTGAGATTGCAGAAGTGTTACACTCTGCAGGTTTGATATGAAAGCGAATCACAGTGTTTCCTAAGATATATTTGAGATTAATCACCAAAGTGTAACGCTGCTGTTGGGAGTTTTGGCTGTTCGTTTCGTAGTCAAATAATTTGTTAAAATAGGTTTTTGTTATTAAGTAGCAGTTCTTGGATATCTTGTGTGTTCTGCTGTTTAATGAATGACTTGTTATCTTAACTCAGCGGTCACTGACACACTTTATTTACTCCACTAACTGAATGTCCTTCTCATGTGTCTCAATGCCATGAGAAATGCTCACTAGCCCATGACCCTGGGTTTAAATACATATTATGTAGCCCTGTGTTTTCTGATCTGATGTGAGTTTTTTCCTGTAACTATCTCACTTCTGCTGGTTATCCTTGTATTTTTTGACAGTGTTTGTAGTCGCTTCATTTCTTAAAAAAAAAAGACTCAAATTGGTAGATACTGCATGGTTTTAAAATTATACCTCCTGCACCAACTTTTCATCAAACTTCGAGGAAGGGTAGTGCAAAGACAAACCAGTTTGTTTTGGAACTGATTCATCAATTGTAATTTCATTGTTTTAACAGGGAATCTCTGGGAGAGACTGCTCTATTGCAAAATCTTACAGTTACCCTGTTGTATAAGCTGATTTGATTGCTAGCCTGTAGCTCATGTTTGTATGTTGCATAACAATATAAAAGAGTAAAATCCTTCAAAGTGTATGGATTTAGTAATTGGTTTATGAAATTTCTGCAAACTCTGTGCTCATATTTCACTGAGCAATGTTCAACCAATGTATTACAGTATAATTGTCACAACTGAACTAGGGTTTGAACCTAAATGCTGAACTCAAAAAACTTGAAGGTCAAAATAAACCAGTGTTTAATGACAAAGTTACAGCATAAAATTGCTTATATAGACAGAAGTATCAAATAAAACTCACTCTTAGAGGAAAACCATTACCATAAAAAGTATCAAATACAAATTACTCTCATGGAGAAAAAATGGTTACGTGGCAAAGTATCAAAGTAATAAACTTAAGACTAGACAAATAACAAGGAATCAGAAACTCTTCCACAGAACACTAGGACTGGCTTGATTCCCTGTAAAACAAGACAAACTAGTAACTGGCAAAGGGAAATGCCATCTATATATACACACATGAGGGCGGGGGAGACAACAAGATACAGGTGAAACACTTCAGGACAAAGAGTAATCAGACACACAAGGAGAAACTAGGAGAAAGGTCCAACTTGACACAAGATATGCCACAAAAGCAAATCTATCAAAATAAACAGGAAGTGACAAACACAGAAACAAGACACCAACTTGACTATTTCTTGTTTTCTTGGACATGACAATAATCCATATATATATATATATATATATATATATATATATATATATATATATATATATATATATATATATATATATATATATATATATACATATATATATATATAATTTTTTTTTTTTCTTATAAATTTCAGTTATTTTCACAGATTTTCAACCATAACGAATAAGGTAGACCTGTAAATTTAGTCAATCTCACAATTGACTGTGGTCTTACTTGTTGTTGTGTTTACTTCTGCAGGCGATGGTCACAGTCACAGTGCCCAAAGAAAATGCTCACCTGAGGGGAACCTGCATCCTCATGGACCTGGCGGTGGTCATATCAATGTACCGGAGGATATTTTTAGACTAAGCCTTGCCAAGGGAGGATCCATGTCTCTCCCATCCTCACCTCTCTTGCCAAGACAGTCCTACATGATGCCTTTACGCCCCAGCAAAAGATCACCAGGTACTGTTAAATATACATTTGATACCCACTTCATATTGTTCTTCTGTATCCTTCACGCTATATCCACAGCTCTGGGTTTGAAAACACAGCATGTATTCTATGAACTCATGCTGTGTACACAGAATTGTTTTCATCACTTCATCCCTGCAACTGCTATGCGTTTACATTTTACTCTCGTAATGGGTGTGTGTTTACACTGCATCTAATTGTCAGTCGTCCCTGGCTCCTTCTATCCATCATGTAGAGGACATAGTTGTCAGCAGCTGTGGGGTACTTCAAAGTGGGGGATGTAGCTGAACTTGTTTCATCCTGAGTCATTGTATGCCGGAGACTTGGCAGAGTGGGGAGAAATCCTTTAAGTGGCCAGTATGGCCCCACTCGCATGTGGCACTCATCTGCGGATAACTAGTCTTTGTTTAGAGAGTTACAGCTTTGATCTGTTTGGTGTAAAGGTGAGCTGATAGAATGCAGAGCATGGGTTCATCTGGATGTCATCTTGTTTAACTTGTACAACATTTGCATTTAGTTTTTTCAACTTAGTTTTTGAAATGTGGGTTTAAATTATACTATTAAGTTAGGGTGTTACACTGTATTTCAGTCTAATTCAAGTTTTTTTTAGTAATTTGCCTCTAATTCTCTTTTAAATCTCGATTAGTATGTGGTGTTTAGACTATTTAGACATTAAATACTGGGCTTGCAGATACTATATGGCACATTTTATTATGCAAATGTTGACTATAAATCTCAAACACAGTCGCAAAAATGCTTATTCTTTAGACAATATTCAATGATGACTATAGTCAATAGCCCTGATGTGGTGATGACAGGTATATGTACTGTATGTTCCCATTTTCTCAGCAGCCACTCAGGATTAACTATATCTGCTCATATTTATAAAGTGATGCAGGGGCTTTCTTACACCTTGAGTGGTGATGAAATGTACATTTACAGCCATAAATAGGGGGCAGGGAGAGAGATGGGACTGAATAGACAAGGTTGGATTTGTGAAGGTGAAAGGGACCCTGGGGACTAAGGAAGGGGAACACTCATTAAAGACATATTCCCACTTGCAGTGCTCTGTGGCATGAAAAAAGGGAAGAAATGGACTGACATGATAGGATGTTAACATAGGACATCTATGGAAGTAGTGTTGGGGGAGGGTTTGGAGGGTCTCCTCTGCAGCCCTCACAGGTAACTGTGAAATCCCGCAGGGGAAGAGTTCACACCTCAGGTTAATAAACATATACTGAACGAAAGGTCTTAGCTCTGCAATGGAAACAACTAGGGCCACATTGCTGCTTTTTCTCATCTTCAGTCATGCTGAGCACTAGAGGCGACATGGCGTCAAACTCAATTTAAGCCTCATCTCTGTTAAAGTACCGTATTCATATTGTGGATACATTTCCTGACAGAAAAAAAGGATAGAAATGAGATAACCCTGCAAATTATTCTAAGTTAGTTGCAAAAATGTTTTTTCTTCAAGCAGTTCTTGGTACTATTGAAACAGAGCCATTAGGTGAAGTTCACATTGGTGTGATACTGACTGAATTACACTGACGTGTCCTGTTAAGCAGTCAGCTGTCCTTTACAAATATAATAATAATAAATATTCTTAGGTTTAATTAATGACTGATGTGTTAATCCCTTTTTATTTCTGTGTTCATCAGGCAATGAATTTTTTTCATCCATCCAGTTATTCTCGTTCTCATTCAACCGTCACTAATGTCTTTGAAAGGAAGTGGTTTCACAGATTGAGAGAACGTTTTGTGGCTTGGCTTCATTTCCTGACACATTGGATAATATATCAGTTTAGAGAGCTCTGAGTGGGTTGTTCTTTTCATGCAAACTTCACAGGGGACAACAGAGAAACACTGAGTTAATTAGGGAGTGACGGATGCCTGAGCCACAAAGTCCGGGTCGTGTTGAGCGCCACAGCTTTGATCAGCTAAGCTCAGAGCTTAACCATGAAACACAGCACCCTGACATGTGTTGAACGGCACCTAGGTTTTACAGTCCTAATAGTTTACAGGCTCTTTAAAGGTCCTGAGGAGGGAAAATTACTGCAAGAATGTTGCTTGAATGGACCCGTCTCGCTCCAATCCTGTGCATGTCAAAGAACAAAAAAAACCTTGATCTCACATGGGGAGAATATAATTGGTGGGGCAGTAGATGAGATGTTCAAGTGTTTCTTGCAGGAGTTGGTTCAAAAGGAACTTCTCCTCCCCCTTGATCATGCTCTGTCTCCTGGGCAATCTCCACAGTGACCTCCACTGGTTGTAATACGTTACTGTGCCATTGTGAGATTCATAACATGTGTTGTCCTTACGGTTTGCCCTGCTAACTGAATTACATGTGTAAAATTATCCCTATTAAATATGCCATTTGCTGTATACAACCACACATTATGCCTGAGGACAGAGCCTGTAACAGCTTGGAGTACTAATAGGGTCATGACAGTTAATGTCCAATCAGAAGATGAAGGATGTGAATGCAACGGTGATACAGATACTGTCACTGTATGTATATGAGATATACATGCCCAGCATGGATCGTAAACCAGCAGCTTCGAGCAATTTATTGCCGACATGGACAGTGTATCATTTTAATAGGTGGATATGCACTGAAGGGAAGAGTGGTTTCTGTTCAACTGTTGTGTATGTGCTGTGTACTAAAATGGATTAAGTCATTTTTGCTTCAGTGGAAGTTGCAGGCGTAAGGAGTGAGGAAGTAGGAATGTGCTGCTTTAGCTTTTAGTGGTTCTGACACTGACTCATTTATCGACCAGCCAAGCAGGTGCTCAAATCTCCAACAGAGAGCACTAATTTCAGTTGTTTGTTTGAAAGGCTCGACAAATACAACATAATGTGCTTTTCTTTCATCCATGTTGGGAGCAAACACCACCGACACCATAACAATCCAGATGTGTCTAGACTCAACAGAACAATCCAAAGCCTTTGATACATTCAACAACCCCACTTGTCACTTTATGTAACTGTCTATACGTCCATCAAGAACTATATCAGCATGAAGAATTCTCATTATAAAAGTTCGACAGGTTTGCAAAGGGTTGTACTGTACTCTTTGTTAATCTGATGTGCAGAAAAAGGAAAAAAATTAGCAGGTGCCATCTTTCATGAGAGTGTTGTGTTAAGATTTGCTGCAACAGGAAAATTGTAACGAAAAGTATAATGCATCTGAATATGCACTGGTATGTTTGGGGTGTTTTTTGCATTCATATAAAAAAAAACGGTGAACAATGTCTTCATACTATCACATTATTCTTGTGTGATTCACCACTTACTGCAGTTCATATACAAACCTGAAATTTCCCTGCAGAGCTTATTTGAAAGCAGTTCATTTGGACATGTCATAATTTGACAGACTCGGCTTGAGATAAGCTTAGCATGGCATGTTACTAACTTGCTTAATGCGTTATAGCTCAAAGTGTCAGTGTGGAACTCGCATGTTCAGTTGGCCCTGCATTACACTTAGTAATTTTCTCTCATATTCTCTGTATGACATAATGCAATGAACTTTAATGCCAGTACTATCACAGAGTAGGACAACAACATGCACTGTTACACCCCTATTGTTATAGAACTGTTAAAACCGAGTTATGTTTAATTAGCTTATTTTCAGTTTTGTTTTTTTTTTAATCCCAAAGTGATGGTAATGTCAATGAGCCTGTTTTACATGCACACTAATATTCCCATCACCATCCGACTTCTGGTGTTATGAGGTTATTGATTTGATATGCTTTATTAAATAACAGTAATCTGATTATGAGAAATCCCATTAAGTTACCTGGAATTCTCCCCAACATTCAAATATCTTTGTGCCTATATAGCTGTTTATCTGATTTATTTTGTTCTTATACATCTGTGCATTTGAAAAAAAAAACTAAACAAAACAGATGTGACATCGTCAAATGTGATCAATGACAATAACATGAAGTTTACTGTCACTATATATGTACACACTATGAAAGCAATCTGATAATGGACGAAAGCAAATAAACTAGGGGTTTTTAATTGTCGTATTCCTCCCAGTTATTGGATTTTTATGGTCATATAAATAGCCTCAGTGTATTGGGCAGCATTGGGTGCAGTGGGTAACACTGTCACCTCACAGCAAGCAGTTCATTCGTAAGTTTCCATTTTTTCCGCTGGGTCTTATGTGAGTCCTCTGATGTCCCCCCACCATCCAAAGACATGCAGGTCAACAGGTTAATTAGTCTATCTATATCACTGGAAGGTGTGAATATCAGAGTGAATGGTTGTTGGTCTGTATGTGTCAGCCCTGTCTTGAACTATGACATGTCCAGGGTGTACTCCGCCTTCACCTGTGGGTAAATGGGATTGGGTCTGGCATCCAGCAACCTTCTTGGTGACTAAGTGCTTCAAATGAATAGATGAATGTCAGTGAGTTTTTGGCATTCACGCTACATTCTAATAACTTCCTTCTTCTGCACCATTTCACATGTAATTTATTTCTGCTCAATTTAAAGGATATGAACTCTCCTCCCTAAATTGGCTTTTTAGCATCATGCTAACCAGTCAGCACTGAGGGAATGCTAACTTTGAGAACAGGCTTGTAAGATGTCGAAGCTGCTGAGACCTTTTCAAAGGATCCTCAGATGGGCACCCAGTAAAAGGTTCAATCTAGTTCTTCACTTCACTTCAGCTTCCGCTCTTTGTCACACGCAGTTCCCATTTTTATGAGCACTGCAATCCCTATTCATTTGGTGCATTAGAGACCCATGTTGAATCAGTGCTTCAGTATACTTCATATAATATACTGGTGTATCTTACTGGATTGTAAATGATTAGGGATAAGGGGTAAGCGATACTGGCTACTTTTACATAGCTGGAGTTATTATTCTTATCTTAATGTATGACAAATTGCACCTTGTGGACTAATACATTATTCATACCACCTGGTAAAACAAAATATGTGAGAGTAGCTACCACATTATAACATGTATATTTAACAAGATTACCAGTCTCTATAGTAGAGTGGGAATATTGCATTAACTAGACAGGACAATGGTAACATATCAGTGGGTGAATTCTAAATTAGTATTCCTATTTGAATTTGACAAAGCCTGTTAGTCGGTCTTTGAGTTCCTCCAACCAGAGCCCAGAAATAATCAAAGTCCAGTACATGAATTAAAATGTATGCAAAGTGTATCTTTTGTTCTCTGTGAGATGTTCAGTAAATAACACGGATGACTTCATTTATCATGCAGTGCCCAGAATACCAATCTCTGCTCTTCCTTTTTGCTGAAATATGTGACCCACCACCACGAAACCAGGCATAAGTGTTTGGAAATCAAAACTGAGTTATCTGTGTAGATTGGTAGAGTGGAAACTAAGGTTTAAGATGGTGAAAAAATTATGTTTCTATCATAAGTAGAACCAAAGTTATGGTCATTTTAATATCCACAGTTGGACCTATTATGCAATTTGCATATTTTTAGATATTGTCCGTTAAAGTTTTGGACTGTTTTGGGGTAGGAAGTCCTTAGCAACGTATAATAATTCGTATCCGATTGACAAAAAATATTCACAGATGTTAAAGGACACTCTGATGGACATGTCATAGAAGTTTTATATATTGTAATAATAGGACAGAATTGCAACGTATTATAATCATTTGGCTTACGACATTGGACAAGAGCATTCAATATAAGCTTTTACCTCGTACCGAACACTTGGATGTTTACGCACGGAACGGAGATCAGTTTGTTCGGCGAAAAGAGGTGGAAGTCGTCTTTGTCTTTGCTCCGCAATCCTTAAACTTTTGTCACCGCTTAAATAATTGACCCAATAAACACCTTTATTGATTGCATTTCAATATAATGACCACAGGAACTGAACATAGAGGTGTTACGGTACCATTTTTTGATATGGTGTAAACACAAATAAGGAATAACCTTCCAGCCTAAATTTGGCTGTAGCTCTGAACGGCTCAGCGCGACTTATGCCTGGTTTCGTGGTGGCGGGTCACATATATTATTTCTTCACTTTTGAGTTCACCAATGACATTTTGGAACAAAAAGAGAGTTGTTGTCAGATTGACTTCATTCTCCTTTGCTGCACAAAGAGGACACACTGTCTTATTGAAAAGCTGAAATGTGAAGAAGTCAGAGTCCATCTTGAAGAATGCTGGGAAAACTCCTTGATCACTTCCTAGGCATGAACAATCCATCCTTTCACTGGTATTGAATGGACATCGTAGGTTGGCGGCCATAGGTATCTGGCTGTTTGGTATGTGTATGTGTACACGTGCCTGTTGATGGATAACTCACTGGTCATGGATTCCTGAGTCTCAGTCTGATTACTGCAGGAGTCGACAGACCTCTTCAGACACAAATCAACACACCTTCTCTGATTTTCCTTCCTGTTCTCATTCAAAGTAATTTAGTTAATATGTTTCTTACTGTGCTATTTGATTGCCATATATTTCATGATATGTGCATTAAAATATTTTTATTTCTTTTTTTTAGGTGTGATTTGTAAAGCCTATTTGTTGCTCATCCTTCTCTCACTGTCCTTCAAGGGTCAGGTGGCGGACTGTCATTTGTGGAGGCCTTTTCATGCTCATTACAGACCACAATCATATTTCCCTCAGTGCTTCCATCCAGATGGGCAGTGCGGTAATAAACACTGTTGAGATGAGATTATACTGTAAATCAAACGAGAAAAAAAAAAGGTCTTGTCACATGCTGACTCTAAGACATCAGAGTCCTATGAAAAGAGCCTTTGCCTATTCCTGAATTATCAGCCATCAGATGTGGCCTAAAATTACCCTTGATAGCCCACCACATGTTTGTTATTTCATGTGTGGATCTTGTGTTCCTCTTAGCACTCGGTGTAAACTGAATCTGAACTTCAGCATATGGTTTAGATTACTCCGACTATGCCCCCTGTTGTTTTTAGATGAAATACAGTCAATGTAACATATTAGGTAGTGTGCTTTTGGCCCAAGACATTTACCTGCACTAAGTGTGTCTTACACACAGCTTTCTCTGTCTCACTTTAATTGAAGCCGTGTGACTCCCAGCTAATAGCTTGTGCCTGACCATCCACAAATGAATGGAGGTTTTCAGGACACGCTCTTTGGCTTTGTCTGCTAAATAACAGGCTGATTTGGACTCTTTTATAGGTCCCTCATTGTTTTGGTTGTTTAGTTGTTAAAGCCTATCTAGTTCTGCTGGTTTAGTTTGATGGAATTAGAGGTGTTTTTTAAAGTGTCACACCAAAGTCTATTTCATAGTAGACATAGCACTATCTACCTCCACTATCTATCTCCAGATCCTCCAGTGGAAAAGCACATGGTTTCATTTTGCAATCTCTGATAACAAGCACCTGATTTGAAGAGGCGTGCTGAGAATCACAGTGTGCGCATAGAAGCTCCTCCATGGTTGCAGACGCACCCTTCCTCAGTATGCATTTCACGTGGCATAACCATAGATGGCACTGTGCATCAAGCTGAATTCAAGTCTCATGCTTGGCTCGTTGCAGTGACACTTTGAGATAATTTGCTTTTGACATGGCTGCTAAAGCTTCTGCCCTCTCTCTCTCTCTCTCTCTCTCTCTCTCTCTCTCTCTCTCTCTCTCTCTCTCTCTCACTCTCTTACACCTCCATGATTAGTATCTATGGTCAAAATTGCTGTGGTTTGGGAAATTGTTCTGTCTGATTCAGAGAATTTTTAAAGGTGGGAGCAGCCAGTATTGGGTTTGGTAATAGGAAATGGCTATCAGTGCTGTCCCATCTAATCTGTATGTTATGTCGGGGGTTACACATAGAGTCATCTGATAACTACAGTCTGAGGAGGAAAAGCAGGATTGGGTTACAGTCAGTCAAGGCTGGAGTCGGATAGAGGAGTGTTGCAAGGGGAGGCGTGCTGTTGCTATTCTCCAAGGATTTACAGATCTAAACTGTGCATTTACTGCCTATTTTCAGATTGTTTTCAGTTAAATCTTTGCTCCTGTGTCTGGAGTCTGGAATGTGTTTCCTCTTTATGCAGGAAATGTTAGGCAGAAGTAAGGGACCTAAGATGTCACAACTAGTTGCCTGGGAGAGTACTTTGTCTTATGGTTTAGTATTTAGTCTTTGCTGAATCCCTTGCATGTGTAAGCGATTCTGTTGCCAATCTGAAGAAACATTAGGAGGTTCAAAGAAATATCCTTCTTGTTGTCTTTTTGTAAATTTACAGGCAGGTTTTGTAGAATGTGTAGCAGACAATACTAGCAAATCCTTTTGCATTTGAATTTCATAGGACGTGTGCCTGAAAGCAAATAAGCAAGGGTTGCACAAAGGGTATATATCTGTGTGTCTAGTGGGGAAAGCATGTTGATGATTTATGATAAAGTTCAATGTCGTGAGTAAGCATTTTTGGAGGAGCTGTGGGATTTTCTAATCTTGTTATAGTGTGAGCCAGCTAACCTCAACTCCATACTGAAGACAAAAGCAGCCCTCAGTGCTCTGTGCTGCTGTCCCAGATACATCATCTGACTTGCACTAGGACATCTCCACCATAATCTAATCATATTTCTCCTTGCAGCAATAGGGGGGCATACTTGAACATTAACACACTGAAAAACTCTTTGTTTGTGTTGCTGTTTTTCACGTTCCCAACACCGCATGTGTGTTTGAGCGCTCCTTTTTAAAGTTTGCTAAAAGGCTAATTACAGTGGTTTCCTGCTGTAGTTTACATTCCCAGAACTGGCTAGCAGTGTTTTACTGGGAGTCTCCAGCCATGCAGACAATATTCTGGGTTGTCAGACAGACCAAAGCTGCTATCAGCGCAGGGAGCTGTCTGAGAGAGTGTGTGAACGTGTGCGCGCGCAAGTTTATGTGAGCTACGGAGTGCAGCCAAGCCTGTCCAACTAAGACACCACCGCCTCTCATCTTCAGTCCCATCTGGAATACGTTAATCCAGCAAGAAGTCTCTGCGCTCTCTGTTTCTCTCAATCACCCCTCTTTTGCATTTCTTCTCTCTCTCCCCGTGTCACACACATTCTCTCTCTCTCTTACTCTCTCTCTCGCCCTCTCTTCCATGCTCTCTCTCATATTCCCTGTATCTTTGGTTCGTGCTGGCAGGTCCAATCAGGAAGCCCAAATATGTGGAAAGTCCTCGCGTTCCTTCTGATGCTATAGTTTCAGCGCTGAGGAAGGTGGCCGACAACAAGGAGTCCTCCCACAATGGTGAGTTTTGCTTTTTCTTCATTTATCTGTTTGTCTACTTGGGATTTGGGAACATTCGGAGCAATGTAACAAAGTAGTTTATGCCATAGACGCTTCATATATACTGCTTTTGTTTTTTAATCAGTCTTCATGGCGCTGTGTGTTTGTTTTGTGTGTCATAGAATATTATTGCCAAGTCAACGGGGTCAGGGAAAGTTCTATGTAATTTAGGGGTAGCATCAATTCTTGCATGAGTGGTCTGTGTAAGTACTAGTGGGTATGAGTCCTGTTCCTTCATGTAGCCCCTTATACAAACACACAATAGTGCGGTATTTATTTTAAAGTGTATGTTTAGATTATAGAGGAGTCAGTGTTCCAGTGTGTGGGGATGTATTGTCTGACTGAAGCATTGAGTTTGTTTCATGGGAATGTAATGAGAATTCCTACAAAACAACAATATAAAACCTTGAATTTTTCAGTAATTGCAAGTCTTTGTGTTTCAGAGACGTGCGCTTTGCTCTCAGTGTCACTATTTGGTGTTGTGTGTTTGTGTGTCGGGGCAATGATCCGCGAAGTGCTTTGGTTTGTTTTCCAGTAAAGCAGGGCAGGATCACATTCCACCCATAGTTACTTCAGTAAAGTTATAGGATGTGTTATCTTTAGTGTATGGTAACAGAGAAAGTAGTGCCCTCTTATTGGACATACACAGTAGCCCCGTCACTGTTGACTGTTACATACCAGTGCACGAGGGTGTGTCTGACATTCAGCTGGCACACAGCAGTGTTTCGGCTCGGAGCAGATAGTGGACGCCCAGAAAAATGTTATCTCATGACAGCTGGTGCATGGGCTTTTTAGTCGGTTAATTTTACGAGCTGTGCACTGAGGGAAAAATGTTTTGAGATTCTTAGATTTCATGGATAGAAATATGGGGGGAATTTATGTTGCTGAGAGACACACAAACAACATTCCATCATGCCTCTCTTTACCTCAACACCTATCTACCATCTCATTTTCACGGTCTGATAGCAAAGCGTATAGTTGTACATCTGACTACCTCTTATAGCATGTATACAAAACATGCACATTATCAGCCGTTCCTGCTTTCAAAAGTTTGTCCAGCTTTTACTGAAGACAGATAATAGTCTATCTCAGTGTAACACAAATCTGTTACTGTTTACCTAAGGATTTTATTGAAGTTTGTTTTAACCCCAAGTATAGCTTTGTTGCTTCTGAATTTATCTTTCCCTAAGCTTTATACCTGCCTTATCTTTAGGTGATGAAGTGACGTCTTGCAAGTGGTATGTCTTCTAACTGTAACTTCAAAATTTTAGAACAGTTATTTCACAAAAATCAAACCTAGACAAACTGAAATTTGCCTCATGCATTTGCTGTGGTCTAGAGGGTGATAGTTGCAGATTGAAGCAGTGGATGGTAAATGAGAAGTGACATTGCAGGTTTTCTGACAGTATCCAAGCTAATTTATGGCATTTTAATGGTTCATAACTGGTTGGTACAACAGTAAAAGACAGGCTGTCCTTGAGCAGCTGCGGGAATTTGACACATTTTGTCAGGTTTGTGGCTTCGGGAGGAACATGTTATCAAATATTGATTCATCTTTTATATATTCTGTTTTATAGTCATCTATATAGTTGAGGCCTTTGGTATTTCACAGTGCATGAAGATGGACATGAAGAGGGAATACATACCTTTGTTTTTTTTCTAAGGGTAAATACTAGTAAGCAGGTAAAAAAAAAAAGTTTACAGCTGATAAATTGCCTCCAGTGTGAGGAAGGAGCCAACCTATTTGAGTAATAAGGTGCAATTAAGAGCTGTATAAATGCAAGACTAATGATGGCTAATTGTGATAGTCCAGCTGTAGCAGGATGAGACTCCATCTATCGCTGACAAGCTTTTTCAGACTACCACAAGTGTCTGATTTGCGTGTTTCTTATTGCATCAACTCAGTTCATTAATATCTGTCAAGGATACGTATGGTGTTGTTATGTCAGCATCTTTCAACGTGCACTGGTTTCTACTTCATTGCAGGTAAACAATGCTTGTTTTTTTCACCAACCAGATGAGATGGCTCTTTGACACTGCAGTTTTGTAAAAAGGTCAGTGTCACAATGACAGTTTGATAGAGCAGCAGAAAAATCTGACTTGGAAAATCCAGCACAAGTTAGCAGCATGAGAAATGTGTGACATTTAGGCTGTGAGTCAAGCCAGTTGTTAGCGACTGCAAAAGGCCTGTTTGTTGGTGTGTGTTAAAGGTTATTTCCTACACCACGCTTCACATCAATGGTCAGAAACCGTTTAGTTCAACTTTTTTTAGGCATGTAATGATATGCAGATCCTGATTTGGTTAAAATTGCAAATGCAGGTTTAAAGATTTTGTTGGAGTACATGTTTAATTCGGCTGCCCTCGGATATGTTTAGAGCTCTCATGTGGAGCTCAATGTATTCATTTGTTCCTCCTTTGGGACCAACTGTCAGCTTTCCGGTGCTCTGTGTTGTGGAACAGGCAGGATTGGCTGTAGGCTAAGAAAGAACTCGTGCATTTAACCTACAGTACAGTCATCTCACATAGCTCTGTCTTTGAGGTGTAGAGTTTCCTGTGCATGTGTATCAATTCTTTGTGTTTTTTTATTTTGTCCACTCACTGCATGAGCACTTGTTTATGTGCGTGTGTGTTGGTATGCATGAGTGCATTTGCAACAGGCGGTCAATACTCTAGCAGTCAAAATTGTTTCAGCTGTGGTGTTATAGCTCTGCCTCCGTCAATCAAGACTGAACCTTAGGGCATGTTGTCTCCCACGATCATGTCTCACTCATACAACCCCCACGTTATAGCCTCACTCAGACTAAAACACCTGTTTCTGTATCTCTTGATTATCTCGTCAAGGCTGTAGCTGTGCCCTGTCATATATATTTAAGGATTCTGTGTATCTACAAACATCTGTGATTCCGCCGTGATTCTGTGATGGTATGTCAGTGTCTTTACAATTTGTCATAGTAGTTAACACATTATGGAGAACATATTGTCTGTTGTCAGTGTGGGGAAATAATAGATTAAAGATTATTAGACAGCTATGTAAACTTTCTTCATCATTAACTTTGTGAAAGTATTTTAATGTATCACATTTCATGACATAGAATACTTTTCTGCCTGCATTGTCACTAGGTTACAGAAAAATGTTCAGAATAATTAGAATTTTCCATTGATTTGATGTCAGTCTCCAGAAAGCAAAAGAAGGGGAAATCTCAAACACTCCTCAAAATTGATGTGCAAAGCCGCAGTTTCGCTAAAGGTATAATTATTTGAGCAAAATATACCCAAAGAGGGTGTTCTTGAATGGCCAAAATACATGCAAAACAGAATAAATGTGAGTAGTGTATATTCAGATGTAACCACTTTATTATCACCAATATTTTAGCCAATGACTGTAATTTAATACATTTTGTAACTTCAGTGGATTATCATTCCTCTTATTAACACATTATGTGACACATTAGGTATAATCTATTTTTTCCTTATAATGTCTAATAATAACCCAAGATATTTAGGAACCAGGCCCTTCAATGGAGGAGATCAAGTACATTTTCTGTTGTCATCTATGTTTTGGACGTGTCATTACACAAGAAATTAAGAGCCTCTAAATCTTATTCACTGAGATCATTAAGGCTTGTGTGTGGATAGTTCAATTAACTCCTGGTGTACATAATGTGATCATAGTGATTTAAGCTGATCCCACTGGAGAGGCTAGGGTTACTACAAACTGTATGCAAGGCATGCCTTTATGAATTCAGAAAGTGACACGCAGCAACAACAGAAATCCAGAAAGTTTGTTGCCAGACAAATGAATGGGCTGTAATTTGTTTTGTTAATTCCTTTAATGAACAGCTGCCAAAAACAGTATTAGATATATTTGTTTCTTTACTGTTATTTAATGATGAAGCCTAATTAATCTGTGGTGCTCTAGCTGCGGGGATCCTTATGGCACCGCCGCTAACGAAAAGCTGTGCTGGTTAAATGATGATGCCCATATGTCTGTACGTACCATAAGAACAGCAATAACAACTTGTGTTTGATATTAACTGCGATGCTGTCAATTTGTCACTGCTGCTGGCCTGAACTCCATTTTAGCGAGTGATAATCTACTGTCAAGAGTCTCATTGTTCACTCCATCTGTGCAGAGCAAAGGACATTCATGGTCAACCCTGGAATGTGCATTAAAACAGCGCAATGTGCTTCAGGGAGGCAAGTCATCCAGCACCCCTGAACTCAAATGTGGAAGCAGGATGCATGTTCTCATCGAGGGTTCATTAAACAGACTCCTATGTTGTGGTAATGAAACTCCAGCTGCTAATGAGCACCGGCTGGATTGTTTTCTTGGTGGAGAGAGAGCCAAGACAGCTCTGTGGAGCCACTCTGTTTAGTGTTGCCCTCATCTCCCATGTTCCCTCTAACCCCCCTTCCCTCCCCCCTCTCTCTCTCTCTCTCTCTCTCCCTCCATCTTCATTCGTCACTCAGCACACAAGGCTGCTATTTCACACCTGCTCATAAACTTCCTGAAGCAGCAGATAATGATCATGGTTTGTTTTTGCCTCCATTTTCTCTGCTGTAGCTGGAAGTGATTTGTGATATGTCACTAAATCTGTAGATTGCGCAGGAGAACACATCCATGGAGCTGTTTTGTTTTTTTGTTTATTCAGGTAAATTCAGTATTATCTCCTTTTTCCTACTAACAGGTTTTTTTCATTTCCCTATATCCCCGATTTTTGTTATTCAGCCAGTCATTAATAATTAATCAATAAATCTTCAAATTGTGCATGAGGTTGAAGAGCAGGTTGGGTGAGTATTTGTGTTAGAGGTTTGACTGGTATGTTATTACCAATAAAGTCATGTGAAGTCAAACCTAATAACACTACTAAAAATACCAGGCTAATCAAGATACAAATACTTATTGAGAGTAGTGCTCTTAAGTGTATACTCAAGTGATAATTGGATGATCTTTTATGTAGTGCAAAATCTTAGGGTTTTGTTAATAATAAGGCAAGGACCACGATGACACTGTATTAAATTTGACGTGGAGCATCTATATTGATCTATATTGATACATGGTCTTCAGCCATACCCTCCCTCTTAACATAAACCGGTCGGAAGAAGAGCAAAAATGTAATTTCCATTAACAAACGCTTCCAAAGCTGTCCTCTGTTCGTCTTTTAAGGAATGAATATGCGGTAGACAAAACAGTGGGAATAGCCAAGCCTATATGGGACCTACACTACACTGCCATTGTTTCTGATTTACGTCATACCAGCCACAATGCCACTGGGTAGTTCCATCCTGCGACACTGATTGGCTCCTTCGTTTTGAATCAAACCTGAACCTCACGGTACTCAGATGGTTGTGTGAGCGTAGCAAAACGCAGATAGATGATGTGAGCCAGGTTAGGCTTATACAGCTAGGAGTTGGAAAATGTGAAAAATGTCATCAAACACTAACCTAATGATTGTGTACATAGTGGATATGGTGTACCTTGTATACTGTCCTCTCCAGGTAAAAAAACCCAAAGAGCACTGGTGTGAAAAAAGCCCAGACCTAATGTCTGAAAACTGGAAGGCAGGCCCGCAGACCAAGCTTGTATTTGGTCCCCTGTCTGATTATCTTTGGAGACAGGGAGACATCTTGCAGTTTGAAGTGTCCTACTGCTGATAGCATTTAAAATCACCATAGCAGCCTTCTGTCATGCTTTCCCTTTCAGGAATGCATGACTGCTGAAGAAAGTGATAAATCTTACACTGACCTCAGACTCTGTTGACTGTTTTTTTTTATTTGATTATGGTCGGCTTGTCCTTTGCAAATTGTATGTTGCGGCTATTGTCCTGAAGATGAACTTGCGATTTGTGTCCTAGTGCTTATGTGGATTGTATACAGTACAGCTACAAATGATCATCTAGGGTTAAAATTATTCTTTACTCAGTATTTAAAGATTTATTTTAAATGACTGTGATTGGGATTATTAAGCCACCATTATATTCTCTTTAAACCCTGGGCCATTTCTTTCTAGTCTAAATTATTTCAATGTTATGCAGAACAATGGATTAGCTGATAGCAGAGGCGATATTTATATAAAACCAATTTATGATCACAAAACTGCAAAGGTAAAGCAATGGGTCTTTTTTGCCGACTTATTCATGACATATATTTTCTCGGACTATTTGTTTTATATTTGTCCATTTAAGTGTTACTTGTTTGAGTTGTGTTCTGTTTTTCCAAGTAGTGGTTTTGTTGAGTTTTTAGCCTACATTCTTCTGGTTACATAGATGTACAGCATGTATATATTGCGTAGTGTTGACAATGCAACACGCACAGAACTGCAGCCGGGTGTATGGGGCAAGAAAGATAATGAAAACAAATGACACTAGAAGGATGATGTACTTTTTTCTGTTGACTATTGACTGATTTCACCTTGACCTACACAATTTTGGATTCTTTTTGCTGAAGTAGGAGTATTAAAGTTTGTTGTATTGAGTGTCAAAACTAAAACGGCACAATGAAAACTGAAATGGTATCAGCTGTACCTATTGTGATTATGACTACAAGGTAACCAAATAGTTTCTAGAAATATGAAAGGGGAGTGAAAAAAGCCAAGGCATTTGCGGGGCCTTCAATGAAAATACTAAACCAGCAACAATTAAGAGATAAAGGTATTTGAGGTTGTAAAAGAAAAACTATTAATGCCAGCAAGTTTTACTCAATTAAATCTTGTCATGTTTGTTTTCACTGTTGTATATTTTGGTCTAAGTACTGGCAAGAGATGCTCCTTTTGGAATCTGATGGGTCACACCGAGTTACCATTCTGAGCCAATCAGAGATGCCTCGTCACCGCGTTATAAACATGTGTGAGGAAGGACCGATAAATTCTCTTGTTCGACCTCAAGTCAATCCGGACATTTTTTTAAATAGAACCAACACACAATGTATTCAATAACAATGGTGAACAGAGCAATATTAATGAAATAACAATGGAATGACGCATTTAAAATAGATAAAAAGGGTTCTGAATGGATGCTGATGTTTATATTGTGCATGAGTGAGAATCCTCTCATTTGTGGACATTTTCAGTGGTGGACTGTCTGGGTCATCAGGGGTTTCACTGTCTTAAAAAATAACGTGTTTCTCATCGCGTCTGAATTCCGTTGCTCAGTTTTATTGATATAATGTACAAGAAATCACTTTGGTTATTCAGTGGGGCTGACTAGAGATTTCCTACATTGTGAATGTCATATATACACATCATAGATCTGTGCGCCAGCTGTTGGCAGGACTAATGGTATTGTTGGCCTTTTCAATAAAAGTCTGGTGCTGCATACTGATTAAAATTTTGAGTGACCAGATCATCAGCCAGAACAGCCCTGGGGTCCCACAGGGATATCCATGGTAGCTCGTAAAGTAATCATCCACTTTGAGTTGGCTGAAAAATTTTGTGGGTTATGAAAAAAAACAACAACAACAAGAAAAAACAGCTACTTTTTAAGGAAATGGAAGTGGAACTTCAGATATTGTCCTGAATCTACTTCATTCATTAAAAAGACATAATTAAAAAAGTTTGACCTATACCTAAAACAAGCATGTCACGAGAAATGTCACAATAGCAACATTTGTTGGCCAATTAATTGTCCCAGAAATGATTGCGATAAATGATAATATTACCCTTTTGATACCATTTTACAACTAATATAATGATAATGGTATAATAATCAAAGTATACCCTTTTCAAGATAAATGCACTTTTATTTCTTAAGACTATTTAAAATTAGAATTATGATGGAAAGAGACATTGTAAATATAAAAAATAAGTAATCAAAACAAATGGTCAAATGTTCATAACATTTATTGAAATGCCAGGTTTTTGACAGTGTTAAAGGGCTGCATCACTTTTGAGATGTAGTGAACTCTATTGTGAGTGTGCACCATTTTGCACTGTCACACTTATATTTAGTTTGCTTCATAACCCCCCTGTCTGGACCACGTTAATAGCCTCTCTGCTTCTTTGGTTGAGTTTTTTTTTTATTTTTTTTTATTTTTCCCAGCTAGGAAAGCTGCAATGAGTGGTTGTGTTTGAGGTGAAGGTGTATGTTTGTAGCGTTGTCCCGTTTAGCATCAACTTTTTTTTTCCAAACAAATTCAACATACCAGCTCATTTCATTTCTGTGGTTCACCGTGCTGATTTGGCTTGAATCCAAAGTCTTCCCACACATCAGCTGTTGCTTTAGGCTTGGAAACCAATTCCATTGTTAGCTGATACTAGTGGAACTGCGGCGTAAGTCTCTCCCTGTACTCCTCACGGGCCCTCACGCTACCTCCTGGTGCCCCAGGTGCCCCGCCTCCCCACACACAGTGACAGACTAAGGATGGTTCTTTAGGAGTCAATCATAATGAATACAGTGAAGTTAAGTCATTATCCAGTGTTTTTGGTAAAAAAAAAAAAAAAAAAAGTGTCCAACCAACTTGTCAAGCTAATTTTTAATTATCGTACAATTAATTGATTTATTGATTATCGCGACAGGCCTACACATCACTTGCATTGACTGCAGTAGGTCTGACAGTCCACAGCTGAACTGTTTCTGGCCATGCTTATTTCTTAAGACCAGTGATGGAAGGTTAATAGGTCAACAGAAATGTCAGGCATCTGACCATGATCTGGTAACTTTTTTCATCGTAAAAGCTGGAATCATTGACTTCCTTTACAAATAGATAATTTCTGGATTATACTTAATTCTATTAATGTGAAGGCACTCTCAGCTACACCTGGCAGAAACGTTTACTATTCAGGCTGGAATCTTAATAGCAGTTACGAAGGGATTGGGGTGCAGATTTTACAGACTACGTTCATTATTCTCATTGAAGGTAAAGGAACTACACGGATAATCATATTTGACTAAAAATCCTGATGGAAGTGCTGCAGGTGCTATTCATGTTTGCTTTGTGGCTGTTTATTTTTGTTTTGTGTTGATGCAGTTGTGCATAATGGTCCTTGGTAGTTTATCTTGTATGTGGACATGTGGCTAGAATTTCAGAAACTTTTTGGGTGCTCTTATGAACCTGGTCTATAAAACAGGACATGGGAGCTAAAAATGAAGACCAGATATAGACTAATGCTATGAAGCAAACTTGGAAGCACTTTGGGTCTATTTTAAAAGATAAATGTTTGCTGAGATAAAAGAGAAACTGTTTTTTTTTTAAAATAAACCAAGTATTTATATTATTTTCATACAATAATCTGTATATGTAATGGTGAAAAGAAAACAAAAATTACCCATAACAGTTTTTTCCTAATAGCTTTTTATTCTTTCACAGATACCTTTTGGGAATTAAGATAATTATACAAAAACAGTGTTTCACAAAAAAAATTGTATAATATTTATTTGTGTTTGAATGAGCACGTTCCACATATAATGCAACACGCTGGGTTATACACGAAATCTGGAAGACTGCCAATTCATGAAAAACCCACGTCTGGATTACAATAAAAAAAAAAAAAAAAACCCACTTGGATTTCGGTCATATTTTTGGCCCCAGTATTTTTTGAAAAAGTCATTATTTTTGTGATGGCTCTTAGCAAGAGTATCTTTTTTGCCCATTTATCTGAGGTCATCATTACATTCTAGGAGGAAATATGTCAAACTGTGTCTTTTGGGTTATTAAATGTTGACACAATGCTGATACCACAATTTACACAGTTTCATAGAAGCACCCATTTAGGTGTATCTACACTACACTGTTATGTCATGTATGTAAACAAAATAATTGGTGCTATTTGATATATGTAGGCTGTACAACTCAAACAAGCTAAATATACACAAAGCTTAAGAAGACTAATTATGCAGCCACAGGACAAACCTTTAGTTGTCATTTATAAATACATGGACACAGTGTGTTGCACATGTGCTTTTGGGGCTTTTGTGTCACAGGTGCAGTTTACAGTTTGTATTGATTTTCAGGGAGGTTATTGATTGAGGTTGTTGTAACTGATGTTGGCCCTGAGCCCTGGATTTTCCTTATCTATGGCATATGCGTCACTTATGGTTGTGCACGTGTCAGGCTTTTTTTTTTTAATCTGTGTCAGATTGCAGAATTTGCAGTTCCCCAGCTGCAAATTGGTCCTCAGAGCCAGGTGGGTTTAAGTGGATTTGAAGAAACGGTGATGAAGCAGACTTGTCACAGCCCAATAATAAAGAGCTGGTTGACGGATTTGATCAGATTTACCCCTAAACCATTAACTGTTTTGACGTTTAAGATTGGTCATCATACAGCACAGGCGACCTATCAAGAGGAAGAACAGGAATAACACACTTAATTTAAACACATTGTAACTGGCATTATATGCTTATCAGGTAAAAATACAGAAGAATTGAGAACAGTGTGGTTTTGATATTTCTGCACATTATTAACATAAAAATTGTCCTTTGGCAGATACCTACAATTAAAACAACCTGCCAGCATCTCACTCTGTTAATGTATGGTAGCCATAAATGTGTGATGTGCAAGGTGCCCCCTTTAAAGACCTAGGATTGATTCCCATTATCTGAACCTGTCTCCTAAAAGTAAATGAAGCATCCAATGTGTTAGTGTGTACTTTATATTGCTATCAAACCACAGCTCACACTCAACACATGATTTATTCTCACAGGTGACTTTAACAGTTTCATGTTCATTCAGAATGTAAATGGGTGCTTCAATGAACCTGGATACATTTTGGTACCTGGTACTTTTCCAGCTTTTCAGACTCAATAATAAAAGAGAAACTTCAATATATTTTCTCTCAGGATGTATGTAATGACTCCAGATAAATGCAAAAAAAACCAAACAAACATTGGGGCTAAAAATAGGACCAAAATTGGGACAGGAAAAGCTATATGACTAATATGGCAACATTTGTCATATATAATGCAATAATTAAAGACACTGTTAAATTTGAAGTTCCTAGTGTTTTTTCTAACCCAGACATGTAGGTTTTTCAGGAGTCTGTATTCTAGATGCCACATACAGTGCCCACTTGCCTTACACGCACAACCTGCCCAGCTAAACACATATAAATCACAAATTATTTTTCAACAGCAGCTATTTTTGTGAACCACTCTCCCTTGTATAAATTGTTCAAATCTCAAAATGTACCTGTTTGAGAATAAAGAGATATTTGAATAACACTGCAATTTTCGTATCCTTTTGACTGTTATATGCTGATTTTTGTAGTAAATATAATGTAAAATAATATAAAATGTGTTTTATCTCAAAATACTGACCATTTCTCTTTTATCTCAGTATGTATTTATTTCTTAAATAGACCCAAGGTGCTTAGAAACTTGTTTCATAAAATTAGTTGACATCTGGATTTCATTTGAGCTCCCATGTCCTGTTTTTAGAGATGGCGTCGTGGAGGTACCTAAATCTAAATTTCTAATCTTATTTTTGACATCTACTGTTTTGCATTATTCGAGTGGCATGTCCATGTTGAATATTCATCCTGTAAGGTCTGTACTTCCACCATTTCAATACCATTTTCAGCTAAGCACTAAGACTGCAGAGAAGCACTTAAACAGTCCAAGGTTTAGCATGCAAGAAGAGAGAAAAACAACCATTAAGACATCACAAACCTAAATCATCTACTGATATAAAACAGTCATTATTTTTTTAACCACTAATCCCATCAATACACGTAAATATTTCAAGTAAAATGCAGTTTCTCTGCTTTTCAACCGCATCCGATCTGACTCATTCGGATGTTTAAAGGCATTGAAACAAACATGGAAACACCACCATCTTCTACAACATTGATTCATCATGTAGTTTGACAAATGACAGGATTTGTACAAAGTTGTATTCAGACATTTTTTAACAAAGTTTTTCAACAAAATCCATATTTCATGCTGCAAATTGCAACATATCTGATGAAGCCACGTATGCCAGAGTTTACATTATACAGCAACATACATATCATATATAAACAAGAAAAGCACTCTGAAAGCGCAGACCCCCCCCCCCCCCCCCAGATCACCACCAAAATCTAATCATTTCCAGATCTCCCCATTACCAACCTACCCTTAAAATTTCATCAAAATCCATCCATAAGTTTTCGAGTTATTTTAAACACAGACACACAAACGGATCAAAAAACTGATAAACGGCGGCAAAAACATAACCTTATTGGCGTAGGTAAAAAATATTCATTAGCTGTTATGACTGAAGTGGATTTGAATTATGTAGTACTACATAATAACCTTTGATTCTTTCATAATGTTACATTAATCTCACCATTGTTTTACTCCAGTGCTCTTACTGCAGTATAAAAGGCTCCATTCAAGTATTTCTATGAACTGGGTGAAATTGCATGTAAAGGACTGATTTTAAGTGTTATATATTTATTTATTTATTTTTTACAAGGTGGTGTAACATTGGAAGAAAGGCAGTGTCACTTAGTGTGTATTGGCTCAGCATTCAATATTTAATAAAATGCGGATAAAAAGCCTCAGTTTCTTCAGTGGGGAAACTTTAGGCTTCTTTAATTAATTCTGTGTGTCCTTCAGGCTTATAAAGCATTTCAGTCTCTCAACATCAAAGCTGAGTGTTTCTTAGAGGTGGTTCATCTGGCCTAAAGGCAATGCAAAAAACACACACACACACACACACCTCTGAAACCAAGCAAACTGGAGCGCAGACCTGTCAGACATAATGTAAATATTGTTCAGTGCCTCAACTGAGTCTTATGTGCTTCAGTTGCATTAGTTATAGAACAAGTATCTTGTCTTCCATTTTATTCTTGGCTGGAGCACTGAAATACAAGGACAAGAGTCATTGATTCGGAGTGGAAAGAAAACCATTGGTAAATAGCATGGATAGACTCTTCTTAAAATGCTCAGATGGTTATAGTCATGTTGCATGTCAGGTTCTCTTCTGGGAATATCAATGTTGTGGTACATTACTCTTTCTCAGTTCAGCTGTAGAAATCGTTTGTTTTGCCCAATGTAGAAGTTTATCTGACGACAGTAAAGAGCATAAACTACTACTTCAAGACTGTAAGACGTGGTCACTCATTAGATGTACAGTAAGACTCTACATCACTGTGAATAATAAACTTTGTCTCTTAAATGTAGTACCGAAGGCTGTTTTAGTTGTCAGTTCTGTCCTTATTACTGTGTGTATTAGGAGACACAGGGATGTCTTGATGTTAAAACATTAGCCACTTTTACACTGAGATCCTGGAAAAAAGGTGAGATGGTGATCCCACCTTTTCTCCACCATCGGCTGATTTCTACAGCTAAGCCAAAGGAATAACAGAGGTGTGAGACAGACTGGACTTTAACACAGTGAGGCAGCACAGTGTGTAGTGTGACATTAACTTCTGTAGCAGAAATACCCCCAGCATAGTGGTGTTGCTAACCTCTCCAGAGTTTGCCCATCTTTCACTGTTCCACAAATGTTAGCATGGATAGATACCTCCACCTGAAGTAACAACAGCTCGTGGAGCTCCCCAGTTCGACATCTTTCTGGTCACCTTGATAAGTTTGTTTACTGTACACAGCCTATGCTCATTTCTAAGTCCCTCCGGCATGGGGTCACATGTCCAATATGTCATCAAAACAACACCGTGGTTTTGAATGAGAGGTGTTCCTTTTACATAGTGTTCTGGAATCATAATCCCACCTTTGTCACAACTCGGTTACTACTTCCAGAGGTGTTACAAAGCCGTAATAAAGGCGGGACCAAATTATCCTTCTATTTAATTTACACAGATATGGTTCTAGAATAAATATAATATATATTTCCCTTCGGGGTGCTGTTCGGCTCCATCGGGAAATATTTTTCTCATAGTCACGCGTGGGCAATACATTATCTCACATTATCCCTTACAAATTCTAGAACTGAAGAGAAAGATGTGATTTGTGCTATTCATATTTTTTTTTTATAATAATTAAACAGAATTTCATCTTTTATGTTAGATTAGAGTGTGTAGTTCACACACTGGTGTCTCATTTCTCATTGCATCCCCCCCTCCCACGGTTTTTTTTTTTTATTATTATTGTAGAAATATAACTTGTCTGACCAATGGCAGCACTGCAGGCTCACTATGGCAAAGCAGCAGGAAGGTATTAGTCTCCCACCAGTTCAGACAGTAAAGGACTAGGTTTTCTACCAGTATAATTAGTTATGCATGGTTTTAGAGAGTGTCTGTGGTATATTGCTTTACTGCTAAATATTCATGAGTGGGACTTGATCCACATTCACCATCATTCTTCCTAGTGCCTCTTTATGATATCACACTGTTCAACTTCTCCAGCGATACTTTATCTTGAAAAATATTAGAAATGGTTTTGGCTTTGGATTAGATTTCACTACTCATCTGTGGGTTGCACTTCAACCATGTTATTTAATCTTTTGTGTGTATTCTACATATTTAAGCTACAAAGTTAAGGTTGCAGAATTGTTAAGCAGTTTTCCCAAGTTGTAGTCTTATACAGTACAAAGAGTTATTATATCCTATAAAGAGGTCATACAGTTAAGTCAGATGATGCGATCTTATGATCAGATCTTATTCAGTCATGACTGACAAAGAAGGCGCTTCACACAAGTGTAGTATAATGGGCTACATTTCTTTGTGTGAATATGTGTTAGTGTGTTTGGTAAATGTGAATAGGCCTTGAATACTGTTGGTTTATGCCGCTGTTTACACTGTAAATGTGTTTCTTTGTTGAAAAGCTCAACCAGGGGTTGGAATTGCAAACTAGCTAAATGCTATGCAAAGCATCACATGTTCTATATGTCCCTGATAAATGAATGAATAAATAACTAAATAAATCAGTACATTGCTGAATATGTTCTGTAGAAATAACCTTGAAGCTTCAGATGTCTCACTGTGAAGAATTGTACAAAGGTTGCCAGCATTTTGCTTTACTATCATTGTTTTCTTGCTTAATTCCACAAGCTCTTGTCTGCCACCTGTGATTGTTAAGGCAGAGCATTTTCTTTTATCTATGTATGAAATCCTCACAGTCTTACCTGAGGAGGAACCTCTGAATCCAACACAAGACTCAAACACACACCTGCTACAATTTAGTTTTTTGTACAGTGACATAATTCGCCCTCGATTATATATGTGAAGGGTACATGGGTATGTCTTGGCCTTTATGCTCTAAACAGTCCTTCTGCTTTTTTTATGTTAAGTTCAGAACATGTGTGCTCCATTTACCCTTGCAGCAGATTATATTGAAGTTGGTCATGGATGGACAGCTTTGGTCGCAGTAGAACTATTCAACTATACTGCTAGGTTATAGGTTTGCAAATTTCAAATACTCTCTTGCTTATGTTCTTTTTGGTATAGATTAAATAATTGTCTGAATTTGAGGCAGTATTGTCCATGCAATACAGGGCAAACAACTGCGCTTTAATTGACAATAAAGCTGTGCTCCCATATTTGTCTTATCAGATAGGATATTATCCCTCATTAGGAGTTGTGATTTATAGTCCTACTGATGTGTGAGTTATGTGTGTTTACGGGTATTGGATACATTTTCATATGTTGACTTATAGCATGATGCCTTCAGACTGCTAGAGCTGCTTGTGGAAAGGAGGGAGGGAGTAACCTTTATATTACATACGTTATAAAGGCAGTTAAATAGTGGATACAAATATTCAAGGGCAAAAGAAAGCAGAGTTTATTAAGGAAGAGATAATGACCTTTAAAGGGGTGAAGAATGCATCCCAAAGTGTAAAAAATGTACCAGGTTTTAGATTTTCAGTGACAGAGGACCAATTATCTGTGCCAGCATGTGTGTGCTGTGCTTCTGATTTACATACAATGTATGTGTGCAGTGTCATATTTCTGAATTCATTGGGGCCTGGCATTACATTGTGGCATTGCACTTGTTTGTATTTAATCAGATTTACTGTCAACATTATTAATAACTGTGGAAGAAAGAGGTTAAAGGAGAAAATGAAGGAGAGAGGAGGAAAAGGTGCTGACAGAAAGCTGTATAATAAGCTTTTGTACTGTGGAAGTCTCTCTCTTTTCTTTCAATCTTAATTTAGTTTCTACATTCACATATGAGTCGAGAAATGTGTACTTAATACATCATGCAAAAAAAAAAAACCCCAACCGTTTTTCATTTCTGTAGTTGAGTTACGTGAAGCGTTTTATTTGTTTTCTGTGTTTTCAATGTTAATATATGCCAACAGGCTATGCATATAAACAGAAAATAGATTGCAAGTGGTTTCTGGCTTGATGGCACTGCAACCTTGAAATTGCAGTCTAAACAAGTATTAAAGCTTGAGAGAGAAGACTGCAGACAGTTAAAGCTGTGTTGGAGAAAGCTCATGTCCACTCATTGATATTCAGAGGCTCTATGAGTGAGAGCTGTAAACAACCATTAAGCTCTGGGATTGGCACTTGGGGTATTGCAGGACATGCACCACGCTCGCTCGCTCACACACACACACACACACACACACACACACACACACGCACACACACACACTGTTTTGTTAACAATGCTAGACATTCACATTCACATGGATTCAGACTTTTTTAGAGAGCACACAAACACAAACCACACAACCCATAGCCCCTACTATGCCCCCCCTCCCCTCTGTCTTTCTCTCTCTCTCTCTCTCTGGGTCTCTCTCTCTCTCTGGGTCTCTGACTCTTCTTTCTCCCAGTCTGCACCGCATGAACAGCAGCTGGAGAGTGCAGCATTGCATTTCGGTGCAGAGCAAAGGAGAGCTTGGCAGGCGGAGTGGCCCTGTGTGGGCCATCTAGCAGAGAGGGGGAATCTGTCCGCTAACATTGAGCATTTCTCTCTCTCTCTCTCTCTCTCTCTCTCTCTCTCTCTCTCTCTCTCTCTCTCTCTCTCCAGAGCTGCAAGCAGAGAAACAGCCAAGCTCCTCCTCCCCTGCCACTCAGGAACTGATGACAAGGCTGGGCTTTTTACTGGGAGAAGGGATCCCGGGTACAGCACGCATACCTATGGATGACAAGAATGAAAAGAAGGTATTTCATTTTCTCCCACCCCTCCAACTCCCTCTCTCTTCCAACACCAGATGCTGCAGCACTCAGATATAGAGATAGAGGAGAGAGGGACAGGATGAGAGGAGGAGGGAGTTGTGACAATGTAAGAGAAGAATGGATTTTTATGTTGCAGCTTGATTAATTTTTTGCCCCGTGCATTATCTTTGGATGAGGATTTAAGCACCAACTTTGGGAATAATTTCTTTGATGCTGCAAATAACGGTAACTGTCACACCGTTTTGTTTAAGTTATTTTTCAAAAAGAATTACTGTCTGGAAATTCTGCTGCATTTGTTTTTACGTCTGTGCAAGCTCCACAGTGTGGTCAGTTAGTCTCCCAGTAACATGAGTGTTCTTCCTGAGTATGTAACAAGAGTGTCTTCACCCAGGTCCAGAAATAGAGTTATGTTAGCTCTGAGCTTCAGTTTGTTTGGCTCAACTAATTAAGCTCAGTCTCTGTGAGGAGTAGACCAAAGCCCAGCGTGCTACCCGTCTCTTATTCATCACGTGTCCTCCTGGGCATGTTTTGACACTGAACACTAAATTCAGGAAACTTCAAAGAGTGTTCAAAAGTATATTATTCTTCATGGTCATTAGCAGAAATGTCAAAAAAGGAAAAGGCACGATGAGAGTATAATATTTTGCACTTTGTGTGGGAAAGGTTTTCAGAGCTCTGATGGGGGGAGGAGCACATTATTGTCATCTGCCTGCAATTCTCTTTTCCTCTTTGCTGCTGTTTTACAACATGTCTTAAACCCAGCATGTTGTTTTGAGTTCTTGCCTTACAGTAAATTATAAAATGCCAATTAGCTCTTTGCCGTTTCCTATGATACGTTGTGGTTTGCTGCCTCAGGCTGGAAACTGACAAGCACAAACTTGTGACATGATGCTGTAAAGAACAGGTGGGACTAAGAAAAAGGAAATATTATTTAGATACATGCAGCCAGGATGCTACAATAAATGAAGGCATTTCAGACTATTATGTATTTGTCATATTTCACCAGTCGCTTGTGATGCACTCAACATTGTAACATCTTGTCCATTAAGTTTTGTGTACATGCCATGGTGCAATCCTAAATCTTTTAATGGTATAATGTGTAAGAGTTATGACTTGAAAATTAATATCTTATATGAATATCTTAAATGAATGTATATCTTATACCAACAGAGGGGGCATGTCACCATTTACAAAGTCTGTTATGTTGTATCTATAGTAGCTCAGAACAGACTTCCTCTTTCACAGTTTTCTTGTGAACTTTGAGATGCATTCATGCATGAAAAGTGCTATATAAATAAATTGATTGTGGTATAGCAGGTGGTATCCTGTGGTGTCCAGTAGTCAAATTAACAGCATATTTACATAACTAGCAAGTTTTCCCATACAACGGTTTAGACAACATCTGAATGAATGTATTTTTCTTCATTTATGTCTCAGTGTTGTTCTGAAGACGAATTCTTCACTTTTATGAAAAACTAAATTCATGGCTAAATTGAATCCCAATGATAAAGTATCAATGGGAAATTCATCGTGGACAGTAATGGAGGCAGGCAATAGCAGTAGTCAACATATAGCCAACACCCAGAACTGGTGCAGATAGTGTAACCAAGGTATTTATGTTAGCAACTGTGATTGTGAAAACAGAGTTAATATCCCTGTAATGGTAAAATGTGGAACATTTTTCTAAAACTAAAAATGAAAAATAGACTCGTACAATAAGTCGGTAAACACTTCTTTGCTTCAAGAATATTTAAGAGGGCTTAGGAAAACTGGTGGGAGATAATGGAATTTTGATCTCTTTTGTGTTGGAACAAGTGTTCAAATGTGCAAATATACCTCTGATTTGACCTTGATTTAATTTTTAGATACAAGGTTTGCCTGTTCAAGGAATTTTCCCCAGGTAGATTAAACAGGACAGGGAAGGAGTGCATACTGAAAGATAATCACCCGCTGTAGCATTAGTTCTTCTTAGAGTGGGACCAGAATGGCCAGTACCACACCAGCATGCTTCGAAGAAGCAAACTACAGTTGGAAGAAGACAAGTAAACTGGATAAACCTGTTGTAATTCAGATTTTTCTGCTTGTCAGTTATCTCAAACAAAGATGCAGCTGTTATATGGTTGTCAAACAGACTTGATACCATGAAAAAGGTATCTATTGTGTAACAGCAAAGTTTTGAGTTCTTCCCTAGTGAAATTTTCTTCAGACTTTTTTTCCCCCTTGCAGACATATGAGTGTGTAATTTTCCAGCCGTGCTCTATTTACAGAGCTTAAGGCCTTCAGCTTGTGTGTCATGCTCACATGCGGAAGGCTTGTTTATTTGTGAAAGCTTTTTTCATTGCGTTCACATGATCCAGGTCAAATATGTAATGAGTCTTTAAGAAACCTTTCTTATGATTTCTTAAATTCTCTGTCCAAATATGGCCCAAAAATGAGTTTTTGTTGTATTCATTATTGCTCATGCTGAAAAAATGTGCAGTATCTTGCCAGTATTGAGACTATAATGGCATAGAAGAAGTTTATATGGGGATATTTTCAAAGTGCATTGACACATTTGATTGGTGGTGCACATTCTTGCTGTACCTCAACCCTTTGGTGTATCTCTCCTCTTCACAGTGTTCTGTGACCAGTCAGGGTATCAGTCCCTGTTCTACGCTGACCAGCAGCACGGCGTCTCCCTGCACTGACAGCCCATGTTCAACACTAAATAGCACAACCAGCCGCCCCCCTCTGAGCCACTCCAGTCCCTGTGGAACAATCACCAGCCCCACCTCCACACTCGAGAGCAAGGACAGCGGGATCATAGGTGAGAAACAGAGACATAATCAACCCTGTCATTATCCTCCAATAGTCACATAGACTTTTTAGCCAGTTGTGGAAACAACCACTGTAAGTATTTACATCAATAGCTATGTCAGTGTACTACCAAGAACAGTGGTCTTAGACATTCCATGTTTTTTTTTTCTGTCTGTTTTAGTCACATGATAAATCTAGGAGTCAGTACTTGATTACATCACCATTGTTTTTGATGACTTTTGATGGTCTAATATTTTTTTCTGCGAATGAACATGACGGTGACAATAGCAACTTCATATAACTTGTGTACTGTGTTTGTATTTGAAGCATTTTTGGAAACGTCTATAGGACCATAATAAATAAGCTACTGAAATGATTTGACTAAAGTGTTGGTCTTCGCTAGTGTTCAAAACCACCTGTGGTGCCTCTGTTAAAACAGAAACAATGTTAGGAATGTCCATGATGAGCCAAGTCACCTGTAGATCTGTTCAAAATCCCAGCAGAGTGGATTGATAGAAATACCAGTAGTCAGAAACATGAGTATCCTGCCTCAGAGTTGAGAATGACATTTAAGCTACCAATTAATGACTGTAGAAAGAACTGCAGTTTAATTATCTTTTCCTGTATATTATGCCTTCAGTGCACTATACATACAATTATTTTTATGCAAATACAGTACAACTAATAAAGAACAGAACAAACAGAGCAAGCCTGACATAAATAACCTGAAATATACATAGAAATTATTGATAATGACTTGTACCAGTAGATGTTAATTGCTTCAAGAGTCTCAGTCAAAATGCATGAAGTGCAAAGTGATGTAGAAATAGTGATGTAAATATGACATTTGTTATTTTCAAGCAATTGTTTTTACACAGGTGATTGGAGATGATTATCATGATTATACAATGCTAATTATGCCACAGACCTTCCTAGAGCAATGATAAGAATCTCCTGCCACTTTTTTAAGTTACCATTAACCGCTTCATTTGAGAGCAAAGGTAAAAATCACAGGGTCTGCCGACATCTTACTTGAAATTATTCCATTTATCCAGCTCAATGCACTGTCAGTGAAGTGATTCATTCATTGTCGCTTCTTCAATCATTTCCATTGAGGCTATTTTTTTTTCCTATTTTCACCCTTTCAGAATCGTTCTATACTTTTGATTTAGACAATGAAGTCATACCCATAGAGCCATTCATCATTCAACTAAACCTGCTGATTTTTCTCAGAATAAATAACATTTTATTAAATTGTATTCATCCTTTATCATTTGTCAGTTATTGGGTTTATATAAAGCTTTTCCGTTGGCAGGAAGCACTGAAGTGAAAGTTGTCACATTTTGACATTGTACCATATCTCCAGTAATATGCTTGTAAGACATCTGTGGATTTACACAAACCGACAGGAAGATGACATAATTTATTAATGTATTTATCTGTCTGCCATTTCTACTTGCAAAGCTTCCAGCGGCTGTACACATGCTAGGAATTCAGTTTGAAGATTGGGTGTGAATACAATTAGATTAAAGGATTTAATGGTGAATTACTACTGTGTGATCATGCATTTTTGAAACTATGGCAAAAATGCTGTGAAGGGAAGGAGTTAGGAGCCGAGTGTGATTTGTCCTCAATTAAGTTTATTGGACATTACATTTACAGGTTTTTTTTTTACTAAATGATAATCCAAATCATCAGACTAGACATAGCCCACCAACCTGGTTAGTATTACTGCAGTCTAGTCAGCTGACATAATTGATCACCTTGAGTCAGTCATTCTTTCTCCCCTGTGCAATATCTTAGCAAGCTGCTAAATAATGTATACCCATTATGATATGCTATCTTCTAGCTCAGAATGAAATGCGTATCATCTGTTGTAGCCCATCTAATTGTAAGTCAGAACTTATGTTTTTGCAAATGACTAGAATTGATATTGGTCGACAGTGACATCCCATATCACCTCACTTATTAAGACATGGAGGCATGGGAGAGAACAAAGCTATGTTGTGTCCACAAGACAGATTCCTGCCTGTAATTAATGTTCCCTGTGCTTTGAAGTTTGACTCTTATTTCACAAGCACATTAATTTTACTTTGTTCTGCATGAGGGATTCCTTGGTGGAATTGTGGAATCTTTGCAGTGTCTCAACATTTAAAAAACTGCTCCCAGAGGAGCTTGTTCGGGAGAAACTTAAAGGATATGCCTGAAAACGTTCACAGCAATGTAGGATTTCCAAGAGTCCAAATAAAAGTCTTCAAAAGGCTAACATGTTGTCATCTGTGTATCGTATGATGCAGTGATTCCTTAAAAAAAATGTGGGATTTTAATGTCAATTTTGCTAAAAATGTTGCATTTGATTCAATGTCTTTTTTTAGAAGTGTATAACTCTGGTTATGCATCCTGACATACCCAAACAGTTAGCTCAAAGTGTGTCCATTCAGACGGCGTCTCTATATATGTCTCCACTCATCATTTCATCTGGATCCCACTTCACTCTCCTAGATGCAAATGAACAAGCACATCTATAGCCCTAAACATAGTGGAAGTTTTCATTTGAAGTTGAACAGCCTGACTGTTTCATTGCTTATTTTATTCACTGCAACCCAGGGCAACTTTTAAGGTGGGCTGATGTCATGCTGAGAATAGATCAATAGACCTAATAATTACTACTCTGACCATTCTTTTATTTTTATTCACTCACTTACGTGATACACACTTTACCAATGAATGAATCTTCAGACACTTAATAGATTTTTTTAAAATAACGTCATTACTCTTTCTTAGGGGAGAATGTCAGTCAATAGAGTTGAGGCAGCGCCATACATATGAAGCTGACAATACATTTTAATGGGTTTTTTGAGCATTTCTGGTCTTTAAAATACTCAAAGTATGACATTGTTGACACACTAAAGTCAGATAAAGCACATCAGCTGACTAGGAAATCTTTGAATGTGTCCCACGTATAGCTGTTTAGACTGCTAGAGAATGGGAACAGACTTTCCAAATGTGTAGTGAATGATCAGATTTGATTGTGTTATGAAATCCATCCTGAGTGTGTTCAGACCTTTTATTAAAGCATCTACATATGATTGGATGTTGATGTGAAATCTGGACAGAGTCTGTATTGGTTGTGCTGTAGCAAAACTATACAGCCTAGTGTGAATTTATTGAAGCACATCTAGTGTGATGTGATGTCTCCTCTCATCAAAACATGAGTACATCTAAAAGTAATGAACTAAAATTGTTTTTATTAATTTTGCTCTCATCCAATATGAGTTCAGCAAGACCTGCCTCCAAAACAGGACATTTGGTGCTTGGTTTATGCTGTTGAAAGGAGCAAATTTAAGGACCACTCTACCTTGTGCAAAAAGACTTCCAATGGGGAATTTTGGGCAAAGGCTTCATAATCACATTGGCTGTCAGGAGACCTCCCCCTCAGGAAAAAAAAAATGGCAGCAAGTGTGTTCCATCAACATCACTATTGTAGTATTGTATTGGATTCACAGCAGGGGCACCGTGAAAATCAGACTACTGATTTTCCTTTCATTTTTTGCAATTGGGGATGTGAAATAGGTCATACATTGCTTTCATGATGTAATAATCTTACTGTACATTTAACTTGTTAAAGTTGTAGAAACCCTCCAAATGACCATATGTTTTTCAACTTGGGATTGGAACCCACATAGAATTCAAATGGGGTCACCTGAAATTTCTAGTAACTGATTAAAAAAAAAAAAAAAACCTTACTAATAATCAAATATATGGTGAGTTTTGAAAGTGACATTCACAATACATAAAAGACATGACAAACTGTGAAGCTGAAACTGAAGCACTGTGGTACTGTTTATGGGTCAAATGTTCATTGGGGTCAGTTTCAGATGCTGCAGATTTTCATAATTCATAGTTTGAGTTATTGTTTTTTTCAGTATTAATGATCAGCCTTGTAAATGCAAGCTAGACTCTGACTCTATATCCTGACCAAGGAAAATCTAATTCTCACTTTGTGCACTAATCTACACCTGTCTTTTCTTAGCCTAGCCGCGCTATCCCTAGTCATTACATATATAGGTTTAGGAATGCATCATAAGGCAGGGGCGGTGGGCTAAAAGGTTGTCTTTCAGATCCCTGTCCCTCAATAGGACTGTACTACGACCAATCAGCGTAATCTTTAGGACTATGTAGTTAGACACCGGGAAGTTCATGGAGGAGTCCCGAGAAAGTTACAAATGACTAAACAAAATTGGGGAATATGGATCTTAACGATTGTTGTTGCTTCTGTAAAAAAGAATTTAAAGATTGCTGACATTTTCTCACATTCTTCACTCATCTTTGATAAAAGGAAATCGCCACCCGTTGTTGTTGTTCTTCTAGGGTTGCTTCCGGTTGTTTGTCTACCAATCGTTGCAGCATCACTTTGTTACACCCGCCCTCTGACTCTATACGTCACTGTGATTCATCGGCCAGTTTCAGGGAAATCTAGCCAAAAGTTACATTGAACGTAACTTGACTAATACTGCAGCACAGCTAGCCTCGTCTTTTCTACCTCCAGTCATAAATATATGTATTATATCGACTAAATGTCATTTAAGATTAACAATATGATATAACAAACTATTACATGGAGGAAAAAAATTAGGTTAGAAAAAAAAAAATTCAATGTCTGGTGTTGTCAGAAATGTGTGATGTTAAAATGGGGTCATGAGCCAAAAGAGGTTGCAAACCACTGGATTACAGAAAAAGGAGAAGAGCACAAAATGGAGCAGACTTCCACCATAGCTAATAGTCAACACAGTGTTATACACACAATGTTATTGAACCCCAACATATGGCCCATGTTATCTGTTGCCAGTGTAAGATTTTGGTTAGTCTGTGGCTCTGCAGTGTTAAAAAGTGAACATTTCTTTATGTAGATCTGTTCCTAAAGCTAACTCATTATTGCACCAATTTCCTGACAATAGAGCAGTAATGTTTCTATAATCCAGTTAACAGTCAAACAGGAGTGATCTGTTTGTGTCATAGGTTTGACTCATCCTCGTAAGTGATCTGTTTAACCTCATCTATATTACGTGAACTCCTGTGAAACTCTAAATCCCATGCTCAGAGCAGAGCCGGCTATGAATGGTGTCATCAATTACTTAAAATTAGGTCAGGTGTACAGCACAGGAGTCCAAAGTCCAGGACAGGTTTGTCATATTAATGGTAGTGGTGATGCAACTTGCTGCAGCATTATGAAATCCAGATTAGCAGCGTGTGATGCAAATGGAGCCAGCTGGCCAGTCATTTCCAGTTCTGTGACCCTACTCATACTTCTATATCCAGCTGCCTGTCAGTGTGAAGCTTTCAACTCAGATTGGGTTGTAAATGCTGAAGACGGATTAAAGGATTTGTTGTCATGTAAGCAAAACACCTGGCTCAACTCAATAATGCCATTCCCAAAAAAGCACTTTTATACTAATTCCTCACCTTACTTCTTTAGGTTTTGTGGGATTTATAGTATGCTATCTATACAATAAATGCACTTCCACAATACAGAAAATTACCTCTGATGTATGGTTTACCATCTCCACGACTCTAACTATAGCTAATAAGCCCCTGAAAAAAATCAACATATAATTAGAAAACTGAAGTCTAAGGGAATTAATTGTGCTTATCTATTTCTTCTCATTTTCCATTATTCATGCAAGCAAATATGTCTGTATGTAAAATCAAGCGGCGAAAAGTGTTGATAAGAAAATCAGTGTTTAAACTTAAATTACACCGCACAAATAATGAAGACAGATAAATGATCTCCACATAAGAAGGCAGTTTCTGTCATCTTTTTCACCCTTTTCTCAAATCGTTTTGCCCTCTCTAACTGTAATTACCCTCTTTGTTTTCATCTTCTCTTTAGCAACCATCACGAGTTCCTCTGAGAACGATGACCGCAGTGGCTCCAGTCTGGAGTGGAGTAAAGATGGCAGTCTGAGAGGCAGCGGGCGCCATGGCCTGGCACAGAGTGTACGGGCAGATACCTGCTCCCCCGTGGCAGAGGAAGACACCAATAGTGTCACTGCCACACCGGCCGACACTCCATCCAGAACAGACCAGCATCACCAGTCCAACACATGCACTGGGGCGCCACCACACCGGCCAAGTCACACACCTGAGGGACCTGTTCCATACCCAACACAGACATCTTCCCTCATGATGCCGAGGCCAAACTCGGTAGCAGGTAAGAACCACTGGTGTTTTCTCAACCACTGACACAGATCCGTGTATTTATGCATGTTATAAGTATTGTGGCTCACTGCAAGTTCTCTGCTGGAATATTTCAGTTGCACTGGTATCAGTGGCGGGTTAAATATTTTCCCTCTTCGCTATTTGTGTATTATCGCAACCTGCAACTACACTGAAACATTTTAACAGACACTAGTGTTATGTGCTTGTTTGTTTTGTAGGGATTTAGTCATTTTAATGGTATGAAACACTCCCACAGCCCACATGTTCTCTCCCACTGTCATTGCATCCTGTACTCAGCGCCTCCTAAGAGCTAGCCAAATAACCTGGACTACTCCTTCCTTTATCCTAACGTTATAGTGGAGGGTAACAGGCCTGTCTATAGCACTAGGACAGAGTTAATGAAGCTATGTGAGATTGTGAGTTAAGTAATTTTTCATAGAAGTTTTCCTGTTTTGTGCAAAAAAAAATCTGTTTTTCTGCTTGCATGAGGTGGTTAATTTTATTAATTTGTAACAGAAACACTTTTTTGGAGGATCTGACATGGCAAACATTCTACTCATTTGACTGAAGAGTAGCAGTGTAATGGTGCACTTCTTTGTACTGAACTGTTTCCGTTTGGGGCCTTTGATATAATATGGAGGTGTATTGAATGACTACATGGAGCCTATGTGAAGAACACAAACACTTGGGAAGCAGGGTGGCTGCAAGCAGAATCCATGTGCAGGGTTTCCTCCATATACATTCAGCAGCAGTGAATTCTCAGCACCGGTACAAACAAAAACAAAATGAAAACATGACAACAGAGAGTATAACAGATGCACAGAAGCCGGGTCAGACGTTCGAAGCATGTTCAGTTTTATTTATTAACTCAAACTGGAAAATCAAGTAAACCTGCTTCTCTTCTTCCCTGTCACTCTGTTGCAGTGCCTCTGTGAGGTCACGTTCATAACACCTCAGGGAATACTGAGACGTTCAAAAACACTCAATAAATTACAGCGTTTACCATTAATGAACATTGAACATTCAAAAATGCATAACGTTGGGTGCCTGTTAATGAGTAATGTTCTTCTGCACCATAACACCTCTACTGAAGAGGGGTTTATGCAGATATTTTCTGGTTAGTCCCATAATTCCTAGTTTGAAAACTAGGTGGGTAGCACTAACAGGTAGTTTGGACTAAGAAAGAGAATAAAATATCCCACCACCTTGTCCATGAATAAAATATCACAGCCATTGTAAAGGAATGCTGTTTATTATCTCCATGTGTAGCCTTTACTACCTTATTCTGATGATGTCACATAGCATAGATGGCTTAGTACTTTTGTCTTTGTTCTGACTTTGCTAAAGTTTTCCATATATGCAAATAAAACTACTGAATGTTCAACATTTTCTCTGGCTCACTTTGTAAGAGTCTTTGTGTTGACAATAACACCATGACTCGGAGCTTTGATGCCTTACTGCCTCGTATTGTCACTTCAAGATTGTGAAGTTATGACATGACTTGTGCCAGAGGCAAACAAGTAGATTGTCACTCCCTCTAAACAAATATGGCAGGAATACAAATAGGGGTAGTCATAGGGGCTACTGAGTTTTAAAGGGCAGGTTGTGCTTTTCAAAGAGAAGTGTGGCATCAATGCAGAAGTTTGGGATTAAGCAGCTGTTGTGTATTGTGCCTGGTCCCGCCCTGCCATGTCCAACCTAAGCACAAGCCACTGTCTGACTGATCGGTTCTGCATTCCTGCTCTGGAACCTCCCTGTTATGGCTTAGCTCGCCATATCCACACAGCTGTCACAGTTGTTGATATCCCTCGCCTACCCTCCTCCTTACCCCTCTTTCGTTCACCCATTTTTTTCCATTCCTGGTCTCTGGTTGAGGCCTCCCTCATGCCGCCTCCCTCTGTTTTTGTGATTGACCTTACCCCTGTTGTTGTAATTCATGCAGCTAGAGCTTCTTTTCAAACTTTTGCATGGATGTTATTCAAGCATCTGGATATTATGAAAAAAAACTTCTATTACATTATAGCAAGAGGTTAAGAAATATAGCTGCCTCTGGTTTCAGCCTTGGTTATATAATCTACTCCAATCAATGTATTTTTGTCTTTAATGACCTCAAAATTTTCTCTTCCATAAAAGAAGCTCAAAGAATGTAATATTAATACAAAAATATGGTCTGTTGTCTCAAAGTCCTTGGTGTAGCATGTATCCCACTTATCTGCTCAAGGTAGCTTCACTGTTGAGTTTGTGCTTGAAATTGCCTTGCGGTTTCCTCTGTAATCACTATTAGGTATTATTAAAAGTAGGTATCAAAACAAATTATCATTGCATTCATATGTTTAATTTTTAATTTCCTTTATCATTCTCAGCCTGTGCTACACAGAAGCCAAAATTAATCTTTGACCTCAGTATATACGCAAATATATACATGTCACTTTCCAGGACATTTTTCTTTTCTTTGTATCTTTTGCATATCGTTCATTATTTTAGATAAGTTTTAAAAACCCAAACAGCACGTGCACCATCTCATAAAGCTAACAGACCAGGAAATGCTTGACTGTGTACGTACGTAAGTGTGCAAATACCTCTGTTCTGTGCTGGTTTCCATGTGGGCATGTGTTCACCAAGAGTTTACAGGCTGATGTCATAGATATGCAGTGTTGCCCTCTCGGGACCGACAGACGGTACACCTCAGGTTTTTATATTGTGTGACAAAGCTATAGTAGAGCACATCAAGGACAGGCGACTTCATTTATGGTACAAATCAGTCTGCTGGGTCATAGTGTGCTATGGATAATGGCTCTATTGAATTGATTCTCAAGGATATTATATTAGGTTAAAAGGTCATTGCAAGAGAAGATTTGTAATCAGAAAGTCTTTAGATGGAGGACAAACCATGATGTGAATAATTTGCCTATTCACGCAGACTCCATTCTGCTTTTGGCCCTGCACACCGGCACTTTGGATAATTAGGTTTCTGTTAGAAATGTAAAGACACACATGACAGTGACAAGATATGCTTTGCTTACAAAGCATAACATTTAAGGTGAAAACAACCCAGCTATGATTTCTTTCACACGCATCTGGGTTTGGCCTTAGGCACAGGGTGAGCAGATCAAATATCTAGAAGGAGCTCCGAGTAGAAGTGCGGCTCCTTAAGGTTAAAGCTGTTTGTGCATCTGATCAGGATGCCCCCTAGATGCCTCCTGCTCAGGTTTCATGCAGCTTGCACAAGGACACCTCGGTAATTACCCTGCAAGTGTTGGAGGATGTGGTGGAGAGGAGCTTAGTGCGCTACAAGAACCAACCTTAATACACCAAGAAAAAAAGACTAAAGACCAAGAAGAATTTTTCACAGATCTTATTGCAGATGACAACTTTCTTTCACACACAGTAGTAAATGATCCTGGTTTATTGGTCATCTGTATGTATCAAATCACATCCATGTGATCTCACGAGTAAGCTTAGATATGGAGTATTATTTCACTCACCTTAAAGTAGAACTAGTATTTTTTGTATTAATAGATACATATTTGTAAACCAAGGTAAAAGCAGTTGGCACAACATTTTTAGACCATTTTAGTAGTTTTAGTTGTCTTTTCATTGTGTTTTTCATTGCCTCCAATATCTACAGTAGTACCAGTGTAGCTTAGAAACAGAGTTTGCTACCATGTATAAGTAGCACAACACAAACCTCCCTTGAGTATGCTAGGACATATACTGTCATATTTTTAACCTCACAGCATAATTGTCTAAGTTGTATTTTAAGGTTTTTAGAAAAGAAGAAAAAAACAAGTATATTTTATTTATACTGTAAAAACTAAGTACTAAGTCAACAAGTAGGCAAAAAATAGTTTGCAGCAATGTTTACATAACAAATAAAATACTTAGGTCAAATATGAATAATATACTTAGGCAAAATAATCAGATTGTATGCTATGATGGTAGCATCAGTATTGAACTTTTAAAAACTAAACTAAAATATGTCCTCATTTTTAAAACAGCATTCAACAGGTGTGTAGCTGGGCTTCCAAAATGTCAACTCTGTTTGTAGAAGGAATGTCTGAACACAGCCCAGAAGTGTCATTTGCACTGCTTTGGTTAACACGCACACAGTCACATGCACACACACATTCGCACTGTAGCGTGTTTGTCCCAGGGCTGTTGTGGAACCTCCAGCAGGGCTGTGTGGAGGCTGCATTTGTTGAAGCAAGTTGCACAAATGTTGGCACGCACCAGCTGTCACTATGGACAGAACTGAGGTCAAATGCCTTTTTGGGGGAAGTTTGTTATTGTATCATTAGGTGGTGACTTCCATCTAATGGGCAGGTTCTGCAGCATTTTTATGTTCTATACTTATGATATATTTCCTGCTACCAATACCACGTTCGTATAACTCAACTCTTAATAGGCATCACAAATATTTATTCTCCATTTAATGCCAAATATATCCTGTTTATAGGTCGTAGCTGACTGGCTGCCTGATAAATTGATTTACACTGAATTTGGGAACAATGTGAATTAGCTCACTGTGATACTGCAATGCAGTCTTCTAACCTACATCTCACCTCTCTGCACAGCCTGCAGACACAGCTTAACATAGTATTTTCACTAGGGCTGTAAATTGAATGATTTTAGTTTTCTATCCAATTCAAACCCAGCTCTGATTTACTTCTAATACCTGTTTTCACAATGAACAATTTAGCTGACACTGCATCCCCTAGATGAGATGGTCACACCAATAAAATTAATTGCGTAACAAAAAGAAGTAATTAACTCTGCCGAGAAGGTGATGTATTTGCATTTATTTGGCAGTTGGTGAGTTTGGTGTTTTGTCTATCACCAGGTATGTGAAAAATCTTTAATAAAACCTTGTCAAAGAGTAAGAGATGACAGGAACAAGCCCTTTCTTTCTTTCTTTCTTTCTGTCTGTCTTTCAATTGATAGTCAGATATGCGTGAGGATCTAATCCAATAAAACAGGGCAGTGCCTAGTTTTTCCCCCCTTGTTCCAACACCACATACGAATATATATGGTCAAATTAAAGTATAATTAATATTAAAGGCATGTTCCAAATTGTACATGGTCCCTAATGTTAGAGTGAACCCAATTTATCATGAACGTAACTTTACTTTTATGCCCCCCTGTAAAATGCTGTACTGAAGGAGATGCTCAAATCTCATTGTACATTTGCTTGTATGACAATAAAGGTGATCTATCTTTACAATTCTGTCTTACAAATACCCATTAACAATATGTATTTTAGTGGTGAGGTTTTATCTCTACTTCTGCATATCTGCAGTTTGCCTGTGCTCTGTGACACCATTACTCTTCATTACATTGAGGTCGTAACAGTTCTATTTTTGACCTATTTAAGTTAAGCTTTTTAAGAAGGCTTTCAGAGTCAAAGGACCATATTAGTTATGGCCTCTGGAATTCCATGATTTTGAAATATTAGCCTGAGCTCCTTGTATTTGTGCTGCTCAGACTGAGAGTTGGGTTAACTGTTTTACATCCTGTCTGTCATGTTGTGTTTTTCAGTAGAGCTTTGTGGTCCAAGGCAGGGTAAGGCACAACAAACAGTGTTTGGTATTAAGAGTTCTTTGTACTGTTTGCAAAATGAGAGACTTCAATGGATTGAAGATACTGGGTCTCTACCTAAATCTGTGGATTGCCAGGCAACTGCAGGATATATTGTTGCTCTACAGCATTAAAACCTTGAAAAACGGTGACAAGGTAAAGTTTGAAGACAGCTCATATCTGTGACTTATCAAAAAGGTTGAAGTCATCCATACCTGGTCGACGTGAGCACAGTCTGTCATCCACAATTCCATAAAATTGCTTCTCCTCTCTCAATTCTCAATGGATTTGAATTCTGATTGATTCATTAGATAGATCTAAGCATTAGGCACAAAACTTATCACTTGGTTTATGGAAATTTAAAATTGTAAACTATTTGTTCACAATTCTGTATATTTTTCCAGTCTGGCACTAAAATCACTTCTCCTCCCTCAAGTCTCAATGGATTTCAATTCTGATTTTCTGATCTATAATGACTCCCTTTTGTTGATAGCAAGACATCACAGCTGTGAGGAATGAGCACAGGGCCATTGACACTATCTTTTATCTTCTAGCAGATCCTACCAACCTGTGCTATTTTTGTGATCAATTCAGGACTTGTTTAAAGGGGATATTTTTTTTAAATGTTTTTTTCAATCTCTTGAGATAGCAGCAAAGTGTCTGACATTCTGTATATATTGATCTGTTTAGTCCAGAAACCAAAAAAGAATGCGAAAAAAAAAAATATCATGGAAAGGTCATTGTGACATCTGTTAAAATGTCCAATTTTCCTGAATTGTTTGTGCTTGTATGGCACAGCAGGAGCGAAAAGAAGAGCCACAGCTGAGATCAATTGACCTGAGTGTTGAAGAGCCATTTAAATTGGTACTCAGTGGTACACCATTGACAGAGCAGAACTTAGAGCTATAATGCTGCCACATGCTCTGTCTCACAGGGACGGTGTGTTGACTGTCTGCCTCCTACCCCCACAGAGCCATCTGGTTGTGATGGACTGACAGTCCCACTATTTTGTAATATTTCTTCAGGACATACTCAGCACTTACATGATACAACCTCCGTAATGTTAAAAAATGAACCCAAAAGCATCCAAAATTGAAGTTTGTTCAATGCTAACTGCATCTCCCAGCAACACTTTGAAGTTATGCAATACAGTTGTTGGTAGGGTAGGAAATCCCTTCGAGAGACACCATCTCCTTATTGGGCTTTTATTGTTGTATTGTACACTAGGTGTGAAATGATTTCCCCGAGTAATTGGAGTACCTCGATTACAGAAAACAGTTGAGGAATTTTCTTTCTGCCTTGAGGAATTGTTTATTTAATTGTAAAGCTCAAACCATGACATTTACTTAATGTCACACAATGCGCTTAAGTCATTCAAGCAAAGGAAGATGACAGAGGATGTGGAACTCTTCAGTTGAAACAGCAGGAGCTTGGAAGAAACAAGTGAAAACAATAAGGAAAGACAAAAAAAAGCTCCCAAACAAAATACAGAAAATATCAAAAGTATGGAAACATTTCAGAGTGAACAACAAGGTGAACGCCATGACATGTATCTGTTGTAATACAGTCCTTCCAAACCACAACAGCGTATCTCCAATGTTGCAGCATCGCCTCTGAAGACACACCAATAAATAAGATTAATATAAATATAATGTGAACATAATGTTAGCCTCATGGATGGCTAGCTTTCTGTTAATTATAGCTATTGTCAAATTTATACCAACTTTATTTTGATTGTGACATAGATTTAGGCAGTGAGCTGTGCACCCATGATTTGCAAGGTTAACTTCCTAAAAGCACTGCAAAAATTGTGCACAGGTTGCTGAAAGTTTTCTCTTACCTTGTCACGGCCAATCACTCAGCTAATCAAAGGAAAGTTCAAAAGATTTCTCAATTATTTAAAATAGTTGTTAACTGCAGCCCTACTGTACACTCAAAAATTGCCTCCACATTTCTCTAGAACATCTTAGATACTCTCAACATTGTGGATGTTATTTGTGCATAACTTAAATCTAAGTTTAAGGCATTTAACTCGAAACATAATTGTATTATGTTTTGTAACGTATGTAATGTTTTGCAAAAAAATAAAAACTTAAATAAATAGAAGTTAAAAAAGATAGTGTAAAGAATTATTAATAATCACTACTAGTGTTAAAACTCTATAGGCAATTTACACAAGAAATAGAACAAAAAGAAGTCAATTACTGCAGTTTTATTACCATATTGGAATACATTCAAAACAGTTTCACAGAATTAGACTGAAACACAATTAATAGGACATAGTCATAGCTCATTGGCTCTTTAGCACCTTTTGTAGAGCACCTAATTTTATTTTTTGTAATTTTTTTGTAAAGTATTGCTATATTTATTATCAGTGGATCAGTGATAAATCACCATCAATGTTTCAATGTTATTTATTTGCATATAATTTTCTTTGTCCCATCACTACAAAGCATCTTATTTTGCATGTTCTGTACACAGGGTTTCTGTCTTTAAAAGGCCTCATTTATCCTTAAAATCCTTAATCAATTCCTAAATGTTGAACTCCAAGGTCTTTAAATTCCACAAACACAATAAATGATCCTACTGTACTTTGTAAATTGTAAATAACTTGTCATATTTGTGATAAGTTTTTTAGGCTAACAGAAATGGGAACGAGTGGAGCTTTGTCTTTCATGGGTGGAGGGGTTCAGGTATGAGCTCTTACAGCTTTAACATCAATAAAAATACTAGTCATGGACAAATGGAAATGTAAGGTTAGTTTGGAGCTTTTCAAGTCAGTAACTACAAGGCCTGTTGTACAGTTTTTAGTTTTTTTATGCGAGTTCATAAATTCAAACAAAGGTCACTTTAAAAATATCTTAAAAGTGTATTAATTTGTCCTCCTTGAACCTGCAGACACACTGACAATATAACATATCGAGAGAAAATTACCCCTCGGGTTGGCATCTGTTGACCTCCTCATTTTGTGTCAAGGAGGTTCATGTTGCGTTGTGTTAAACCAGACAAATTGAATAAGTCTCTATTTATCATAATCATGCACCAATTGATCAGAATAAATGAGCAGGAATTCTTTAGTTCTCATAATTTTACATAGGCAGAATCATTTTTCACCTTTAATAAGGAAAGTGGTCTACTGCAGCTAGAGTTATGTTTCCATGGTAACAGGCCAACTTTGTGTGCAGACCAATTATATTCCACTTTGCACTTAGTCTTTTCATACTAAGGCCATACCAGCTTGGCAGATCACAGATGGATTGAAGATGAAATAAGGGTGTTTGCTACATATCATTCCCTGTTATCTTCTGAAGCAGTTATCATAGATTTAACTGAGTTTTGTTATTGTTTCTTCTATGTCCACAAAATGCAATTAAAGTGATTATTGTATTATTATTTTTAACACAATTGTCATCTTTTCTAAGTTGTAACTGATATTCTATTTGATTTGACTTGTTTTTCAGTAAAGATTCCCACTAAAGCAACAGTTTTTTGTTTTTTTTTTAGTTTTGTTTATGGGAAACAAAGCTTTACTCTTCCTTTTTCCCGTTTTATTCATAAAATGTCATACATTGTACTCATAGCGTACTCCTCTGACTTGAAAGGCAAGGAAGTGGGTAGAGGGATGATTGACAAGTCAGGCTGATAAAGGTGATAAGTGGTTGGAACACAGGAGCTCAGTCCACTTCCCCGGTCTGTCATGGGAAACACTGAACAGTAGGTTTCAAAGGGCAGATATGCCCAAGAAGAAGAAAAAAATAATATTTTCTTCAGAATTTGACCTGACAAATATGCAGCTTCAAAGTCGCTGCAAGCTCAGACTTCAATGTATTATATGTAGGTTTTATCTGTCAGTGGTGATGTGCAAGAATAGGAAGGAATTCAGAGAGTCAGGGGAGGAAAATTATTAAAGGTGTGAACTGGAGGGAAGGATCTGAGAGATACTGCATGACTCGACAAAAGGAAAAAATGGTTCATGTGCAGAAAGCATCATCACAGACAGAAAGGGAAAAAGGGTATGGAATTAAACCACTTTACGTGAGTTAAACCTAGTCTTAAAGGGATAGTTCAATATTTTTCACATGAATTTGTCGAGTTTTGGTCAAAGCGAAAATAGTCCCGGCGAGTTTCCTGCGGTCATGAAAATAAAAACTGCATCTTCTCAAAACAATATGTGTTTGAATGAGTGATTCATTTACATAAGAAAACCGTCACAGAACAAAAACTCACACCTCATAATTGCTTTGAGCTACTTTCTCTCAATAGGGACCAATGCGCGTTGTCACTGCTAACAGCTGTGCGCCTTAGTAAACGACTTTCATCAGTTGTTCGGCAGTGTTTGTGGCTGCGATGTGCAGGTGCACAACTGTTAGCAGTGACAACACACATTGATCGCTATTGAGACAAAGTAGCTCAAAGCAATTATGAGGTGTGAGTTTTCTTATGTAAATGAATCACTTATTCAAACATACATTGTTTTGAGAAGACACATTTTATTTTTGTGACCCCAGGAAACCTGCCGGGACTACTTTCGCTTTGACCAAAACCAGACCACTCACACTCACACTCACTCGAGTGTGAGTGTGAGTGGTCTGGTTTTGGTCAAAGCAAGTGTGAGTGGTCCAAACTCGACTCACAGTGCACGGTCGGGGGTAAGTCACTGTGAGTGCACCAGAGTAAAGACAATGATTCTATACAAATTAATGTGAAAAATAGTGAACTATCCCTTTAACTCATTCTTTGCTTACCACTGGATATGTTACACTCTTTACTGGAGAAAATTTCAAAGGGATCACATTGCAATGAAAGACGAAAGCCTCATCCTGTGGTCTGCTGATGTCAGTTTGGGGTTTTAGTGGTGATTTTCTTCACAGGGACAGTGTTTCATCATTTCTTTTTGTGCTGGTCTCCTGCTGGCTTGCACAGATCACATAAACCCTTTTACGTCATTTTTGCATATCATATTCTTCATACAATAATGTATTTTTCTCCAGACTTCACATTGTCATTTTTCACATGCCTTTCTCTCACCTCCCCTCACCTTTCCAACCAGGAGCATGTGAGAAACCCATGCTATCCCCTTTCATATTGTTACTCTCTTTTCATCCTAACCAGGCTATAATAATATACTGTGCATATTGTCTTTATTTACTTTCCTGCATGTATCTGTGCAAATGTGTGCAGAATGTAGAGCTGGGTCTATTCATATGTCAAAAAGGAAAGAGGCTTGACACCGTGTTGGAAGGAGTTGCATTCATTTAGTAAGTGCCTGATGCTGTGGATGCTGTGATGGGCTGTGCACTAGAGAAGGGACAGTCAAGCCCCTCTGCTCAGCAGCTGAATGCTGCCAGTGTGTCTGCATGGGAGCAGTGGGGCAGAGAAAACGCTTTTGTGCCCTCTGCGAGTTCATCCACTGGGAGTACTCTCCAGAGATTTAGCTAGGGGTCTGCACCTTGCCTTCTTGTCTGTATATCGGGGACAAGGGAAGGGCTGGACTGTTTGTCTTCCACGCTCTGCTCAGTGGTGTAAGTAGTGCTTCATTTTTCCTGTAGGCTTAGATTTGTTAAAGAATAAATGCTCTGTTCTCATCTGATTTAGGATTATCTGTATTTACTTAGGTTTTTTGTTTTTTTTTACACTACGTTCACAGTTATTGATTAAAACACCTCTTGCTGTAGCAACCACAAGGGTCTTCCTTTTATTTTATTGAAAGTTGTATTGATGGCATGGCCTTCAATTACTCTGCTGTTGTTGCTGTTGTCAGCACAGAGGGTGTAATTAATGGGACATTCCATGAACTAAGTTAGTGGCCAAGTGAGGCAGAGAGGCAGCGAAGAGAAGAGTTGAGTGCTTGTGACAGACTCTGCCAGCTGAGGCTGATGAAGTAGAAAGTAGAGGCTTTGATTCTCCTCCTCAACAGGGCCAAGAGAGTGTGGATCACCATGGTGATAGTATTGAGCACCAAGGGAAAAGAAATGTCTTGTTGCACTAATGTACATATTTATTGTATTAAAAGACTATGTCTCATATTTGAAAAAAAGTTTAATTGCTTCACAGTTACAGGCTCAAGGTAGTCCTAGAATGACACATCCTGCATTTGCACTCGAAAGCATCTCCTTTTTTGAATCCAGACCTGTAACAATGCAGTGATAAAAGCTATTGTATTATGTGTTACGTTTGTTTTTTTTGTTTTTCAACTGTCAGAATTTAGAATTAAGTCCTTTTTTGGTCATATCTGGTAGTACACTCCTTAACAAATGTTTAAAATATGTCACTTAGTACTGAGGGAAATTAGAAATAAGAATTTTGAGAAATTAATTGGTGAATAATTTAATTCACCAGATAAATTTTACAGATTAATCTCTAATGCAGATCATCTATGGATGAATTGGTCTAAAATTGATTGTGAATAAAGTGAAACTCTAAAGTAACTTCTTACTTGATGTCATAGAAATAGCTGAATTTGAAATGTCAGTTAATTATGTAATTACAGGTGGATTTCACCTTAATCTCTAAGTAAGATAAAGGTAATTTGGCCTCTACAACCCAACAGCTGTGTTTTTGGGGATGGATCTTGTCCTGCTACAGTATATGCACAGCTGTCAACTCAAATCAGTGAAAAAAAATCATTTCTGTGCTGTGGCAGAGATTCTGCCATTCTCACTACTACATATTACCAGTACCTGCACATAGAGCCTCAAGCAAAATACAAATGTCAGAGCACACTGGGTTAGCTCTCCTTCACTCATCTTCTCTCAGAGATGTCATATGTCGCAGAATGTCTTATGTGTGTGTGTGTGTGCACGTATCTGGGCTGCTATAACAATTCAGTTGTATAACTCTATGTGAACTCTGTCTTCCTTTACAGCGACCAGTTCCACAAAGCTGGAAGACCTGAGCTTTCTTGATGAGCAGCGTAACACCCCCCTGCGGACATCTATCCGCCTGCCATGGCATAATACTGGGGGAAGGCCACCTCAGGACTCTAAAGGTTAGTGCTCTTAAAACTCGGAGGGAATGATGCATCCGCAGGGTTCAGGCTCAGACCCAGCCAATTCTCCAGCTGATGAACTCACTTTGAGATTGTAACAATATTGCCACGCTTTTTGTTCATTTTTCAGTGTGTGATAGAGTTAGTTCTGTCAGCTTTCACGTATTTGTCTGCATTGCTGCCAGCAGATTGAATCATCAGTCGTATAACAGAAAATCTGCAGGCTATCAGGAAAAGTGTTGAAACCAGGATTTGGAATGATGACTCTTTTAGACCTTAGGAGGAAATTATAAGAAGGTCTACAATACAATAGGTCTACAAGTATTTTTAAAAAGTCACCCAACCTACTTTTGATTTTGATGTGTTAGATAAGATGAATACATGCTTCAATGAGGGTCACATGGGGCTGAAAGGGCACATGTAGATGTGAGGGAAACCATAGAACACAAGTGTACCTTAAAAAAAAATCAATATCAGTGTGTGTATTTTATATTTGGAGAAGGGAACTGAAGCTCAGCAGCACTCTTCAGATCAACCAAACTCACTGGCAATAACAGCAATTCTGCAACTGCTTGTCTACTTAATCCCCCAAATGAATCCAGTAATTTCAAAATAATCAGTCAGAATAGTTTTTATTACCATGTACGGTAAAGAGTGCTTTTACAGTATGAAGAATTAGTCATGATGACAGGCGGCAGAAAAGGCAAAGCAAAAAATAATTTAAAAAATGCTATTGCTGTAAATACAGTTTAAAAAAAAATAAACATACTTTTATTACCATACTGTATACACAGAATGAATAACACTGGTCATGAGTGTGTGTTCTTTTAGTGCAATTAAAGAGAGTTAATGTAAATTTAAAGAGAGTTAACACAAATGTATGTGTAAAATGTATATTTCATGACCTTTTAATCCCAAATGGTTCACTCTGCAACAGCCTTAACATCAGAATCCTCAAGATGAGTTTAAAAAATATATTTAAGTCTCATGATTTAGCTCAAAATCTTGTTTCAATGTTTAAAAACCCTAAAAGGTTAACAGTTTTCATTGGTCTTATTTCAATTAAACCTGGCGTGAGACTGCAGAAACTAAAGCAAACACTTTCATCTTGTAGCACAAACACTGCTGTACTGACTGATACTAATCTTTCAATATCAGAAAGCAGGCTAAGGAATTGGAGCTCCTGCTCACAGATCATTTTACATTTTTTCCAACTGCCTGCCACCTTTATCTTGTTAAATGTTGTGAACCTGTATCTTCACGGTGAAATTCCACAGAGTAAATATTTGATGAGACATAAATATTTTAATATGACATCATTAGATACTCCAACTTCAGATTCTTTTTTCCACACCCATTTGAACATGTTGCTTGAGAGACAATGTATTTAATATCCCTGTTGATGAAATATGTTATCATTTCCAGACATGAGAAATAAAGCACTTTATTTTCCTAAAGCACATTAGAGGATGGACAAGAGGTCAGAACAACAGTATCATATTTTTCAAGAGTAGACAATACGATTTGTTAATATATTGTGTGTCATAGGCAAATATTCATCCACATTTCTATATATGTTAGACTTTTATTGATTTACTGTAGTTGTTTTTGGAAAAAAAAAATGATGAAAGAGAGCAACAAATGAGTTCATCAGATCCATACATAATGGATCTACCTAAGACATTAGAAAGTTTGACAAGTTTCATTGGAATATGTGTATATTTTTAAAACAATATTACAGTTTTGTCATTGTTTCTATGATTTCATCTGTTAGCACTTGGTAATGTGGTTGTTTTGCTTTGCAGAGACTCATGCCTCATTCCATTCAGAGAATTTCTCACACTTGTATTGTGAACAAAGAAGCTTACCTATTGATAGATACATTTTTTGGACCACAGGCATTTTCAAAGGAGTCATTTTTCTTATTGCTTGAATAGTAGTAATACTAAGATTGACTACTAACAATAGAAGAAAATGTTTTCTAAGAAGCGTCAGCAGCAGTGTTCTCATACCGTCTTAAAATTGGTTTCAGCTCTAAGGTAGGCCTATTTAAAGGTTAATCAGTGAAACAATAGTCTTAGATCTGTTTCTTTAAGCAAAAACATTGTTGAAGTTTTATCAAATCAGTCCCTGAGAAAATGTGTTATTGAATTACATGGTCAAATATGCCGTAATCTTGTATTAATTGAGGCTAATTAAAATCCTGCTTTAGTTTGATTATTCCAGTATGAAAGAATCGAGAAGCATTTGTCGAACTTTTGTCTCCTTATAATACCACATTTTGTCTGAAACAGGGATCTGGTTGGCAAAATTTCACTCCCAATTTTATTTCCTTTCCCTTTTCCGCAGCTCGTTTTTCTCCCTACAAACCTGCGGACATTATGCTTAAACCTCTGCTGTTCGAGGTTCCCAGCATCACCACAGACTCCGTATTCGTCGGACGGGATTGGCTGTTTCAAGAGCTGGAGGATGTCCTGAAGGCCAGTGAGTCCACGGAGATCCACGGCGCCGTAGTGGTGGGCAGCGTGGGATACGGAAAAACGGCCATCATCTCTCGGCTAGTCGCACTAAGCTGCCACGGAGGTCGCATGCGCCAGATCGCGTCCAACAGTCCCAGTGCCTCTCCAAAAAGTAACTAGTTTGTATTAGTTACCTTTAGATATGAGCAATGCATTACTTTTTAATCAGTCTCATTATTATAGGAGTGTATTAATACTAGTTTGTGGAGAGTGATTATCCAATGGGACTGCATCCACTAATAAACATCCACAATGATGCCCCCATTGGCTAAAGCTGCTGTGAACTAAAAAAAAAAAATATATATATATATATATATATATATATATATATATATATATATATATATATATATATATAAAAGTATTTATCTTCTCAGTAGGCTAATCCACCTTAACAAAATATAGTATTATAGTCTTTAAACTTATTAGAACTATTACTATTATTAGGGGAATTGTTAAGAATTATCAATATCATTTATTGATTCAAACCCCTGTCAACAGATTGACATTGGAGTATGGGATAAACTATAAAACAAATGGCTTTGTTTGCACTAACTCTTTGCTGGGAAGCGTCTTGACTCCCACCCCTACTTTATTATTATAGTTCTTCTAGTTGTAACTTTAACACAAGCATGTGCCACTTAAATGCAGACATTCTAGTGTATATTTTTAGTGTATAGAAATGACTCAGTCCTTCTCTCTCTGCCAGGCGGTGGTGGACAAAGCACAGAACTACCCCTTAGCCAGCCCCCACAGCCCACTCCACCCTCCAGTGCTTCGAATACACTGAGGACCAACAGCTGCCCAGGGACCCCAGAAATACAGCGGCGTAGAGAGGAGGCTGTCAGACGCCTGGCTGCAAAGGTAAGTCTTCACCCAGAGCATCAACATTCAAGATCAGTCCTTGTTCCATAGTTCTGAATCCTTAAAGACAATGATCCATCCTTTAAACAAACATTTATCTTTAATTATATATTGCAGCCTTATCAAAATGATTATTATGCTGTCACATAAGAAGAAAGTTTTTTTTTTGTTGAGTGAATCATCATGAGATGTACAGAGCCGGTTTGTTCAGTGAACAATTTAGATACACTTAATCCTGCAAATTCTTGGAAAATATGTCGGCTTCTCTTTTCCTAAGTGTAATCAGGGAAACTGTTTTTTTATTAAAGAAATGGCAGTGGAATACAGACTTGCCCTTAGTATGTATGAAATCTGCTGCAGAAACCTGATGCTGACGCCCCTCAGTTCATTTGTTCTGTGTGTGTGTGTGTTTAAGATTTATGGTTGTTTATGTTTGTTTGAAATCCAGGCTATGAAATATGGATGGTTGTTTTTAAATCCATCGAGATTATGAAAGAAATCTCCACCAGTTGTCTTATCACAGACCTTTAATATTACAACCGTATTCGATTTGAGCTGCAGTTGGCTTAGGTAAAGAGCTGGCCGAAAAATATTCAATATTAATGTCAGCAGCATCTCAGTACTGCAGTGTGAATCTGGGGAAAAACGTGTGAAGCTGCAAACCCTCAGCTCAGGTCTTTAGTCTGCCCTTTTAGCTCACAGATGGAAGCCATTTCTCACATGTTCTCTGTAGTCCACCACACGGTCTTCCTTTGGGCTGGCACGGGAGCACTCAGACAGGAAAGTCAGAATAACTTCCCGGAAACATTTTAGTACAGTGTACAAGAGTTTAAAGTGTTAGTTTGGCAGTTTACACATAAAGCCCTGTTTTTGGCCTCTGGTCGTCTGGGATGACCGTTCCGATTCGCAATTTTGTACTATGAAAACCTAAAATGCTGGGTGCAGCGCTAAATATTAAAATTGTGATCAGAAAAAGCTCCAAGTCATCCCAGACGTCCTAAAAACAGGGCTTTATGTGCAAAATGCCGACCTAGCCCGTTAAAAGTGCACTACAATTCATTAATTTGTTTGCACCTTCATCTCATGATCTAAAAGAAAGAACCTAATCTAATCTGAACTTCACCATTTCCCTTTTATGTGAAGTTTCATAATGCAGTTTTCCCAAATTCTTGACGTCATTACAGTGATGATGTGATTTAAGGTAAATAACCTCAGATATAGTAGAAGAAAATATAGATGGATGCATGAAATTCATATGGACAAAACAACATACTTCATGTTTGGTTTATTAACACTTGTCTCTGACACAGTTGGCAGCAGACACAAACAGGAAAACAAGGAAAGACAAACTAAATATATCTCCCGTGCTTTCTCCAATTATGAAGGAAATTGTTCAGTGGGCACTCGAGCTGTCTGCAATATCCTCTACTTAATGCACTTTGATTTGATGCCTGGAGTGACTTCTTGCTGCTGCCTTTTTGGTTTATAATCATTAGATCCACATTTGGGGCTGCTGCTATCAGGCCTGTCAGAGATTTGGTGTTATTTATTTGTATTTTATATTTTAGTATCTATCATCTGGAAACTTCAGTGCCCATTTAGTGTTGCGACTACTGAGTGTGTCTATTCTTTTGTGTTGTTCTTAAGGCATCGATAGGCTGCACAGCTGCACATCCAGTGAGTTCAATTTAGAAATACAGTATATATTGGATTCACAGTGGCATTCATTTGTGTGGAAAAGCTTTGTAATAGCAAGTCTTTAGTTGTGTTCATGCCTCCTAATAAGGCTGGACTTTGTATTGATCCTCTTTCATTTTCATTTTCTGATGTTGTAGGTGACACTGTCCCTTTGCACCTTCAGGGCTTAGTCTCTCACCCTTTCATGCAGCCCTCGTTGGTTGTGAAAAGGTGCATGAGCCAAATAGAGTACAGTTCGCCTCTGCCACTGGGAATACTAAAGTGCGTGGACCAGACAGCTGACTTCATGCCGCTGAGGCACATTTGAATATCTGTGTAACCCAAGCAATATCCCTCAAGCCAATTATTGTGTAAAGTGTTTCCAACTGGCGCGCTCACAGGGGCTCTGTTCCTGTGATGTGTGATGCAACACTGAGCAGCTTCTGTCAAATTCTGTCAGCTCCTTTTAATCATTGATTTGAAAGTGGTCTCAAAACAGGGGCACAGAGGACATGAGATTTTATGTTTTAACACAACTTTTATATCCGCTTTATATGATGGAGGCACACTAAGTTATTTCTCAAACAGTGAATATACTTAGACCAGCTTCTGCAGGTGCACTGCAGTATGTTGCATCATTATGTGATTTTTATGACTCATTGATGAGGCAGTAGTCTGTATGGCTGGCACAGTATATCAATGATATAACTTTCACTTTAATGTCTTTGCTACTGTAGCTATCTATATATTAGAGCTGGGCAAAAAATCGATTTAGATTTAAAATCGAGTTTTATGGCAAAATCGATTAATATTTTAGGAAAATCGTGCAATCCGATTCCCCTCCACACGCACTTTTTTTCCTCGCAAAAAGAAAACCATGAACCAGGCTGCTTTCCGTAGTTGCACATCTGAAGCGAAAGCATCAATTTGGGGGGGGGGGGGGGGGGGCAAAGGGCAGAACTCTTAGAAAAATTAAAATCCGCACCCGAACCGACCCGCTATAAATGAACCCGATATCCGACTCGAACATGAAAGAAAATGTCAGATAGCCAAACTTTAATACAAACATTTATTGCCACGAATATACTGAACAGTGACATAGCCAAGGCAGAGCCAAATAAAAATGTTTTTAACCTATGAACCGCAAATTAGACCCGCGATCACCCACGTCCGAACCGAACCCGTATCCGAGACAGCACAACATTTTTCACCCGTTTCGTGAAAATTCTTACATTACTATTCACCCACGGGTACCTGAACCCGTGCAGGACTCTGCATGGAGCACAATGGGGAGCAATAACAGACACAATAACATCAGATATCCAAAATATTGGTAACGTGCAGGTTTATTGAAGTAGCTTGATTGATAATTAGGTTTTGTTTTATTTTGTCCTTACAAAGTAAAAATGTTACTAGTTTTCTTTTTATCTTTTGCACTACTACGATTTTTGCAATGTTTTTCATATAATATGAGTATTAATGGATATTGTTTTAGTTGTTAAAATATTTTAAGCTTTCTTTTTTCCAACAAAATTTATCTTTTACACTATTTTTTTTGCACTGTTTTCCTGTAACAGTGGTGGATATGTCTCGACTTACTACAGTTCATGTAGGCAAAATCTCAGGTTGCAGTTGCACCTTTTGCACAACTGATTTATTATTTACAGTTATTTGTAGAAGTATTTTTGTTTTACATGTTATTTAATAAAAAAAGAAGACGAAAGAAACCACGTTTCTAGTGTTTTTATTTTCATTTAGCCCACGTGGGAAAAAAATCGTATCGTGAATCGAGTTTTTTGGGAAAAAATCAGAGATTTTTTTAAAAGACAAAATCGCCCAGCCCTACTATATATTTCTATAAAGGGAGGTAAATCACTGCATTTACAGAACATCATGTCACTGCTTCCATCTGTGTTTTTTTTTTTATGGCATAGTTATAAGAAAACCTTTGTCTGACACATAATATCCCGTGCTCCAACCGGTTAAATATCTGGTTGGGATATTGTGTTCCTTCAGTAATCACAGCATCACAACCCTGTTTCTTTGTGCAAAATGCAATTAACTGAGGCAGTATTGTACCAGACTGGTTTGTACTGTTGGCATAGAACACATTTTGCAAAGTAATCTGTATCAAATTCCATATTTGATTATTATTTGGCTCCAGGCTTTAGTCTGTGCCTTTCCAGAACCTGGTCATCACTGTTGCTTGAGCAGCAGACAGCAGCAGAGGAACAGGTCACCTGCTCCTCCGCCTGCCGCCCCTGGAAGTGTGTCAGCTCCTCCAGGTTGGACTGTAATTAGAACAGTCATACATCCCCAGGGCATCTCTCTACCTTTTCCCACCTTCCCTGTCCCTTTCTTTTCCTTCTAAATCAGAGGTCCTTTAGAACACAGCAGAAACCTGTTTTCACACAGAAGATCCCACTTTTAGAAGTACACCTGGGATCCACCACCACCTTTTTATAGTAGTGCTTATCTACGGTGCTCAGGCATTACCTAGTTACTTCATCTACTCTCTGTTTGGATCGGGTTGGTTCCAATTATGTTTCCTGTTAAGCTGGACAGATGATGAGGCTTTATCAAAGATATGATCATGAAAAGACATTAGACAATAATCCAAATCCTTATTTAAAGGTTCTTGGATGTACATATTTTTATTTCTAATTAATAATTATCCTTGGTTTTACTGATTTTAATTCTTCACAAATCTGAAATAATCCACTTCTTTTTTTCCTTTTCCTCTTGTGTTTCCTTTTACAGGTGGTCGCATATCACTACTGCCAGGCAGATAACACATACACTTGCTTGGTACCAGAGTTTGTACATAGTATTGCAGCTCTGCTATGCAGAGCGCATCAGCTTAGTGCATACCGGGAGCTTTTGCTGAAGGAATCTCACCTCCAAAGCATGCTCAGCCTGCGTTCATGTGTCCAAGATCCCATGGCTGCATTCCGGAGGGGGGTACTCGAACCACTTGCCAATCTTCGAAAGGGTAAAACACCTTTGTATCATTTACCGATTTTTGGCCACAGGTTACTTTGGGCTGATTTATAAAAAGTGCAGTACTTAATGTTTTTGTGGAAGTATTTATCTTCCAAATTCCCATGCTCGATAATAAAAAATTTCACACAAATGTACTAGAATAAAAATATCCAATTCAAACTTTTTTATGTTGATAAACTCATAATATTCTGGTCATTATTCAACTCCCATAACAGAATAGCAGAGCGTGTCCATATTTTCCATTTGGTCACTCAGCTGCAAGGTGGTCATTCTAGTCTATTCAGAGAAAATGCAACTTGGCATTTCAGCAGGGAGCGAAGTAGGTACCATTACTGTGCAGTTGATAAATATAAGTAAAGGGCCACTACTCACTCTCACCATACCTTTGAGAGACCTGAGTTCATTTACTGCAGTAAAAAAGCTCTGCACTCTTACCACAGGGCAGTAGGCAACAGAAATATAGTGCACTGTACCTCACTGTTTATTGCCCTGTTCATTTTTCAGAGCGGAAGATTCCAGAGGAGGACCACATCATACTGATAGATGGCCTGAATGAAGCTGAGTTCCATAAGCCTGACTACGGTGACACGATCGCCTCTTTCATCACTAAGATCATTACCAAGTTCCCCTCCTGGCTTAAACTGGTGGTTACTGTCCGGGTTAACCTGCTGGTAAGGAAGAGATGGCTTCATCCTGTCACTATCTTGCATTTTCTTAAAATGTGAAAAAAAAAAATCATTATTGTCTAGTCTGATCAAATGTAAAAGTTGTAATCAAAGCATTTCAGATCTATTTTACAACAGTTGTTGAAATGAAACGTATCAAAACTCAAGTTAAATCTCCCATCATTTGTTGATACTGTCACTGACTGACATCGGACTTTGTAGATTTTGACTTGTGTCAAAGTTGAACTGTTTTATAAACTGTCGTCCATGTCACAGTGTACTCTCTGCAGACTTGTATTGTCAGGCATATCCTGGAACAATCGAGAAGGAATTGTAGCATCAGTGGCTCTGAAGCCAAGCTTGCATGACAGGAAATAAGCAGTCAGTCACTTTGTGCGGAACAGCTCAGAGCTATAGTGACACTTGGTCTACCAGTTGCAAGGATGTGTGAGACCTGTGTTGAACTCACTCTGGTGATAGCTGAAGCTCTGACATGTCTGATGAGCCACAGGACGGCTGATTCCTTTGGTGGGGAGAATGACTGAGCCTGGGATAATAACATGATGGCTGAATAACTAACATCAAGAAGTCTAGTTATTAATGTCTGAGGCCATGTCTTTTAGTATTCAATGCATGCAAACTTAAGTCCATTCATTTTTCTTGGGAATTTTTGAGGCATGATTAAGATTTGGTCGATGTTATGGTTCATTGAATGTTGTTAATCAGTGCCGTAACAGTGACATTTTGTATTCAGCTCATATGTTGCAATTTATTCATTCGTCAAGATAACTTTATGGTGTGAATAGACTTTTGAGGAGGCCGAGTGAATGACATGGACTGTTGAAAAATCTATGCCTGAATCTCTGTACTGTAGAGTGCGCTTTTGTGTGGTACAAAGGTTGAGCCATAGTAAATAAATGAAAAGGAAGACTCAGTCATATAACATACAGAAAGATATTCCACATAATAGTCTGTGGATCTGATGAAACCAAGCTTCTTTGACTGCAACTGTGAGACCAGATTAGTATGAAAAGTGTGAAAACACCACAGTATTGTTTAGAAAACAGATGAAATGGACATATGGAATCTCAACAGAGTGTCACGGTTCATATAGTTGACCTTGGTAGATTAATATCAGTGTGGTGTTGCTGACACTTCACATGGATTATAATCAGTATACATCTGTACATGCACATGTTTGTTTGTGTGCTTTCGCTGTTCTTTTTCATAGCGAGGGAGGTGGAAGTGTTATCTCACTGAGGCAATGTTTCTCTAGCCACAGACAGGCAGAGGATTGGAGGATTAAGGTGCATTGATTTCTTCAACCCCCAGGACATAGATTGAAATGTGAGCTCCAGCTCAGGCCTGTACTTGCTGGCTAGAAGTGTTCCTGTTCTCCCCCCCCACCCACCCCCCACCCCCCAACATCCTTCCACACAACCATCCAATCCATCCCCTGGCTCTTAATACAGTGTTTTGTCGTCCTGTTTTCTTCCTAGCCACATTTTCAGCAGTAACAAGTGTCTGCTTTAGCCTGATAGCGCAGCATGTTTGCTTCCTGCTGCTCGTAAAGACACTACTGATAGTACAAAGTTTTACACACAGCAGGGCTTATAATGAGAGGAATTTAGGGGCCTCATTCTTTTGTTTGCCCAATGTGCTCATATAAATACATTTTATAATGCACAGGCTAACAAGAATATTGTTATTCTGTTACTAAGCTAGAATTTGAAAAATGTATACGCAGCTAATAGACACAGTTAAAATAACTCTCATATCAGTTTACATTCACAATAAAATAGTTTTTTTCAATGTCTTGTTCATTTTTAATGCTTGGTACAACTATATGTGCATTTATCTGGACAAATATAATGAAAACAAGAAAAATAGTTTATAAGAGTTTAATTTCAGAGCTGATATGTATACACTTTCCATGTTTTTGTTTTTATAATAACCAAGAATCACTTCAGCACATCAGTATTCATGTCTTTGTACTGACAAAAACAGTGCTTTTATTCATTCCATTTTTCCTTTTCGGTCTGTTTTGGTCCCATGATACACACTGCATAACTTTTGCTTTTTTATGGTCTAAGAATTTTTCCTGTGACTGTATATAGCACATTCAGAATATACATCTTGTGTGAGGCCTTGATATGTGTAAATACCACAATTCCATTCATTTAATAGCTGCATGTAAACAAATATATTATTACCAATGTTTATAAAAAAAAAAAAAAAAAAAAAACTGAATAGGAATATCTTGCCTTCCACAGGAGATCACCAGCTTGCTCCCCTTTACCAAAATCTCCCTGGATGAATTTTCTGACAACAAAGAGATAAGCAACGACCTCAACGCTTATATCCAGTACCGAATCAATGGCAGTAAAGACATCATGAACAACATCAGTCTGAATGGCAAGGCTGACCCTCTCACAGTTGGCAAGCTCAGCAGCCACCTGATCTCTCGCAGCCAGGGCTCCTACCTGTATCTCAAACTCACCCTGGATCTGTTTGAGAGAGGCCACCTGGTGATCAAGAGCGCCAGCTACAAAGTCGTGCCCGTCTCAGTGGCTGAGCTCTACCAATTACAGTGCAACATGAAGTTCATGACTAATTCAGCCTTCGAGCGTTCACTGCCAATCCTCAATGTGGCGCTCGCCTCACTGCATCCTATGACAGACGAGCAGCTGTTCCAGGCCATCAACGCCGGCTTCGTCCAAGGAGAGCTGCCATGGGAGGACTTCCAACAACGCATGGAGTTACTTGCATGCTTCCTCATCAAACGCCGAGACAAAACACGCATGTTCTGCCACCCGTCCTTCAGAGAGTGGCTTGTATGGAGAGCTGATGGAGAGAGTACAGACTTCCTCTGTGACCCCAGGTTAGTCAGATTTTAAGGTGCAGTAATGTAAATTTGCATTTGGAACATAACAGGCGTGTAAAGTTTGAAATACAGCTTAACATATTCTGTTAAGACCAAGAAATCTAACAGGGAAGCCAAAATGATTTCATGATCAGAATTTTGTTTGGTACATAGTCGAATTAATGTAAAAAAAATTTTTTAGAAGGAAGTAATTCAACAGAATATGTATGTATTAATAGATAAGAGCAGCAGACACTTTTTGTTTGAAAAAGTAGCTTCATAGAAACTGTAGAACCTGTTTCATAGAAAAAATTATGTGAAGAAACATAGAACAGATGTTCAATTTGGACTTTTTCTGTAGTAAGTAGCTCATAACTGAAAAGTTGATCATGACTCATTTCTGAAAAGAACTGCATAATTGAGTTTGAGATGTTTCAGGACTTCTTTGTAATCAGAAGTGCTCTATTTATAATGAAGTTGTTCAGTTAATGAATTATAGTGTTTTATTTTTGTTCCAGGAATGAATGATTCATGAGGACATTTGGAGATCTATGCTGCACATGAAATACTTGAATTAAATTATAATGAAAAAATGGCAATGAAATGTCTAGCCATTGGTTTTAAGGATGAGTTTCAATCCATGACCTCAAACTACTTAGTCTGAAATTTTTTTGTGGATGGGGGGTGGGTTTGTGGACAGTATTGCTTCAATGCAATCACCCATTAAAGTGTATTCATAAGAGACATCCATGTGCAACAAGTTACCTCTGTTTTCTGCTCTTTCCCTCTGCTTACTATTTAGTACTACCTAATTGTAATTCAAGAGATCTCTCACTTTACTTTTCCACACTTAGTAAATTCAATGATGTCACTTTGATTAGTCTTTTTCCTCCCTGCTGCTCTTATGCATCACCTCTGCTCACACAATAGTGTTCCTAAGTGGACCAGAGCCGAGCTTCATACCGTGGACATTCACTGCCTTCCAACTCCATCGTTAAAGCACAAAGAGTCGGAGTCTGGCACAGGGAGTGCACATGCACACAAAAGCTGCTGCACTGTCTTTCTGTTTGTGCCTGGGCGCGAAGAGAGAGAATTTTAACCAGATCAAAATGATCTGCAATCATGCGTGTCCTTTTAATGAAGTTCTGCATTAATTAACACCAGAGTGCCTCAGTGAAGAAGGAAAAGCGAGCCCAGGGGTTTTTCATTCTTCCTATCCTTCCTGAATATCTATTTGGATGTTGTTCAATATATTTTGCTCATTTATGGCCAAGCTGAGTCAGATGAATACTTCTCCACATCACCTTGCTGGCCAGAATGAGTTTGTAGAGTTCAAGGAAAATGTAAAGTGAATCCAAAAAGCCTGAAAAACCATGGTTGGATGTGCAGTTGTATCCTCTTGAGACCCAAGAATGCATTTTTGTCCTCTTTAGAAGACAAGAGTGTCACAGCTTGTAATAAACAAATCTTGTCCATTGCAAAAGAAATGTATCTTAAAAAACGGTTATGCTACTTTCAATCAAGACAATTATTTAATCTTAAAAAACCCAAACGCTTATATCTTCCTGGGTCAAAGGAGGATATACAAACAAAAACATCGATGGCATGTTGTATTTATGACACATTCCCTCATCCAGGACCGGTCACGCTCTCATGGCCTTCATGCTGTCTCGTCAAGAGGGGAAACTGAATCGACAGCAGACGATGGAGCTGGGACACCACATCCTCAAAGCGCACATCTTCAAGGTAGATCTCTGGTGCCCACATGTCTTTTGATTCATATCTGCTTGTATTTCTTCCTCTCTCTCCCTCATTTTGGTCGTCACTTTCATTTTTGTATCATGAATACGCTTCACAGAAGGTAAGCGTTTCTTTGGATATTTCACATGTTAAAAGAAACACTGACATCTTGTGCAGCGGTGTAGATGTGTGGGTATGTTTGTGCATTCATGTATGCATATGTGTGTTCACATGTAGGGCCTGAGTAAGAAAACAGGAGTGTCGTCCAGTGTGCTGCAGGCGTTATGGATCAGCAGTAGTGCCGACGGCCTTTCTGCAGCCTTGGCCTCTCTGAGGAACCTTTACACACCCAACGTCAAAGTAAGACTTTTCAACTTTTAAGTCCAATCACTCATATTTACCTTTTAGATATAATAATGAAAAGGCTGCTTTTTTACTTTAGCAAAGTTCTAAATACATTCCAGATTTAAATAGTTGATAAATTAAAACATCTGCATATATTGCACCCAATTATGAGTAGCACTGTGTATTATCATGCTCATCTCAGTGAAAGCTTTTGTATTTCTTCAGTTTCAGTTGATTTATTATCTAGTTAACAGAACAAAGAGGTCCATACAGTCAGCATTACGAGGACTTTGGCGTACATTAGACTAATGCATCATTTTAGTCTTCTCATCTTTTGTCTGCTAAGCCAAGAGCGAATGCATTACCAGAACAACAGATGTGTAAATGAAGAAATAAATAATCATTAGAGTGACGCAAGCAATTAAACGGATTGTGGAAAAAGCTGCCCTCATTATTTTTTGCTAGTCCTAGAATGTGTGTCCGTCTTCGCCTACAGAGCATTTGCCATCATTGCCTTTTTGTCATAACATCTCAAAATCACATAAATTCTTTAATAATTCCCTTGTGAATACATTTTTAGAGCAGCAGCAGTAGTTTTCTCAATTAATTTAAATACATTTAAGGACAGTGCGTGTTACTTGGTCAGAATTACAGTTGTACACTGGATACTGCCCACTTACATGATCAAGAAAAGAAAAAATAATGATTTATATATTCATCTAGTGCCACAAAATGTTGTTTTCTGTTGTCAGTTGTTTGCTCAGAAACAAATATTCACTGATTCGTTTTTTAGATACTACAGAGAGGTATTCATATGAGCAGTGAAGAAAATGAAAAATATTTAGAGGGAGGCAGACAGGCAAGAGAGGTGATGATATGCACATCAGAGTGAAGAAAAGAGAGAATGTGAAGCTTTTCAAGGTTAATTTCTGATTATTAGAGAGAAAAATGGGTGTATTTACTGTTTCCCCCTAAGATGCATCCTTTGTCACTCGTAAATGAATGGAATGTGCTGTAAGCCTTTTTCATATTAGTTTATCTCCGATTTTTTTATAACTGTAATGTGGAAAACTCAAGGCTATCAACAAAGCTCCACACTAGTTTCTCCACTAATAGCACTCGGGCTACTTACTGAGACACATTCACATTTCCATTCATTGTACCTTGTTTTTATTACGGATAAAAGCAGTAGTTATCTGTGTATCAATCAAATGATTTGGCTGAATCTTCTGTGCTGTAGAGCTCTGGTGTTGTGTGGAAATAATAATAATTAAAAAAAAAAATACATCGCAGAGCCTCATTTGAATGACTTTTTCTCATTTGACTGATTTTTTTTTTTTTTTTTGTTGGTCGAGGAAGAGTGAAAATACTTACAGTTTGGATAAAGTTAAGTGATTTAAAGGCCAGTTGTGAGAAGAGTCTGTTGTTAGGTCTGCTCGCTAATCACTCCTTATCTCGCTCCTCCTGGGTCCCTCCTGGTGTTTCATATGACAAAAAAAATCTTTGGCTTTTTCTGAGTGGGTTGTTTCTCTGTGTTGTTTTCTATGAATGGGAAATACAGCCAGTGGAGGGGACACACCACTTTCAAACACAGCATGTGTTGGTAACTCGGGTTGACCCATCAGATTTCAAAAGGAGTGTGGAAAAGTGTTTTTCAGCGGAATGACACTTTTAACTCAAGAAAAGCCCTCTCTGTTAGCATGGATGGACAGAACAATGGACATGTACAAAATGGAGAAAATAACTGCACTGGTTCATCATAAAGTTTTTGCTTCATATTGGGAAAAATTTGTTCAATTTATGATAATTCAGACACCTGATTTTATTTTATGCAAATGCACTCATTGCGACATGGTCACTCTCAAATCCAGATGTTTGCTTTTTCTTTTGTTTTTCTTCTTCATATTATTTTATTATTTTATTTCAACCTTGAGAAAGGGATGCATTGGAGATACAGACTTGCAAAAATAAGCTTTCAATACACTTGTAAATTTAACCCTTGTGCGGTCCTTCGGGTCAAAGAGACCCGGTGGCTCACAAATGTACCTTTTTATACGTACTGTAGGATGCCATTGCTTACTACTGAAAACAGTAATATATCCTTGGGGGGTGGGGTGATGAGTCTATGGAACTGAACTTTGGAATCTGGGTTTTTAAGACCCGATTGTAGGACACAGCCAGTGTGCCTTTTACGAAGGACCGCACAAGGGTTAAAAGAATGTATATATGGGAAAAAAAAACTGTAACCACCTCAGAAATGCATGTCAATGGAAAATGATGAAAAGCAATAAAGAAAATAAATAATTCTAGACAATAAATAAGAAAGAAAAATAGTACTGTTAGTTGTCACATGTGGTGGCTCCACATCCAAAAGATCATAAAATCAGACCGAACATTTGCATCTGGAACCAGACTTAAAACTTGCAAGAACAGTCAAAGTTTTGTCTGAAAGTGAGAAACCCATTGGCCTTTTTTCTTGTAAAGTCCATTATGTCGAGATGATGTAGAGTGTCTTGAAGCAAAATTATCCTACATTTTTCTTTGTCATTATTTTCAATGTATGAGTGGGGTCTTATCGCTGTTTGTCATCCTCACTGTCCATTTGCAAGTTATTGTATCTAATTATAGCATCACTCATGGAGACAGTTACAGAATGACCTCGTGGTGTCCTCTGGGAAAACGGCAAATCACTGCTAATTTATTCCACTGCGGGTCCTAGAAGTACACACATTTTATTTCCTATTGTATTTTCATATTTCATTTTATTATTATTTTTTTTTAATTAAAGCCGGCAGTTATTTTTGATTTACCTCAACTTGCACAGGAAGAACAATCTAATAATTCTATTTGCTCCTGAGACCCAGGAAAGTAAAACTTTGACCTTCTTCACATTAAATAATTGTCTTGACTGTAAATAATGCACCTGTTTTTTCAGGTAAATTTTTTTATGGAATGTGAAACTTTTGCCCCTGTATAGAGGACAAAAATCCACTGCTGAGGCTCAAGAGGATACATATAATATGATTTCATTTTAGATCTGAACTTTTTACATAAGTACAGTGTACAGTGAAATTAGTTTTAATTCCAAGCGGTGGGACTTCTAATTTTTCTGTTTTTGACAGTGTATTGTACGTCTTTGTTTATCTTTCACATTAACAGCCTCTGAATGAAACGACAACACAAAAAAGAACCTGATGGTCGATACAACACGTGCACAGATGGTAATGCTTTGATAGCATTGTTTCAACACCAGCTGTCCTTGTTTATGTTTTCATTTGTACAATCAGGTGAGCCGTCTGCTGATGCTTGGAGGGGCAAACGTCAACTACCGTACGGAGGTCCTCAACAATGCTCCAGTGCTTTGTGTCCAGTGCCACCTTGGTCACCAGGAAATTGTCTCCCTGCTGCTGGAGTTCGGTGCCAGTGTGGACGTCATGGCCGAAAACAACATGAGCCCCCTGTGTTTCTCAGCTGCTGCGGGACACTTGGGTCTGGTCATGCTTCTGTGCAAGAGAGGGTCAAAGGTCAGGAGTCGCTTCTTTTATAACTGAAGAATACATTATCTGCGTTTTATTTCAACAGTGTGGTGTTTGTCTCAGATTGATCATATAGATAAGAGCGGTCAGTGCGCTCTGGTCCATGCTGCCCTGCGAGGCCACCTTGAGATCATCCGGTACCTGCTGGAGCTGGAGTGGAGCGCTGAGCAGGACTGTGCACTGAAGAACAAAGCCCTGCAGCAGGCTTTGATAGGAGCCTCCAGCATGGGACACACACAGGTGTGATGGCCATACATCTACATTATATGCATTAGAGAACAATGAAACTCAAGACAATGATGTAGAACCTGAGAAGAGGTTGTCTTAATGAACAATACACCATGAATAAAAGGCACATCTAAACAAATACTGCATAAACAGGGCATATGGCTAACTTGGACAAAAATTTTGAGTTGTCATTATTTATACATTATTATGATAGTATTCTACTGGTTTGACCCACTTCAGATCAAATTGGTCAGTATTTGGCCCATGAATGGAAATGATTTGACACCACTGACTGCCAATGCCATTTTACATTTCATAAATTCATCCCACAGACTGGATTGGACCCTTTAGTGAGTCGGTTTTGGCCCATGGGTTGTATGTTTGACACCCCGAGTCTAAATGATTTGTTTTACTGGTGTTTCTGGTGGTTTACTGTTCCAGGCACCAATGGTTGATATAATTCACACGAGAAAAAAACAGGACTCAGGGTCACGGGGTAAGCAGTTTGGAGAATGGATGGGAGGAAAGTGATACGGGTTAGAAATTAATAATAATGATACATTTTATTTACATAACACTTGCTAAGCAGAGAGCGTAAAGGGCTTTCCAGAAGAAATATAATAAAACACAATGATGGGATATAATAAAAATTGAAGCGGTGTATAAAACAAGGCAATGAATAAAATAAAGAGTTAGAGGAGATAATAGTAAATGTAGTGGCATTAAAACACAAAAATTTTATGCCTGAATGCTAAAATGTTACTGCAACATTTGTCTTCTAATTATAGGTGTCAGCTTAAATGTAGAAGTAATAATTTGATAAAGGGCTGATATCCTAGTAGTTATATAGTTTCCACGTGTGTTAAATCAGACTTCCACTGTAGGAAAAGAGATATACAGTCATGGAAATACTTATTAGATCATCGAAAGTCATAAAAAAGCTATCATTGCTCAATCAAGTACAAACTCCTGTGTGTATCATATGATCAAAAACAAAACAGGGAAAGCTTAAAGGTACTGTTTTTATCAGTACGGTGCCATAGATATTGATGTAAGAAGTGAAATGATTTTAGTTATTATCAAGAAAATTGTGGAAAATTGATAGATACCAGCCCTAAAATTAAACTACTTTGAGCTATTTTTGTTATCACTATATTTGTCCAAACAAATGTAGCTTTACTTTTACCAGGCAAAAAAAATGAACAACAAACTGAAGAAAACAAGGGTCGTCTAATACATTTTCCATGACTGTAGTGGATTCTGTCATGTGTCATATCAGTAGATCAGTGGTTCTCAACTGGTTTACCCTCAGGACCCACTTTTTCCCACGGTCATCAAGTCATGACCCACTTTCTTAGAATTCCAAAGAATAGACTCATAACCACATGTTCAGTAGCATTGTGAGCTTTTTAAAGAAAATACACACGCAATAATAAACAATACAAGTTGTACAATTTAAGTTTGCACACAAAATATGTTGTCAAGAACAAGTGGTGTGTGTTTCACTTCTACATGACACCTCACTTTTGTGTCATACAACTGTGTCACACATAGGTTTCAGGCTGCTTTTACAGTCAATGTTTGTAAAACTATATTTAACACACTCATTTGTGTTGCTGTATCTTGCCTATTAATGTCTAACAGTCAAGCGTTTGCTTCACTATGACAACCACCAGCTCCTTACAACTGACACATTTGTCAAAATAGAATTTCAACATCAGATCCAATATTCAAAGCAGCAAATAGGGCCAAGGGTTTTTTTAACCGCACACGTTGCAAATGTTCTGTAAAATTATGCCAAGACCAAAGTGTGCAGTTTCATACAAAGAGCAGAACAATTACAGACAAAAACAGAACACATCTTGTTTGCACCGATGATGATTTGAAGTTGAAGGTGAGTCGGGTTTGCTGGACTCTGGGATCGATCACTGCGCAGCGCCTTCAAATGTTGGGCTGCAATGTAGGCTCGAGTTTTATTTTAGCTTCCTCATTAGCTGGGCCGAGATCTCGAGGTCTTGCTCAGAATAAGCGGAACGGGCAGAGTAAAGCCATTACACATATGTAGAGGAAGACCCTAACAGGCTTTTATGAATCAGATTGGCCTCGATTTGCATAGTCCAGCAAGCAGCCACTCTCCAGTCTGCTGTGATTAATTAATGAGAATTTACTCAGGCAGATTTTCAATCCTATAAAGATTATTTCAGCATCTATTTCTGTGTGATTCTGTAGCCAAATCAGCATGCAGTACAAGCTGTTGTAGGTTTATATGATATCTTATGCTGAAACAGTGTGTCATTAATCTAAGTTTCTTTTTTGGCAGGTTGTGAGGGGCTTGCTGGCGTTGAATAATGAGCATGCTGTGCAAATTGATAGCCATGACACTCTGTGGGGAGAGACAGGTATGTTTTCATCAATCTTTTTGCATTACTTTGCTCTCTTATTTATTATCACCTGCTGTTTTATCATTCTGGACCCCATTGGTGTAATTGTAAGCTGCAGGGGAAACTCTCTTCCGCACAGAAAAAAGCTCTGTGTTTTTCCGAGGCTGTTGAGTGCACAAGCATTTTTCTGTCTACTTCACATTCTCTCATGTCGTACGTTCTGCTAAAAGCATTACTTACTGCGGTCGTGAGGCCTTTTGCGTAGAGTTTGGTCAACACAGCGTTTCTTCTAAATGATTTTCCAACATGCAGCCTATTCCCGTGGTGCTCCTTTGTTTAGTTACTGACATCATTTTGGAAAATTTGAAGTTCACCTTGTTTAGTACAGTCACATTTAGATATGTCTTCATTTAGATTCAGTCTGACTGATTATGTGGGGTTCTTTTTTAGTCATTTATGACTAGTGAGTAAAATGACACTGACATAAAAATACAAAAAGCTGTATTTTTTGTGCAGGATGTACAGAGTGGATCTTAAAGCAATGATAGTTTGCTTTTTAACTAAAATTATGCATTTTTATTTTTACAGTAGTAAGTAAAGTAAAGTACTTTATTTGTCACTGTACAATGAAATTTGTCCTCTGCATTTAACCCATCCTTGATGCAACTGGGGCAACCTCGGAGCAGTGGGCAGCCATGTACGGTGCCCGGGCATCCATCTCCAGCTGTAGAGTCAGGTTAATGGTCAGAATCACCTGGCTGGAGGATTTGACCCTAAAAAACATGTTTTTGGGTGATGGTGGAAACCAGAGCAAACCCATCCAGACACTGGGAGAGAAACATGCAAACTCCACACAGAAAGACCCACACGGTCTGGGAATCGAACCTGGGTCTTCTTGCTGTGAGATAAGGGTGTTATTGGGTAATGGGGAAAACCGGTACAGGGAGAAAACGTGCAAACGCCACACAGAAAGGCCCCCACAGACCAGTAATTGAACCCGGGTCTTCTTCTTATAAGGCAAGAATGCTAAGCGCTCAGCCACCGTGTCACCACCCAGTGGTCTACATAAACTGCAGATGCTACTCTTGGGTTTGAATTCTTCATTAATTCACCTCCACAGGTCCATCTTCAAACCCAGAAATGTTGTTTTGATTGCAAATGACCCACTTCGGGCCCCTCCCCCTCCAGGTTGTTGACTGTACTTTCTGTCATACATGTACAAATACACAAATAAACGAACCAAAGACAAAATAAAAGAAGGTTTTGCTCCATATGAGCCCATTAATGTATTTGTGACTGAAGACAAGAAAAGTAATACTGACATAAAAACACAAAAAGCAGTATTCTATTGTGCATTTTGCTGTATTTTGTTGTGCTATACTTAAAGATAAACAAAATTACCATCCATCCGCAACAAATAGAACCACGAATGAAGACCGATTTAAGGGCTAAAAATATTAAGAGTCAGAGTTTCATGTGCTTTATTCTCTGACATGTTTATCTTCTGCTTCAAGACTTCAATAATCGATCACTATGAACATCCAGTGCCACCTTTTTTTATTTGACAGTAGAGTTTGATGCTATTTTTCTACAAAAGTATACGAGAATAGATGAAAAAGGGATAATTTTAATAATAGTTTCTTTGTCAGCCTGAGCTGGTGGAATTTAACACTAGAAGTTTGGTGCTCTTGAAATGTAGGTCAGCCCATTAGAAGAGAGGCTGCCCACGGTGGAGTTACTGGTGCTTTTGATTGGCTAAATGACAGCAGGTCTTCAGAGCTCATTACAGTCATCACTCTGAAATGTTCCTTTCTACAACTCCCGCTGTTTGGTGTCCACTGATACGAATGGAGTCTTTGTTCTGAGTGTAATCAAAAGATGATTTTTCCGAGCTGGAAACATCCAAGGCTTTAGGTTATATAGCTGGATCGGATTCGTTTATAGACAAAATACCTGTCATCATCTCATAAACACTGAGGATCCAAGGCTCTCTTTATAGTGAAGGTAAATCAGATAACATGAAGTGGTAAGTTGTACACACTGTATTACTGCAGAGTTATGACACCACTTACCTGAACCAAAGAAAGTTCCAAACATCAGACATGACCCACTATAATGACAGTCAAACCTCCACCAAGGCCTCATTATCCTCTAATGTTTTTATGCTCTAGTGCAGTGTTTTTCAACCTTAGGGTCGGGACCCCACGTGGGGTCACCTGGAATTCAAATTCAATTCAATTCAATTCAATTTTATTTATAAAGCCCTAAATCACAACAACGTCGTCTCAGAGGGCTTTACAAAAACATAATCAACTACAGAAAAACATGAAAAGTCCCAGGCATCCCCTGTCCTTAGACCCTCCTTCTCGGCAAGAAAAAACTTCCAAACCCAGTGGGAAAAAGAAGAAATCTTGAGGAGAACCACATTGAAGGAGAGATCCACTCCCATGGACGGACAGGCTATAGATGAACGTCCATTTATAAATGCAGGAAGGGGGGCTGGTCCAGACAGGCAGGGGCGGTGGTCCGGGGTCACAGGTCAGCACAGGCGAGATACTCCAGATCCTGTCGTCCATGGCTCCCGTGCAGGCACTGTCAGGAGAGCCACCACTCCCCCCAGGGGGGGAGGGGGGAAAGGGGACACCAGGTGACTAGTCATGAACAGACTTGGTAAGAAAGATATGTTATAAAAATTACAGAAACAGATGAAGAAGATCAAATGATATTTGATCTTTCAAATACCATTTCTTTCTATCCGATATTTCTAGTAATTGACAAAAAAAGAATGAAATAGAAATACTGATTCTACTACAATTTAGAAAGCTTTGAATAAGTGGGGCAATATACATAGTCAAAGATTATATCAAACTTCATAAAAACAGATAGAAAATTGATAAAATATCACCCTGTGAGCCTGAATTGGTCCCCTGGGCACAAGTTTGAGGAGTATCAATTGCATCACAGTGTCAGAAAGGAATCATTCCACCCTTTAAATTCTGTCTTTGAGCTACAAAAACATGTCCAAGGCAGCCTGTTGATTTCTACATGAAAGCGTATGTTGTAGATGAGCTTGTTTGTTTATTTCACACAGAGAAGTGAGATGTGATCCCCAGGCATCACTTTGGACAGTCACGGACCCCATTGTAATGCAAGGTGTGAACAGACATGTTTAAAGCTGATGTTAATCCTTTCATGTTGATTTGTTACCCGGGTCCTCAAACACCCTCCTCCTGGGCCGACACAATACATTTCCAGGGTGCCAATTGCTTCAGCTCCTCTGTTCTGTTTCAGAAGGTTCACGTAGCCCATATATTCCTGGACAGAAACTCGATGTGGAGAGAGACAGGCTGATACAGGCTTGTTGTTCAACTCTGTGTGAAGGAGTAGTTTGTTGACAAGAGTGAAAATCAGCTTAATACAAACTGACTCTCCTTCCACGATCACCAACTTCAGTTAAACTTGTAAGTTTGAGAAGAACAGTGAGGATAGCACACAGTGGTGGAAAAAGTTTTTGAACATGGATTTGTGATATATTGTATTAAAAAAAATATAGATTCTTAAGTCACTGAAATCTGTCAAGTATTGTTCCCTTCTCCAAACCCACATGCTCCCATCTTTCGAGGTCAAAACTGGATGTTTCTGCAGAAAAAAAAATTAAAAATTCAAACTGTCAATAATTTAATTTTGTTTGTTTTCTCCTTATACACAATTTTTTTTAAAATGCAACTGTTTGTCTGATGCAGCTACATATCTTGAAACACAAAAAATATATTTTCTGTACATTATTCATGATATTGGAATATTTTAATTTTAAGGATGTGCAAACACTTTTTTTCACTACTGTATCGCCTATTTATATGACCATACTCACCTCAAAAGAGTAATTTTCCATCAATTGAGAATAAATATTTAGACTTAACACATGGTTGAGCAATTCACTCCTAGTAAAAATTACTTAGCTCTTGTTGGCTACATGAATGAATGAAACTGTCATTTGACATGTCACAGCAGAACAAACCATTCAGCATGTCACAGCAAACAGTACAAGTAATTACAAATGATAGATATATCAAGTTCACTTTCAACTTTTCTGCCATTCACTAAACAGATTTAAGAAACCAACCAGTCAGCAGCTTACACTCTGATACTGGAAAATACGAAAAAGAGTGATTTGCCTTTAAAAGTGGTGTTTCCTCGTTTCCGACATATTTCCTGTCTATGTTGAATATATTTCACATTTCTACAGCAGTGGAATACATCTCTATGTAAATGGACCCACTGTCTCCTGTGTTCAAACACGAGCCCATCTGTGCAAGCATCATCTTGGCATTCCTCGTCTTGGGATCCAAAACACTTTCCTGTTAAGCAGAGAAAAGGCAGGTTAAGTCCAGGAAGTGTGCCTGGCAGCAGCAGGGTGTGACGTTTTCCTGATAGTTTTATATGAGATGTTCGCACTCTGTACAGTTTATTTAGCAGCTCATTCTCAGTAAGATGCACACAAAATATGTTTGCATTGTGAGAGCTGTTGCCTTTTATCATGGCTTCATTCTCTTTGATGACTCTCGACTTCTTAAACACAAGTTCTCATTTACATACCGAAATCTACTCACAGTCTTTCATTTTCTTCTCAAATTTTAGTGTTTTTTCACTGAGGAGCAGAGCAAATTAAGCACTTGGAGAGAAACTTCCTCAGAGGTGGAAGCAAAGCAGACTTTGCCAGCATGCTCCACACAAACGTACTTCCTGTACACTGAAATTTTGCATCTGCTGTTTCCTCGGGCAAAGCAAACTTGCCATTTTACACATCACAGTCAATGCCTCAGTGAGTGGCACTTGCATATAAATTGCCAGCAACCTTTTATAATTGACATTTAGTTGATTATTAAATTGTATGACTATGTAAGGAAACTAGTTAGTGGCTTAACCAAAACAGAAACAACTAAATTGGCCTCAATGTGTAGCACAAATAGAAAATAGTAGAGATAGAAGGTATAATTCAACGGATTTGTCAGGGATGAAAAAAGCTTTGAGGCTGTTTATTTTGTTTTGGTTCTGTTGGTAAAAATGTCATGTTACAGCCTTGCTTTTGTTGGTTCTTTGGCATCACAGGCCTGTTAGTGAATAAAGTCACATTTGGCAAGTTTAGACTTCATGTTTATCTAACAGTGTTTCCACATCTCCTCCATCAGGGCAGTCTTGTATGTGGGCTGCAGAGTACAGTGGTGACAAGGATGTTCAAAACATTAGATAACATGGACATTTGATATAACTTTATTGATTGCTGAAGAAGCAAACTCCACTAAAACCGTAAAAGACCAGTAATGTTTGGGTCATGTCTGAGGAGCAGGAATGTTTAAAATGGAGATAAGAAGTGAGTCCATAGTACTTTAGATTGGAGTTCAGATCTGCTGGGAGTCATTGTTTCTGTTTGGTGCTGTGTGAAGATATCCACATTTTGAGCAGATGGAGGGTGGGGCTGCTTGGCTCAGATGACTGTTCATCCAGATGGATGATGTCAGTCAGATAAGGAGGCTCAGCAGCACCTCAAATCTCTCCGAGACAAATCTGAAAGGGGGAGTTATTCTGAATCCTGCAGTGGATCTTTCTGTTTAGCTAACAGTGCTCAGTTTAAGACCCTTCTGCTGCTGTACATCAGCATCCACAGACTGACTGTACGCACCAATCAGTTTTAAAGACTCAGTGTTTGAAGAATGTGATAATTTTCTGGTGTAAAATGAATTAGTAACAACTAATTCCAGTTAATCTTGGTATGAAACATATTCAAAATATAAACAGGAAAATGGGTGTTTAACAGAACTGTTTGATTTTGTTGTTTAATGTTTGCTTGCTGATGCATAAAATGGCATTGCACCGTCATCTTTCAGCACAAGCTCCAATGAGCTCAAGGCACGAATATAATGAGCTTAATAAGCAGAAGATAATTGTCTGTTTTAAACTCAATTAACACAACACAGCCTCATTTTCTTGACTAGTTTTCATTCTGTGAAGAATACATTGATTTTTATTTTTTTTTGCCTTGCAGACAAGTCTTTTTTATATAGTCATAAATAGAATAAATATAGAACTGGATTGAGAATTCATAAGCGCTTGAGTAGGTGGTTTATTGCTTAGAGGTCAACCCTTTTGTCTAAATCGTACTTTCACACTGTTCTTTTTGTTTGCGTCTATATTGCACCTGTGTTATTGACATACTCACATTTCTTGCCAGCTTCTTGAAGTGCTGCGTGTACCTGGGAATAGGAAAGGAACGCATGGAAACACACAAGCTGCTACACATCTTGTCTAAATATGGTGCTACTAACTACATGTCTGTTGTTCCTTTCTTTAGCGTTGACGGCAGCAGCGGGGAGGGGGAAGATGGAGGTGTGCGGCTTCCTGTTGGAGGAGGGGGCGGTGGTGCAGCAGGTGAATCGGCGGGGGGTCTCTCCTCTGTTCTGTGCAGTCAGACAGGGACACTGGCAGGTGAGACAGGTTTAATAATGAAAACCCATGAAAAGCTGTATCTTTTTGTAGCCATAGCAACAATACTGTTTCAGACACCTGCTGATGTTAACCACATCTCTTTGAAACCACACACACACACACACACACTTATATATATATAATGTAATTCTTTTGTTTCCTAATGAGGCACATAGTGTGTTTTTACTCCTCTACAGGTGTCATACAGCTATATATTAGAGAAATCAACCTAATTCATGAATGGTGTAAATATAAGGAACAACTTCTATTGAATCCTGTAAGAAACCACTTATATTTAAGCCTGTAAAAAACAAGATAACCGGTATTGATCCAGTGGATCAATCACGTATCTTAGTCATTGAAGCAATATAAATTATATCTATATGATTTTTTTTGTCCTGCCTCCACAAAGCCTCTTATTTCACACTATTTATAGCCATGATGTCTGCAGATCCTTCAAAAGTTTAGTTCAGGAAAATAACTGAGGCCCATTGGACTGTTATCTTTGTACATGTAAGATCTTAAATTCGACCAAAGACACCTTGAAAAGTGTCTTATGAAGTCATAAATTTGGCTTGCTCAACGCTGCACACGCACTGTTTTGTAAAAATACACCATTCTGAAACCTGGTTAGAAGAGACTGAATGTTTAAGGATTGTTTGCGTCTGGCTATGGTCGGTGGTTAAAATGCCAAGTCGCAGCCCTGTTTTGTTTAATCTGTTGATTAATGATGACATCATTTAATTATTTTCTCTGTTTATCCTTCAAGTTTGTTTGTCTTTTCTCAGTCAGAGATTCAAATGTACTGAAGACTGGAACTTTAGTTACTTTTAAGGGAGTCATTCCATGGTTATTTCATTAATATTGCTGTCTTCTCCAATGTTATTGAATACATTGTGTGTTGGTTCTATTTAAAAAAAACGCCCGGATTGCTTTGTTTCCAGCTGTTTTTGCACGGTAGGAAAATGACTTGAGGTGGTCCTTCCTCATACATGTCCTTGACATGGTGACGAGGCGTCTCTGATTGGCTCAGAATGCGTGAAGGAACACTTCCCCCTCCCCTCTCGCTGCGTGTGTGTTTACCTTTACCAGAGTAGCATCCAGCTAGGTTTCCTGCCGTTGCTTATTCTGAAAATGTGCCGGGGAAAAAAACAAGGCTTTATTTCCACAGAGAGCACATGAACCAGTTTGATCCGGCATTTTTTCAAGTTTGTGCAGCAGCTACTGTGGCACGATGTTCTCTCGTAGATGCTAATGCTAATGCTACTTCAGATTCGCTGCAATGGGGGACAGGTTTAACCCCACGCGGGTGACTGTACAGTCCATCTGACATCAGATGGACCAGCTTTTTCTGGGTCTCTCGTTCCTCTTGTTGTTTTCTGTGAATGCGGTATGCAGCCAGTGGAGGTGACAAACCACTTTCGAGGGCAGCATGTGTTGGTAAGTCGGGGTGACCCATCAGATTCCAAAAGGAGCATGGAAAAGTGTTTTTCAGCAGAATGACACGTTTAAGATTATACTTCTCCTTTTCATGTAGCAAAAACTACAGCTACATATGTGTCCTTTTGTGGAATGTTTGTATTAAACTGAAGGATGAAGTGTGCCTTTATAGACTGACAAAATTCTATTTCTTATGCCAAACAAGCCATTTAAAACCATTTTGGATTAGCTGGAGAATGCATTGTCTGAGAGTGATTCCTGAACACAGCTTGAGAGCCAACAGAGAAATTTGGTGTCTCCACAGGACCCAAACTTAGAAAAATATACAGTGTGTTGCCGTAAATCTACATCTGACTCTCCCACTGTCAGAAACTCGGCCTCTGAATGTCTATATTTTCTGTCATTTTTTTGGAGTTTGTTGCATCTTTTACATCATTTTAATGTTTTTAAACCTTCTATATCATGTTCTTGTTATGACTGTTACCACTGATCTATCTCTGCAACATTTCATTTATCTTTGCTCACGTTAACTCTTAACCTTCCTTAGTTTTAATTAGGAAAATGAACTCACTTATGATAATATTGCTATAAAGTTTCCTTTGCCAATTGGTGACTCAATAAAAACAGCTGCATGACCCATTTTATATCCCAATTTTATGTTTGGGGAAAACACTTTTGAGTGGTGACTCTTTATTTTGTCCTTTCTTTCTTTTGTTCTGGATTGTATTTATTTATTTTAATATGACCTGCTCAAATAAAAATAACTGAACTGAACTGAACTTTTAGAGATACATGGTTCTCACAGTGACAGTATAAACGTGATACTTTAGAACATGATGGGTTGCAGCAGATTAAACTATAACAGAATATCAAGAGGTTTCATAGGGTATGACACTGACAGAGACCATGTTATTACACAGTGACCCTTTTTTGTTACTGGCAATAGTAAGTTGTTACCTTTCCTTATAGTGGCATATTTTTATACCAGATTGATGTCATGAAATTATGTTGTATGTCATAGCAGTTCTTATGGCCTTTGGTGTGCTATATGTATGCATTTTCATCCTTTTTGTATGTTATCCAATGCCATTTGAAGGCACGTCAATGTACACTAATATCCCCAGTTTACATATCCGTAACAGCTAACCCTAACTGGTAATTGTGTGTTAATTGTGTGGTACTTGATGTGGCGTGAACATACACACAGAAAGCTTTTAATGTGTACAGATAACACCCCAATTAAAAGTGGCTTGTTATTTGTACGCAATTCATAATATCATGTTGTTTTATGTAAAGAAAGGGCATAATCTTCATCTTCATTCAACTTCCACCTCTTCTCTGTGCATGCGGATGTGTTTGACCGCTTTATTTTTGATCCTCAGATCGCAGAGCTGCTGCTACAACATGGCGCCGACATTAACATCAGTGACAAGCAGGGCCGGACCCTACTGATGGTGGCCGCATGCGAGGGCCACCTGAACACTGTTGAGTTTCTGCTTTCTAAAGGTGAGCAACCAGAGCAAACGCCACCAGTCAATGTCAGCGGACAGTCTCATGATCGTTTGTCACATGACTTTGCTTTGTCTCCCAGGTGCATCTTTAACTTCGATGGACAAGGAGGGACTGACGCCCCTGAGCTGGGCGTGTTTAAAAGGACACAAGAATGTAGTGCAGTTTCTAGTGGAGAAGGGTGCGGTCATTGACCACACAGACAAAAATGGACGGACTCCTCTGGACCTCGCCGCTTTCTACGGAGATGCAGAGATTGTACGTGACATGATGAAAACTAACATCACACGCGTGTACAGCTTGTGTTTTTATAGACGTAGCCACGCATTGAACTCCACCCTTCACTTAACTGAAAACAACCCATTCCCATTATTGAACACATACTGCACTGCATTAGCTCAGGCCTGCCTGTTGATGCAGGGTTTGTAACTGTGGCGGTCTCATGTAGGTCCAGTACTTGGTGGAGCGAGGAGCTGTGATAGAGCATGTGGACTACAGTGGGATGAGGCCTCTGGACCGGGCGATAGGGTGCAGGAACACCTCAGTGGTGGTGACTCTGCTGAAGAAAGGAGCCAAGCTGGGTGAGAATGCCATTTTTAATTTCGACTTAATTTCTTGCCCGGAACTAAACCTAAAAGCAGATCAGATTGTTCTGCAGGATCTCATTACTGTCACAGGGTTCTTCTGTCTGCTTTTATGCATTTTATTTTCTCTCTGGGTTCATTTTTGTCTTGCTCAGTATCTCATGGCTCTGAGAATAAGCTGAGTAATTGTGTGGAATGCTGTGGAAAAACCTAGTTTCCACTGCTGCTTATGTGTGTTTTCCCTTTTCCCAGTCTGTCAGGGCATGTGTGTGTCCTTCTGTTTCTCCCTCATGTGCTTCTCAGCTAATTTAAGAATGTGACTTATCACCTACGTGACACTTCCATAGAGCTATCTGGGTCTGCGCCTTATCTGCGCTGCACTCTGCTGTCTCACAAAACTCAAACGCTTTAATGGACAGAACCTTGAAATTTACTTTCCACACAGTTATCGGTATGATGAATGTAACACTGGCAATTCTGAGTTGAGTGAAAAGCTAAAGTGTCTATAACTGTAAACTGTCACCTAATGCTTCATAGCACATTTTCCTTGCATGACAAATGACTGCTTCTGTTGTTGCATGACCTCTTTTTATACTGAATTCTCTCATAACTCTTCCCCAAATGCTTTCAATAAACTAAGGCTACAGAACTTCTCCTTACGATCGATCAGGTACAATCTTTAGGTAACTTCTCCTTGTACCAGTTTCCTGAGAATACAAAAAGCAGCACTCGACACCTACGACAACATAACACATCTTCCTCCGCCTTTGCTTCTTTTACAGGGAATGCTGCTTGGGCTATGGCAACTTCCAAGCCCGATATCCTGATCATTCTGCTTCAGAAGCTAATGGAGGAGGGAAACCTGCTTTACAAGGTACATATTATAACCTCATCAATATGGGAATTTTGAAGCCAATACCAATGTTGGAGCCTAAAAAAATGTACATCTGATATTGGCTGATAACTGATGTATTGGTCACACATTACATTAGATAATCTAGGTAGTTACATAAATCATTATCTCACAAGGATAATCGACAACTTTCAAGCATTGTACTATAGTTTTATTTTAGACAAGTATGTGACCTGTGGGGAACTGTCAGTTGTAGATATGGTCGTTCTTAAGCTGGAGAGAGCAGACCTTTGAAAAAGATATTTCTATATTTTATAAGCAGTGAGAGAAAAAAATTGAGTAAGTAATTAATTAAAATGTAAGCAACACCTACCTTTAATGGGTCCAACTACAAAGCAAGTTATGGAATCACAAAAATAATTACAACAACAAATTATTACTGACAAAATGAGGTTTTTCCTCACACATTTGGATGTGTCTGCCTCACGGCACTGCAACTGTTTACTAAGGACTAAACTGAGCATGTGCAGAGTGAGTCAGGAATGAGTCCTAAGTTGTTCCTGATAGAATACAATACAATACAATACAATAGAAGTACTTTATTGATCCCGCAATTGAGAAATTGCAATTACAAGAGTTACAATACGACTGTCCCTGGTCTCCAGTACACTATTATAAAAAATTTATAAATCTGTTACATACTGGCCAATATTAACCAATCAGTGATACACTGTAATTGGCCCAATTAATTGGTTTGGCACTAGTACAGATCGCACAGAAATTCACTTGGAAAAAGGTACCTCAAGGGGCGATAGCAGCTTGAAGATATGTGATATGTGGAAGCTTAATACAGATATCCACTAGACTGTTCCAGTAAAACCTGGCTCAAACTTGCCACTAAAAACTGCAAATGTTCTTGTGGGTTAGTAAATCAGGAGTCATGCTGGTCTAATTGGAGCCTATAATGTACTTACTGTTGGTCCTTTATGTACATGACAGCACCATTAGTAAGATTTCAGGGCTGACAGAAGGGTATAAAGTCTGCCATTTGGACATGACAGGTGTGATTGACAGCTCGTTCGCCTGTAGTCAGCCTTTCTCAGCATTATTGAATAAAGCCTATTATTTCCTGACAGCTTCCCTGTAGTCAGTCAACTAATAAGACCAAGTATTTTGTTACACAAATGTTGTATAAGGTTTACATGGTCTCTTGTAATTAAACACACAATATGTGGACATAAAAAGATGGTTAGCCAAATAAGATTATTTTTAATACTTAAAGGTGTCACAGCAGTTCCTTCACGAACCACCTGACCCAAGAGAGAGAGAGAGAGAGAGAGAGAAAGGTGTCATTCCATCGTTATTTCATTAATATTACTGTGTTCTCCATTGTTATTGAATGCATTGTATGTTGGTACTATTTAAAAAAAAAAGTCAAGATTGTTTTGTTCCCAGCTGTTTTTGCACGGTAGAAAAATGATTTGAGGTCGAATAACAGAGTTTACCAGTACTTCCTCATACATGTCCATGACGCAGTGATGAGGCATCTCTGATTGGCTCAGAATGCGTGAAGGAACACTCCCCCCTCCCCTCTCGCTCTATGTGTGTTTACCATCTGACGTCAGATGGACCAGCTTTTTCTGGGTCCCTCGTTCCTCTTGTTTTCTGTGAATGTGGTATGCAGCCAGTGGAGGTAACAAACCACTTTCAAAGGTAGCATGTGTTGGTCAGATTCCAAAAGGAGAGTGGAAAAGTGGTTTTCAGCGGAATGACACCTTTAAACAGTTAAACTCATGGAAAAGAAACATTATGTTTCTTTGAGCACTGGGAAATATAGATAACTTGAGTATATAAAACCTTTTAATGAAGTATGCAAAGATAACATTGACAGGGACTACATTTATATGCACCAAATAAAAAGACAAAGTCCCAAATAAGCTGTTTACATGACTAATGAAAATGAATATTCTCTAATATGCTCATTTACATGCAGCTGTGCCCACCCTATTAGAAATAAAATGTGATTAAAACTTAAATTGAAAATTGCTTCCCTCTTTCATTCCACCCTTCTGGAGAAGGTCAGCTTTTCAATATTTGCTCACATTTATAAACCTGTTGATATTCTCTGCCATGTTTAACAGTAAGTATGTTTCTCCTCATACCCAGAAATGTGTTTTTTCTTTAAATTAATCCATCTGACTGTAACTGACTGTCACGAGCTGCAGTAAATTAGATTCATTTTCCAAATGTGCTGTATACATGTCCAAAGAATTTGTATGAAACCACAATAATATCAGCATATCCCATATGTCATCAGAAAACTCTCCTTTTTAAATATATTCAGAATATTCAAACCAAACACAATCAATTGAAGTTTGGCATCTTACAAGACACTTAGTGGAATCTATAACGTAGCACAAGGATGCCCAGTCCTGGTCCGCGAGAGCTACTATCCTGCATGTTTTAGATGTATCCCTCTTCCAACACACCTGATGCAAATGATAAACCTCTCATCTAGCTCTGCAGAAAACTGATAATGATCGTCAGGTTTGTTGGAAGAGGGAAACATCCCTGGGCACCCCTGCCGTAGACACTTAGTGGAATGTGTAACGTAACATGTCCTATCCGGATGTGTGACTGGTGTATTCAGTAAGTTAGCAGGAAATACTGTTACCTTGGTTAGTTAGCTGTACCCATCACCCCTCACTGTTAGACTGAGCCTCTTTCTGGTTCCAGATGAAGGACTGAAATGAAAAGTAGGATTCCATTTACTAAAGGAACTATGATCGATGCCTGACATTTAACAGATTTGTGGCAGGAGGACAGACCTGTCAGGTGGAACATGTGTGTTATTGGTGGTTGGTTGTGTGTTGTGTGTGATTGATGAGTGGGGAGTATCTGGTGGATACCTCAGCCAGTTTCTCCCCCACATCTGCTACTGCTGCCGCTTTCTTCTTTTTCTGTTTCTTCTGCCTCTGTTCTCTTCACTGCACGTTTGCCCTCCATGTGTCCTCCAGAAAGGGAAGATGAAAGAGGCGGCCCAGAGGTACCAGTACGCCCTCCGGAAGTTTCCCAGAGAAGGCTTTGGCGATGACCTGAAGGCATTTAAAGACCTGAGGGTTTCTCTGTACCTCAATCTCTCCCGCTGTCGCAGAAAAACCAATGTAAGACTCTCAAGAGACACTCCACTTTTTAGTTTCTCAGCTGGATCTGTATTTTTAATGACTTTGAATAATGCATTCCATTCAGCAGATTTTCATTTGTTAGTGTAATTAACATCAGGGCATGTCATTAAATAGATATTTGCTGAAGAATAGGGCTCCTTCTAGGAAAAGCTTCCTCATTATTTGTGAAATCTTACAAACTACAGAGTGGATATTCGTCTAAGCAGGACAGCATGTGGAAAGATGGGAGCATGTGTGCTTGTTAGTGTTCAGATGGTAGCAGAGAGGAGGCAAGGAGAAAGCTACGAGCATTCTGGGCAATTGACTCAAATCTTCTTGTGAAACCGTTTCTGCTACTACATGTGCCAGTCGGTGTGTTCACTCAGCCAGAGTTTTAACTGTGCTGAGCTGGTGAACCACAGCGTGTTTATGTGCGTAAGTGGAGCTATGAAATAATCTCTATCAAACAGGAAATCCAAACACTTGAAAACATAATTTACAATTGAATCCTAAATAAAAAATAAATTAAGCAATAAATTACAACTGAGATTACAAATGGTTTCGATTCCTCATTTGGAAATGAACTCTGGAAATTAATAGACAATACTGTGTACTGTCTTAGGCCACATCTGGGTGTTTTGTTTTTGCAGGGTTGAAATGAGGGTACACATTAATGTCTGATTCTCTTTTCTTCAGATACTACATGAAATATGCACACAACTTTAAAGATGCACAATAAAACAGAAATAAATGGGTTTCCGAAGCTTAAAGTCAGTATTGATTTTGACCCATGACCCTATGAAAAGAAGCAGCACAATTAGAAACATCTGACATGGTGTAAAATATCTGAACATGAATGGAATAAATGTATATTGTCTGAACAAAAGGGTTAAAGACATGTTAAATCTAAAGGAAGCTCATACTAAACATGACCTCTAAGGTTTTTCAAGGCTGTTTTTTTCCCTTTAGTTTTTATGGCTGCACATCACATATATTCATCTTAGAACTTAATACATGAAGAAATATATGTATGTGTGAGTTTTAGAACTTCACTGCAGCAACAAACCTAGTGTTGGACCAGGACTTTGCAGTGCTGTATTTCAGCTCTTTAACCTTAAGTGACAAAGATCGGACAATATCCGGATTCATCAGGCTCATATTGTTAAATAATGGTTCAGGATCCAGAGTCCAAACCAACCTCTTTGAGAATATTTGGGATGTGATCAAGATGACGTTACAGGTTGGTCAGACACTTCATCATCAATAAAAGACCTTGGCAAAAGCAGAGTATACAAACTAATGCATAAAAAACAAGTGGTGCCAGGTACAATAAACCCTGCCCCTCACTTAAATTTTAGCTTATTTTGGCATCGACCCAGTTGATGTCACGTCTATGTGTGTGCTGATGTCAGTATATCACCATCCTCTATATGTGTGCAAAGTTTTAAGTAAATTGAAAGAAAATTTGTTCTGGAGATATTAGAATTTTTGCCAATTATAAGTAAATGGAAGAGAAAAAAAGATTACAAAAAATAAATAAATCTTGACGTACTGTTCCACAAATGTAACCACACCTATTCTGGGTCACTGGTAATCCATAACCTAATTTGATATGAATTGAAGTAACAGTTTTGCTGCTAGAATGTTATCAAACAAACTATCCGAACCAAAAACAGTCCCCCTTGCCTCCCCTTTGTGGGTCGGGGAAGGAACAAGCAATGCCATGATGAATGTCCTGCCATCAAAGGTTAGGACATGATGGTAAAGTACTTTATTTGTTATTAAACACTGTACAACGAAATTTGTCCTCTGCATTTAACCCATCCTTGATGCCATTGGGGAAACCTGTAAGGAGCAGTGGGCAGCCATGTGCGGCGCCCGGGGACCAATCTCCAGCTGTAGAGTCAGGCTAATGGTCAGAATCACCTGGCTGGAGGATTTGACCCTAAAAAACATGTTTTTGGGTGATGAGGGAAACCAGAGCAAACCCATCCAGACACTGGGAGAGAAACATGCTAACTCCACACAGAAAGACCCACACGGTCTGGGAATCGAACCTGGGTCTTCTTGCTGTGAGATAAGGGTGCTAACCGCTCAGCCACTGTGTCGCCAATCATGGGACCCAGGAATCCCATCTCATGTGGGATTCCAAGGTTTTTCTTAGTATATTTGTAATTCGTTAAAAAGAAAAATACAAAATAAATAAATAAATATACAAAGAAACAACCTTAAAACAGTTTTTGGAAAAATTCTACTTTAAATGTATTTTCCCCCACTTTCTTTTTAGTCAGGAATTTTTAAATGTGTCCCTCAGAGCTAAAGTTCATCATTAGTATGTGTACTCCATCCTCAATAATTGTTTTGGCAGCAATTTTTAGTGGGTTGAGTAGAAATGTGTACTGAGCATCCAAAAACCCCTTAGGATGATTTTCCACATGTATTTATGTAGATAGGTGTTACTGAATAACTAATTAGATAAAATACATGTAAATTAAAACAATCCTTAATGGAAAAAATATATATTTTTTGGCTCCATAGTTGTACGTAATAGGATCTAACACAGAATTAAGTCAATGTTATGGATCTTTGTATGATAATGCTGCAAGAAAGTCGAAACTAGTAGTGATATTCTTAGGGATCCTCAAGGTTTCTTGGATGTGTAGAGAAAATTTTAGTAAAATAAAAAAAAAAAAAAACAATTTGTGAGGCTTAAAGAACAAATAATGATGAAATTGATGCTTAATGAAATGTGACCACAGGCTAAAACCTCTAAGTTGGTGATTAAAAGAGAGCCGGATGGTTTTTACACAGCGAAGGTCTATGGATTAAAACTTGTTTTTCAACAGTAACTGCAGGATCAGTTTGTCAGATACTAAGATGTGTTTTAACAATGGCAATTCTTCTGTAGGATTTTGGAATGGCTGAAGAGTTTGCAACAAAGGCACTGGAGCTAAAACCCAAATCCTATGAAGCCTACTACGCCCGAGCCAGAGCTAAGAGGAGCAGCAGGTAAACTCTTCAGGGCGGTGTCACTGGTTGTTGCCGGTAATTTATGTATTTCTGGATCTGCTCATCCTGTTTTCCGTCCTGTTCACAGACAATTCACAGCGGCCCTGGCCGACCTGCACGAAGCCGCCAAGCTCTGTCCCAATAACCGCGAGATCCGCCGTCTGCTGGCTCGAGTCGAAGAGGAGTGTAAACAGATGCAGCGCACTCAGACCAAAGGAGGCCTCGCCGCTGCTGCTGCCGCATCAAACCAGGCGACAGGGGGCCACGAATCTGACAAGGAGCAGGACGAAGGCCAGGAGGAGCCTTCAGAGCACAGCCTGTCCAGGAGCATGGAGGGACAAAGAGACATTCTAGAAGAGGAGGATGAAGAGGAGGAGGATGACGATGACGACAAAGAGGAGGTCTCACAGCGTAGCAGGACGGCCGAAGCCTGCTGGTCTCAGAACAGTTACTCCTTCAGTAGAGTCCTTCCCTCGGAGCCCGTCAACAACAGTCACAGTATGGGCCCCTGCTCCCCCCCAGGCCCCAGCAGGCTTCCTCTACACCGCTACCCTCGGGAACACCGTGAGGCACTGGCGCAGCAGGGTCTGGTCCTGCAGCCCACCAAGCAGGCCCAGATAGTCAAGACCAACCAACACATGAGCTCCATGCAGGCAGTTGGGGGGGCCGTGGGGGGGCGCTTGACTGGCCCAAAGTCTCAATATGCCCCCTCCAGTCCATTACCCAGTAGACACATGTCCAGCATGTTGAAAGCTGGTCCCGGCATCGACATCAGCCCTCTGCCGACTCCAGCTGATGAGCCTGTGTACGAGAACCGCGTAGCGCTGGCGGTCGCCTCCGCCTCGTTGGGTTACAGCATCGATAACGACAACTTCCTACCCTCACAGGCATCATCGTACGCCTCCTGCAGCAGCACAAAAGCTCTGGTTCACGACCGGCTGTCGGCACACTCTGCATCCTCTCTGGACGGACTGGCTTGCTCTGGTCCAGGACCTCAGGGGAACCACACTGACCCAGGAAAGGAAGTGATGGGTGGAACAGTGGGATCCCAAGGAGCAGCTGGAGGTATCAGCATGCGTGTGTCCAGTTCTACCAGTAGCCTTGCGTCCAGCAGCAGCCTTTCAGACAGTGGTAAGCTGGGACCCGATGTCCGCAACAAGATCTCAGACAAGACGAAGCACAACCAACAGGCGAGTTCTACGGCAGAGTACAAACCCAGACCTTTCATGGGCATCACCGATAAGACGGCACGATTTCAGCAGCAAATGCAGCAGCACCACGCCATGCAGAGTCACCAGAGTTTGCAGCCCGCCGGCCACAGCTGGCTCAACCACACATCTGACAGCATGGTGTGTCACAACATGTCAGCTCTGGGCCTGCAGCCCATGGACTGTGAGCTGCCGTTCACCAAAACAGTGAGCGCTTACCAGGAGCAGCACAAACCTCCGCCGCCTCATGGTGCTATGGCAATGAGCAGCTTACAAAACGGAATTCACGTCAGTGAATTCACTGAAAAGTTCTGCCAGGCTGCCAACTGTTACAAAGAGTCCAAGCCAACGATGGCTCTGCCGCACACGTACATGGACAGTAAACCCAAGCAGCCGGGCCTCGGCCGAGATAATCCTGCCATTCACGTAGCTTCGATGAAACCAAAGCGATCATTTATAGAGTCAAATGTGTAGATACTCGTTCTATTTCACACAGTCCACCACACATTTACAAAAATCTAAAGCAAGAAGTTGTTTTCATTTTTGTCTATCCTAAAAAGTCTACAGCGTTACTTTTAGACCTTGTGAGAAGTGCAGTGTGCAAGCTGTTTGTTTCCAGGGTGAATACAGACGGCAAGCAGTAAATGCTCCAGATTTCTCTCGTCCCAACCTGCCGCTTTTGGCTGTCAGCTTCTGTTACATGACAACATGTCCCCCGTCATTCAGCCAAGCTGGAGACATTGCACTGAAGGATGTATTTGGGCATGTTCTGTACAGTTCTTAACAAAATCATGACAGCAAGCACTTTATACACAGTTGGGCTGCTCAAGTGCTTAGACAACATACAGTCACATTATAAGGTTATTACTGAATAGTTTAAGGAGTAAATGAGGAGAGGGTTTAAACTGTGTTCATTACGTCCATGGTGCTGAGAGTAAAGACAGAAGGAAAAGTAGAAGAAAGTGTAAAGGATGGGCATTCCTGTGTATTTCTAAGATGTTCTAGATCCTCCTGTTGTGTATATTCTATAAATATGTACTTTTCCTTCTTTTCAGTGAAGATCTATGTTAAGTGTATTGACAAGTTCAGAATTGTGTATTTTGAGTTTTATGCACAATGTTGTTCAAATGATATTAATGTTCTAAAGTACATTTGTTAAATATGTTTGTATATTATATAAATCATCATTAACATTGAACTGAAATCCTTTCTGTATCTGCTTGTTGTTGCTGTCTAGTTTAATTTATTTACAGCGCCAATGGCTTGGTTAATTGTAAAAGCAATATATTTTATATAGTTATTTTTGCACAGCTACTAAGACATTTTATGATTCTCAATAATATTGAGTTTAAGTGCATGCTACAATTGCAGTTTATATTAGTAAAAAATCTATAAAAACAAATGGTTCGGGGGCACAGTGCCATCAGCTCTATTTTAATATGTACGTTCAATGCAATTGTTGCCATGTTTCAGTATTGTGAGCTTTATTAGCTGTGATCACATACTGTACTAGAACATTACTGCCATAGCCACCATGGGAGAGAGAAATAAAGACCCACTGAGGGAAAAACTGGTCTGTTGACTGTTATTTTAAAACCTAAACTGAGAAGACATTTAATCATCATGATCCTGATTAGGAGTGTAAACAATCTGTTCAACGTATCCAGATTCAACGCTCTGTGTTTAAGTCACCAGCACAGCATCCGTACACATCTCACAAAGAAACACTGAAATATTTGTGGCAGCTGGAAAATGAACATATAACGGCTCATTCTGCAGGAATCGCAGCGCTGGCAAACCCAGACTGTAATCGACAGCAACAATTAACGTTAGAGAAACAATGAGGTGCCTGTCCACCCGGCCACATCTGTGACCTTGTGTGGAACCTGCCTGGGATGAAATCAATTTACTGTTTCTGTGCTGCTTCATCCTTTTACTCAGAGGATGTGTCCGAGTAGGTCTGTAAATGCACGTCTGCTTAATTTCTTTGAGCTCCCTTAAAGTGCAGTGCACAGCTACTTCCCAAATGGAACCTTAGGTATGGACTCACAAAGTGGAAGACATTTTTGAGCACTTTACTGCTGGCAGGAGTGACAGACACGACAAAAGGTTCAGGTTTAGCTCTGGCAGGGACACACACACACACACACACATATACATATATACACACACACACATACATATATATATAATATATATATATATATTATATATATATATATATATATATATATATATAAAAAAATATATAAAAGACATACAGACAGTTCCAAGTGAAAATATGACAGGAATCGTATCAGTAACTGCACAGAATTTATACTCATACCATAGCCGAACAGAGACGTGTGTACAATTCCCCACATCGGCCTGGAATGCATATTCAATCGAATTTCACCCACTGTTGCATCTTCATATAAACAAAGATTTCCTCCTTAAAACGCTCGTCTAAACGCGGATGAAACATTGAAGACGAGACGCCATTTTGCATCGTATGGTTTCATCGTCACGATATAAACGTAGCCTCAGTCATTGCCAACTCTTGTTTCATTGTCTTTAGCTGAAGATGCTACTTTGCTAGCGCTAAATGTCTGAGTCTGTTTAGGTATTTTCCAAAGTCCAGTAAATGTGATGAAGTGATAAACACAGTGAAAAAAGATACAATGGAGGATGACTATTATCATCCAGCATGGACGACAGTTACTGCATTCCTGAGATGTTTTTCAACATTAAATAAATATGACTTATTAAAAATAGAATTTGAAATGACAGATAATACTGTTTCATTGCGGAATTTTTGCAACCCTGTCTGTCAAAATAACGGAAAATAAACATTTCTGGCGCAACCTCTGCTACAAACAATAACTCGTATGTGTTATTTTCTACAATAGGGAGCCTAAGTGACGCGATTCTGTTTCCGATCGATTTTCAGGCAATGGGGCCAAAGTGCCATAAAAAATGAACGCGAGTCAATGGAGGGAATAAAGTAATTTTCTGGTCCCGTTTGAAATGTGCCAGGATTTTCACATATGTCTGTGAATTTTAAAAATACATTTTCACATTGAGAAAGCACTCACTTTGGAGAGGCATCAAAAGTTACGTTAGGTTTTATGTGAGAGTAAGTAACGGACTACAACGTTCGTCTCACAAATATTACGTCACCACCAAGCTTCACCATCAAACTCTTTGAAAATGGCTGTGACTTTGGCGAGCTTCACCTCCTTCTTTCAGGACGAAGGCAAGAGCATCAAACGTATAAGGTGGTATACGGTTTTGAAAAGTTTGCAGGGAAAGATTCTGCTGTGACGTCAGCTATGCGACATCTGATATGTAGTCCAAACAAAGTCCAAATAATTACATATTTTTACACGTTAATAAATCACAAAACACGTATCTAAGAAACTCCAAACGCACATCATTGGTTATGATTTTAATTGAAGTACAGCAAATGTGTGATTTAGGGCATAAAGTAAAGTGGACCAGAAAATAATTATTTTCTCCTCATCCACTCTCACATTAAATTTTTCCGAACTTAGGCCGAGTGGACCGACCGGAAGGGGCGGAGACTTAGGCTCCCTATGATGTATGTTCTTGTATCATGACCAGCAGTAAAAATTTAATTCTAATATGGAGCGTAGTGAAATTTGCCCAATGAGTCTCGAGAACATGAATGTATTGTACCAAATACACATGAGTTTGTCCATTTAAATCAGGAGTCTCAAACTCATTTTCTTTTAAGGGTCATATTGATTTGATTTCCAGTAAAATAAAAGTAGCATCACTTTTGTCTTTGATTTAATGCAAAACACCCCCATTAAATTATGAATATATTTTCTTTTACAAACTACACAAACAAAAAATATGGGAATAACCAGAAAAATAACAACAACAAAAATTCCTTGGAAAAATAAATGCAATTTTAACATTTCATTTCATCATATCATTTTTACACGGAGAAGCAAAAAGTTGTTAAAATTGTACTGAATTTTAATTACAGTGTAGAACCCCAAATCACAACAACGTTGTCTCACAGGGCTTTACAGGAGAGATCAATCAACCACAGAAACAGATGAAGTCCCATTTCCACATTTTATTGGAACATTGTTTGTAAATGTAAATATTTTCATCTTATTTTTCAAACCAAAACAGACATACAAATTTGAAATTGTCATTATCAACATGATGTAAAATGTTTTTCCCATCCAACCGAGAAGAAAATGTGTATTTTTTTTTTTATTAATTATTTATTTTACGTTTTTATGTTATTTGACTGTAGATAATGTTGGTCTGTATGTGGAACCTGAACTAAAATGAGATTCACAGCCTTGACCATGGAATTATTGCACTCTGCAAATTCATCCCGCATGTTTGAGACCCCTGGTTTAAAATATAAATGTACAGGAAGTCACATTTTAATGTTAAATATAGTAATAATTTTATGCAGAAATACCTCAGTGAATTGCATCTCTTGTGTCTTGAGATGTGTCACCATCTAAACAGCCACTAGTATCTCTACATATTTCACTACATTCTTTTAGTAGGAGGTAAAACCTGCACTTAAAAACCCTTGGCCTTCAGTCCAGGCCAAAATATTAGCACATATGGCCAAAGAACTGATGACAAAAATCTGTGCTGAGGGTAAAAAAAAAAAGGGTGTTGTGATGGAAAAACCTCTATGAATGTGGTCACGTCCAGACCGAAAATGACATCATTTACTCATCTCTCAGGTGCAAGGTCTTTACGATACTGTGATTTACACCAAACTGCGACCTTCTGGAATTGTTTAATAATTTTACTGACAAATGATGCATAATTCAGAAACAATCACATTTCCCTTTGACTGTAGAATATGGCAGCATTTCACCTCTATGATCAACTATTCCAGTGACGTTCGGTGGTAGAAAAAGCGAGTGCATCTACTGACTGGACTTCCATCGTGATATGGCCGTCTTCAAAGACCTGTTGGGGGTGAGCAGGGTGGTCTGAAGGGGCAGGTTCGTCATGGGGCTGGTTTTGTTCTTGCCTCTGATCCAGCTCTCGATGGATTCCCGTTCATAGGAGTAGCCATCTGTGGAGAAACCCCACACCATCATCCTGACACTGTTCTATTTAGAGCAGGGGTGTCAAACTAATATTAGTTCAGGGGCCACGTTCAACTAAATTATATCTAAAGTGAAGTCGAACCAGTAAAATAAAAACATAATAATACATATAAATAATGTCAACTCCAAATTTTTCTCTATATTTTACAGTGAAAAAAGTCAAATTGAACAATGAAAATGTTTATACAGTATTGACAAATGATCCTTTCAAACAATGTGATTAACATGAACAAAGTGAAACAATAAGCAGAATTTTAACAATATGTTTTTGTTCATTTCTACATTTTCATTTTAACTTACACACCATAGTGGATCAAATACAAATACACAAGACATTTAATATCAGGCAGAATATTGTTCAAATTGCACTTACTTCTCTTAAAACATTCATATTTGTTCAGATTATTTACATTTTTGACTAAATTAAATACAGTGTAAATACATGAAAATATTAACATTTACAAAGAGAAAAATTTAGAGTTGTGAGTATTTATGGAGGTGGTGCAGTGGTTAGCACTTGTGCCTCACAGCAAGGAGGACCCTGGTTCAAATCCCACACCAGACCTTTCTGTGTGGAGTTTGCATGTTTTCTCCAGTTTCCTCCCACCATCCAAACACAAGCACTGATAGGTTAAATGGTTAATTTAAATTGTCCATAGGTGTGAATGTGAGAGTGATTGTTTGTCTATATATGTTCAGCCCTGAGATGAACTGGAGACTCATACAGGGTGTACCCCACCTTCACCCATTGTAGCTGGATTAGGCCCCCAGTGAACCCCATGACCCTAGTGAGGATAAAGCGGGTTCGGATGACGAGTGATTATTATGGTAGTATTTTACTGGTTCTGACCCACTAAAGATTGAATTGGTTTGAATGTAGAACCTGAACTAAAATGATTGTTCATATCTAAATAATTATTTTTGCATTTCACAAATGCGTCCCAAGGGCCGGATTTGGCCCCCAGGCCACATACACACTTGTGTCTTCGAGAGTCTGAGACACTTTTACATTCAGTCGAGTAACGAATAAACACAAAAACACTAGAGATGTTTGGGCTTTAGTTGTCTGACCTGCGGCGATGACCGGATCCCTCATCAGCTCTCTGGTGATCGGGCACAGAAACTCATCTGGGTCTTCTGAACCACTCTGCTCTGCCTTCAGGGCCTCGATTTTCCTCAGAAGACGACTGCGGAGGCCGACGGAGTCTGGGAAAACCCACAAAACTCATCAGTATTCTGCTCAGTACTGATGGGACGGCTGCAAATCACATGTGGGGCCACTTTCTTTAAAATGTCAAGGAAAAGCTTTGATCAGACACCACTGTCGCGGATCAGGATTTCACATAAACTATCTGTAATGCGACATCTGCCGATTTGTGTTTGAGCAGGAAGTATCTGTATCTCCGTGTGAGGCCGAATAAGGAGGTGGCGGAATAACAATGTCTTCTTTGATATGAAAGAGGAAAATGAAATGTCCCTCTCCAATCAATCTTTAGTGAGATGCGGCAAGTCAGACGTATTTACCGACGTCCATGGGGAGGTGCCGTGGGCTACAGTTCTACGTTAACATCCCTCATTATTCCACTCGATAATAACCTACCACTCAAAACAGGAAAGTCACTGTGCACACAGCTGCATTAACTATCAGTTCAATGAATTTCTCCCAAAATTGCTCTGTCGTTTGTCGTCGTTCACGTGTATAGATTGTCTAAGACACGTCTGGCTCTAGGTTACAATTAATGACTTGCACTATTGAAAGTCTCCAACGTGGAGATTGATTGTTTTGGAATAATGAAATGCAGCATTTGTGTTGAATTAAGACATTACATTTGTCAGAAGCTACAGGGGGAACATGTTCTGAGCAGATTCTCAGTAACTTCAGCTGTTTCTGGGCAAAAGATAAAAATGAATCTCATCGTGAAATAAGAATTGTTGTTATCTTGATATTTTTCACCAACTTTGTATCATTGAAACAGTATGAAATAAATAAATGCACTTGGAGGAATGTTGATAACAGAGAAATAACAGCATTGAGTTCTAATATGTAATGTACTAGTATCATTCACTATCAGACAAATGTTATATCATTTTTGTCTGGTTATGTTTTTATTATTTTCATGGCATTATTTTCACTTTTTTTTTTTTTTAAACAGCTGAGGCCTCACTCAAGGTTTTCAATTCAATCCACTTTAATTTGTTAGAGGACATTTTAACCAACATAGTCTCTAAATATTGGAGAATGTTTGTAATTTACAATACAAATTATCCAGCAGTTTTAAAAAGTTTAATTTCAAAATTAATTCACATCATGATTTAGTAAATATCTGAAAAGTTTTGTCCACTAATGCTCCAGAAAAAAAAACAAAAAAAACCCACTCTAAACGAATACATCTCTTGTCCACGGCTGTGAAACCATGGTAGCGAGTGGTAGATATGCACATAATTACCAAGATTATATTCTATTTGTACAGTCTGATCCTGTATGTTTTTAACACCTGTGTCTGAACTGAGCTCTGCATGTTGTCGCGGCTGATAAAAATGTGAACAGAAAATTGCATATTAAACAGGATTTCTTGAGAACAGCTTGAACTCTACCTTTAAAATCCTGGGTAAGACAGAAGTGGAGGCCTGCTGTCACAATTACTATTCAGCAGAACCTCCTGGAAAAGTGACGTCGCTCAATCAAAACGTCGAACCTCTACGAAGCACCTAGAACCCATTAAGTCCTCAGAGTCGTCCAATAAACTGCTCTGTATAGGTCAACGCTTCGGTCAAGATTTCCATAAGTTCCCACATTTTTTACTGTGACAGAAGTCATTAGTGCTAACACTGTCCACTTTACATTTAGATTGATAATTTGATGAGACGCTACAATAAAACTGCAGAATGAGGCTGTCTCCGTAGAGATATTCTGAATTATATCCAAGAGGAACTTTTTTTTTTCCCCCATCCTCTTACTCAAAGATTCATGAATATTTCATCATGTAAAGTCCGCTAGAATCTAATTTGTCGTGTGTGTGTGTGTGTGTGTGTGTGTGTGAGTGAGTGTGTATGTATATGCATGGGTACACATTTGCACAAACACGGTGCATGGTAAATGATAGTTGGTGGTTGCACACACAGCACAGAGGGGCAGGAAATGTGGCAATCTGCCGTTTTCACCGTCCTTATGTGGTGGTAATGATGAGAGCCATCCTCCATACTAAACACGTGGAAAAAGATGCTCACTTCATAGAGCAACGCTTCGCACTCCTGGGCACTTTGTCCAATTTCAGAAAACACAACAACAGTCAATTTTTGTTAAAACAGTAATTAAGACCCAGCTCGTTACATGATTTTGTGCAGACAGAGCACCCATAATCAAAACAAAGACAGCTTTTACACAACACCCATTTCATCCTATATGTGATTTCCCTTGAAAATTATGTGGAGATAATACAGTAGTGTGTGTTTTTCCCAAAGTAACACATTAAAATGCAACCTACAAAGCCTTCCACAGAGCCTATGATTCACCAGTGACGCACACACAATCCAGAACCGACCAATCTTCTAAGTCTGATTTTATTTTTATTTTTTATAGTACAAAATAATTAACTTTTAATGCATGGGGAGGAAGGTTCTCACCTGTGTGTGGTGTGGACTAGCAACGCAGAGTTTTGGAGGAAGGGGAGATGGAAACCAAGCAGAAATATAAAAAGGAGATGTGTTATTGATGGATTTCCTTCCACTTTGGTAATCTGCACAGGCCTTCGTCTCGTCGAGCTGACAGATATATACGATATACAGACGTAATTGAAGCACTGTTTGTGTCTGTCAGTGGGTGACGATGAAAGTGGGAAATGAAAGTAGGGATTATACACATGCACCCTGCTTCACAATGATAGAAATTAGAAAGCAGGACCAGGCTGTAGGAGTCTGAATAAATAAGGCTTGTGCAAAACATTCTTTTCTTCATTCATAAACTGTGGTTTTAGACACATTTAGCACATTTCCTCAAATAGCCTAAACACCTATAGTAAAAACAGAGTCAATGTTCATGTCTGAGGTTAAGGTCATAATGTGTATACTATTAACCCTCCTGTTATGTTCATTTGGTGTTCCTGGGTTTAATTATCTTAAAGATGTCCAAAAGAAAAAAAAAAAATCCTATTAAACACTGTTAATATTTCATTACTAATTCCATTAGTAACTATTCTACCAATATTTACTGCAGTGGTGTTCCTTACCTCTAACAGATAATGGTTCAATTAGGAGAATTCACTTGTTTTTCCAATTAAAAAAATACATGTTAAAGCTTTTTAATCTTTTATCACTTTATTACTTTTGAAAGATCAACATATACAACACTAGAAAAGCACCCCCCTCCCACCCGATTACCATCAAAATCTAATGATTACCAACATACCCTGAAAATTTCATCTAAATCTGTCCATAAGTTTTTGAGTTATCTTGCTAACTAACAGATAAACAAACAAACTCAGGCAAAAACATAAGCTCTTTGGTGAAGGTAATACTATTAAAACATAATAGAACATAATATGTCTCACAGCTGCAAAAATAGGAAATAGTATGACAGAACTATTCCACAAAACAAAGATAGATATAAATGTTTTGACTATCCATAAATAATCCTAATGAATAAGAAAGAAACCCGTTTATAATAGAATTTCTGTTACAAATGGAATAGGATGAAAGTGTTTATCCAGTCCTGTCCCAATTATCAGGGCCACAGTCATGGCCCCTCTGCCTCTTTGCTTAACTTTGTTTTTCCCCTTAGCTTAGAAAACTGCAATGGGTGGTTAAGTTTGAGGTGAAGGTGTATGTTTGTTGTGTTGCCGCATTTAGCATGAACCTTTTTTTCAAACAAATAAGACATACTGACTGGTTTCAGTTCTGTTCATTTGGCTTGAATCCAAAATCTTCTCACACGTCAGCTGTTGTTTTTGCCTTAGAAACATATTCTATTGTTGTTTCCTCTAAAGCTATATTTCCGCTACATGGTATCTGAACCTGCCCCCCCCCCCCCCCACACACACACACACATCCTCATTACACTAAGGATGGTTCCTTAGGAGTCAGTCGTGATGGATACAGCAAAGTTAACTCATTATTACCCCGTCCCCTCGAAGGCAGGTGGGGGTATTGTTTTTGGTTTGGTTTGTGTGTTTGTTGATCTGTTTGTTTGTAAGCTGCTTTACACAAAGACTACTGGACCAATTTCTATGACATTTTCTGGAAAGGTGCAAGGTGGCCCAGAATAGATCCCATTCAATTTCTAAGGTCACAGTCACCAAAAATTTGTTTTCATAATAAAAAGAAATAGAACAAATCAGGTCAAATGTGTACAAGGGGGGCGGGGTTTGTTCCGCCTCGCACCACTTGCTTTCCAGTGTATTTGGAAAATTAAAAACAATATTGATCCCAGCAAACTTATTGACCTTATTTTTAATTATCGTGCAATTAATTGATTTGGTGATTATCGTGACAGGCCTACGTACACGTGAAGAGGTAGTGTTGTCCTGATTCTCGATTAGACGGAAGGGAAAGGACATACGTATAACACTGAAACAGATTTTCTAAGACCGTACTACGAATGGAAAGGTATGAAAAATCTCTGATAATTCCATTTAAATCATTGGCAAGATGGAGGTAAACAGCAAAAAGCACAGCAGTGTAATGAAAGAAACACACAAGTGTAGGTATTTTCTCTGTAAACAACTTAATCATTTGATCAAGTATTTAATGCTGTTTCAATGTGACCACATTTTTTCTGTTTATAGATGACAGCTGCAAAAAGATGACCGAAGCCCAAGGAACAGAGATGGTTACAGATACTGACGACATATTGAATACTTTCAGAAACAAATGGGACGTTTCCACTACATGGTATTGGCTCAACTCAGGTACCATGTACTGTACTATACTTTGAGAGTGTTTCCATGCAGATACTATAGTACTATAGTAGTATAACTCCCATGGTAAACTCATATGTTGTGCACTGCCCTAACAAGCTCAACCTGGATTTTTTCATAAGCCCCAAAAACAGAAATGTCTCAACCTCTACAGCCGACCACACTCTTGTTTTGCAGACTGACATTAATGCATTGTGAACTGAATTAACTAACCGACCTGTTCACTTTAACTCTGAGCCTGTGTCTGAAATCACTCCCGACCACTATATAGTGACCATGCATTTTGCAGGGGTGTCTGAATTAAACTTAAAATAAAAACTTCTGCTGTGAACCTCAGCAGAGTAGATACCAAAAATCTAAGACCAGATACCATGGGACCAAAGTGTAATGTACCAAAATGTACCAAAAGTGACCCAAATGGAGTAGAATCAGACAGAGCCAATGCTAGTGAAAACAAAACAAAAGTTTTAAAATCTGTAAATAGTGGCATCTATAACTGCTGATGATGTAATAGATTGCAAAGGGTTGTCTCATAGGACAATGTTTCAACCCCTCACAGTTATTTGTGCTGATGGCAATTAGACTCTACAACCAGACGCTGTCAAAAGAACACTGCAGGCAGGGGCGGAGGACCTAGGAAGCTGTCTTAAATATATTCTGCATTTTGCACATTACCTGTACATTACACACAGCACCTTGTATTTGCATTTTGTTCTTTTATTACTTTTATTATATTACCTCATATTTATCTATCTTATTATTATTATTTTTTTACTTATTTTAACTGTTTTTAACTATTCGGCTGAGCTGACAACTGAATTTCCCTTTCTGGACAATAAAAGTATTCATTCATTCATTCATTCTACCCTATACAGCTTCATTCCAAGGGGCAGGGGCAGTGCGAAGGCCCAAGTGAGGGAGAGGACTAAAGGGTGAATTGGGAATGCGCCTTATATTTGTTTACATTTTAGTAACTACTCATTGTGCATTTTCCCCTTTGAACTGCAATTATATATCTATAAGAGAACCCCACCCCCCCCACCCCAGTACAAGGATGGTGGGTTCTTGTTCATTAAGAAATGAATGATTTCTGTCCACAGAAACACTGGAGGGATTTAACTGGAAGTGGATAGTTTAGTTTGTTTCCACTGTAATGCATTGACATTAACAGGGCAAATGGGAGCAGATTAAATCAAGTATTCATATTAAAAATATAACCAATTACACTTATCAGGCAGAGGAAATTAGAAATCCTCTAAATTCTCTCACACAAGTCTGTTTCATATAAAAGTCAAATACACTCTGATGTAAATAAAGAGCCACACACAGAGACCTAACACTCACACCGACCCAGTGGTGCAGTCTCCTTTTTTGTAGTGGGTATTCTGCATATTTGGGCAGAGGGACAGCGATTCCCAAACTAAGGGTTGAGACTCCTCGGGGGGTGGGGGGGGGGGTCATTGGGGGAAGGCACTGTTTGGATAAAACCTGGACTATGCCTTCATATAATATAAGCACTCCATAACTTGTTAGTAGTTACAGTACATACAGGACTGTGTTCAGTATGCTTAATTATGTTTACATATTATGTTATTAAAATGTACCAATATTAAGGGGCAAAAAAAATTGTGTGGGTTGTGAATTTGCACTTGCCCCACTCCTTGCATGGGTGCGGTATATACACCTTCATTGTGTGGACTGTGTGTCTCAATGACAATGTGAGTAGGGATGGCAGAAACGAAACAGGCGACGTCTAATGTGCTATTAGCACAGTGCTAGGCTACTTAGTATAGATGTTCACAGAGGCTTTAGTAAACACTGTGTCACCAAGTGCATCATTAAATTAGACATATTCCAGCCTTTGCATGTAAATGTCTTTAACACCTCTAGCATATGGAAGAAGCTGGAATTTCTTGTGAACTTTAATTGCACTTTCCACACTTTTCACCTTTGACATGTTGCTGTGTGTGCGCGCTTCTGTTATCATTGGACAGAAGGTCTAATTAAACAACAGCTGCATATATGTGTGATACCGAAATTCACTAAGGAAATTCACATTAGATTTCAGTCTGGTTACTACCATTAATGTTTGCCCTGGTTCCATACCTATACCCTCTTTCGGTAACCAACCCGGCTGTACTATTCTGAATGTTGAACAATGAATATTAAGTGTGTATAAAGCAACTTTAGGTGGGTATATGGAAATCCTCCAACTTTTCTGGTGGGTATACGGCGTATACCTGTGTATCACGTAGACTACACCACTGCACTGAGCTTTTTATCCTGAGACTAAACAATGCATTTGTATAGTGGAAAAGGGTTTCACATCTTTATGTAAAAAAAAGTCTATTGAAAAGGACATTATATAAAAAAAATGTTGGAATGTATCTGGAAAAAACTGTTGAATCCTACTGTTTCCAATGAAAGAAATTATTTAATGCACAAATGTTGAAAATGTTGAGTTACTGGGCCTCAAGAGGATATGTTCACTATTCACTGCAGGAAAAAAAATGCTTTCTGGTTCATAGCGACTTTATATTCTGGGACCTTGGACGACCCTGAATCCACTAATCTTATTTTCAGAGGGATTATCATTGTTCCCGACATAAAGGTCAACCTGTGGGACGCTGTCCTCACAGTGTGATTTGTGATTGTATAAGCAGACAGAAATGCTACAGCTCTGGGTCACTAAATCAGACCGCTGTTAGGGAACACTTGGGTAGGGGGGGCAGATAAATCAGATCATCAATAAGAATGCCTTACATCAAGGTTGTCAAATGCAAAGCCCAAGGGCCAAAACCAGCCTGCACAAGGGTCCAATCCAGCCCATGGGATGAATTTGTAAAATTCAAATTAACGTTGAAGATAGTTAACGTCAATGGTGTTAACGTTGTTAAGTCTACGACTCATATACAGTCCAATATGATTGCAAGTAAAACAGTATAAGCACAAGCAGTTATATGTGACAACTACAAAGAAAAACCCTATTTCTAAAACAGAGAGAGACAGATACTTTCCCTAACACCTTCACTCATGGACCAGAAGTTAGCAAAACCACTGTGGCACTATTTCACTACTTTTCATTTGGTTTGGTCTGACAACTGTCGAGTAGATTTTAATTTGTGCAGCATTCCTTTTTTGTATGTAAGTCAGGATGTCATTAGGTTGTGTTGCAACATGACATCACGCACCACACACTGATCTCCAGAAAACCTGTCTGTCTATTGGGGACTGCTGACTGCAGCGCTTCTCTCACCAGCGAAAACGGTTTAAGTTTAATAGTCACCAGATTCATCCATATTCAGCCCAAAAGTCACCAAGTCACTAGATTTTTATTTTTTATTTTTTAGTCACCAGAGATGGCCAAATGTCACAAAATCTAGCAACAAAGTCAGTAAATTGGTAACACCACTTCCGGAATCTAGCCACTAGTGCTAGCACTGGCAGCGCATGTGGCATCTGTCAATCAAAAGGACATGCCCATAATTATGCATAATTTTAAAATTAAACGGATGAGTCATAAAAACACACACACACACACACACACACACACACACCTTCAACAGTTGTCATGAAGGTAATTGTGAGCTAGTAAACCTTTTAACAGGTTTATTTATGCTGTGAAATTGGTCTTTTTAACATGGGAATCTATGGGGAGTGACCCCTTTTGGAGCTAGCCACCTACCAGAAGATGAAGCTTGCTCCTGCAGAGCTAGAACATGAGCTGATAATTTTTTTATACTGTAGACCTCCATCTGGTAATGGATATTTATTTTGAATCGGTCTACTAGTTTTCATGATGTATTATTTGATATACTGTGATCTTCTTTTTTTTAATCTAATTTCTGTGTTTACTCGGCTATAAAGGTAGCTGTAGTCTTATAATGTTCTTTATGTTTTGCTATTTCTAATACATTGAAGAAGCACTGAGGATTTATTCAGTGAAGTCAATTCAATCAAGACATGTAATCAAAATGTTAGTTATAGAACATAACAACTGGAATTAATAATATTATTGAAATAAGCAAGGGATAATGTATTGCCCACGCGTTATTATCAAAAAAATATTCCCCGACAGGGCCGAACAGCACCTCAATGCCGATTATCCCGCTTATTCTACGGTTATTACAGCTTATTACTGCTACTACTCTAACAGATTGGATAAAATAGCCGTTACAACCTAGTGAATATTTACTTTCAAAGTGACCGAACTACCTGCGGAGTGATATGGTGCCGTGAATCTCAATTGACAAAACCCATTGCCATTGGCAGTGAGCGTTAGTGGCGCAGCGGGTGGTTATAAAAAAAAAATCCGGCAACGTCAATTCAAAGTGAATGGGAGCTGTTGCAACGTTCTAGAGAGCCGTAGAATAAATTGAAAAAAACTGGACTAAAACACCTTGCGTTAACGTCTGACTAAAAGTAGACTAAAGTGTTGAGACTTTTAGTCAACTAAAATATGAAATGATTTATGAAAGACTAAAAGTGACTAAGACTAAGAATGAACTTTGACAAAAGACTAAGACTAAAATGAAAAATGGGTAACAAAATTAACAATACTGCAGTACTTGAACCGTTGCATTTGACAGTTGCCGTGCGAAAGTGGATAGAGCTCGTGCATTACAGCAAAAAGGTTCTGGTGTTAAATTCCAACACCAGCAGTATGTGAGTGTGTGGGTGTTATCTCTGGGTCCTCCAGCTTCTTCCCACCATCTGAACACACAGCTATAGATTCATCTAAATTGCCGGTAGGAGTGATGGTTTGTTTCTATATGTCAGCCCTGACATGAAGTGGCGCCGCTTTCATCCATAAGTAGCTCCAGTGACCCTAATGAGGATGAAGCTGCTTCCGATATGAATGAATGTCCCATTTCTGCCACTTCGAGAAGACACATTCCTCTGTTATCGCAGAGGTTTGCCCCAGTCATTTTGTTTATACTCCACCATTTAGCCGATGGTGCTAATGCTAATGTGCTCCTCACACCGTCTAACGCGGCTGTCATTGTAGTTTGCTCTTTTACTCACAGAAACCTTGCGGACTATGCATCCGAAATACAGTAAGAAAATCAAATGGTCCAATGGGGAATCCAAAACTGGTCCATTAAATGAAAGTCTACTTCCATTGCACTAATTAGGACTCATTCGATGCAGCTGTGGCAAGTCGGGATGCGTTTAGGGACACTCGGAAACCACAAATGTACGTAAACAACCTGCATTTGGCTGTCTACATGTATAGAATATTCTGAACAAATATGCACAACCTGAAAATGTCTTGAGCAATAGCTGCAATTTTTAACAATATAATTACATTAGTTACTAATGCTTCATGTATTTGTCACTGTGTTGTGTAATTAGTGTTAATAATAAACCAACATGACAATACTGTTGAAATTCCACTTATTTTTCTCAAGAAATGGCAAGTTCTACAGCAGGGGTTCCCAATCCTGGTTGTCGAGGGCTGCTGTCCTGCATATTTTAGGGCTGCTGTCCTGCATGTTTTAGATGTTTCCCTCTTTCATCACACCTGACATTCATTATCAGTCTTCTGCAGAGCTTGATGACAGGCTGATCATTTGAATCAGGTGTGTTAGATGAGGGAAACATCTAAAACATGCAGGATAGCGACCAGGATTGGGCACCCCCGTTCTACAGGATTGTTCAGGTTATTCATATTTTCATCATCCAATTTTACTTTTTTCACACAAAAACAGAACATTTTAGACTGTTATGCTATTATTTTTATGGTTTGATCCACTTGTGATCACATTGGACTGTATTTGACCCCTGAGCTAAAATGTGTTTGATATTCTGCTCATTTCAAGCTTGTCACTCCCCCCGGTGTTCAAGACATGTTTCCAGGAGTGTTTCAAGAAGGTATTTCAAAGTGTTTTGAGCCTTTTTTTTTTCTATTTGAACACCACAGGGCACTGATGAGGTTTGGGGAAAAAAGCCTCAAATACATTGAAACACTCCTGGAGACATGTAGATGGGCATAAATAATGATTTAAATATCCTGAGAGACATGAGACTCAAACCTACATCCATCTGGTATATACCAAGCATTCTACTAGCCTGAGCTAATGAGGCTGGTGTAGAAATGTGTTATTTTGAAGGATTTCATTTGGATGGGAGCATGGATTAAAGCTTTCTGTCTGTGTGACAGATTTCCGTCACCAGAACTGTCTGGATAATTTATGTCAACTTATCAACTGAACTGAAATAGGAGATCCGTGCTGAGTATGGAAGGGGGAGGGTGGGTTATTATGACAGGTGTTTGGCTTTGGTGTAGTCTACATGATACACAGGTATACACTATACACCCACCAGAAAAGTTGGGGGATTTCCGTATACCCACCACTTAATATGCCTATGTTTCACAGTGACTCCTCATGGAAGCCTTGGAATTTAACAGTATGATCAACAAAGACCACCAGTAACCCACTCAGAACGACCCTGGCCCTGCAGACGCTCAGACTAGGACCACTATAGCAGTTCTCCACTCTGAACGCTCCACAACCACATCACGCTCTGATGAATGGACCGCTTTTCCCCTTGGTCCTAAAGCCCTCCACCTATGAACTGGTAGAGACTGCAGAGTCCTGCACGGTTCTGATTTTGACAAACCGCAACCGCCCGTACCCGTAATGTTCAAACCCATATCCCACCTGTTTTCCGACAAAAATTTTTTTTTTTAAATCCGCACCCGAACCGACCCGCTATAAATGAACCCGATATCCGACCCGAACCCGGAAGAAAATTTCAGATAGCCAAACTTAAATACAAAAACGTATTGCCACGAATATACTGAACAGTGACATAGCCAAGGCAGAGCCAAATACAAATGTTGTTAAACAGTAGCAGACAAATAATAAATTCAAAAAATATTTTTATCCGTGAGCTCACGCACACACACACACACACACGCTTGAAAAACGCATCAAGAAGGAAGCTGACAGGAGGCAGCTATAAAAGTCCAAACTAAAGAACAGTTTTTAGCCTATGAACCGCAAATTAGACCCGCGATCACCCACGTCCGACCCGAACCAAACCCGTATCCGACACAGCACAACATTTTTCACCCGTTTCGTGAAAATCTGCGGTTCACCCACGGGTCACCCATGGGTACCCGAACCCGTGCAGGACTCTGAGAGACTGGATAAGGCATGTATGGATCAGAACCCAAGCCTGTGTCGGAGCTGGCATAGGAGCCCGAGCCGGAGCGCCATCAGAGCTTGAAACAGAGCCAGGCGGAAATTATGCTGTGCAGCACTTGTGGACCCTCAGGAACAAGCTTTCCATGTGCTGTTATTCTGGAGGTGTGGCTTTGGGGTGGATGTCTGAAGAAAGGGGTTTGGACTTTTGAGACGACCATGGCTTAGTTGGGAGAGCGGGTCGTCCATTGACCGAAGGGTTGGCGGTTCGATTCCCGCTCTGTCCTAGTCAGTCCGTTGTGTCCTTGGGCAAGACACTTTACCCTCCTTGCCTCCAGTGTCACTCACACTGGTGTATGAATGTTTGGCGGTGGTCAGAGGGGCCATAGGCACAAAATGGCAGCCACGCTTCTGTCAGTCTGCCCCATATGGCTACATATGTAGTTTACCACCACCAGAGGGAGCATGTGAGAGTGAATGAATTTCGGATCAATAATGTAAAGCGCTTTGGGTGCTTTGAAAAGCGCTGTAGAAATCTAATTCATTATTATTATTATTTTGAATTTTCAAAATGTAACTGTTGGAACCATTTTTCTAAGATCTCATACCCTGTCTTTAATACACATGACTGGTTCTTATATTCCACTCACCGATTCCCAGCTCGATCGCCGTCTCCTTACTCATCCGGTTGAGCTCTGGCCCATCAATGTTGTTGGTTTTAAAGATGTTGACCAGGTCCTTCAGGCCCTCTTCGCTTAGCCAATTCTGCACATCCTCCTCCGACCAATCAGCAAGCAGCAGCCTGGAATGACCCGGCAACTTCCTTCCTGCCAAAAACACACATTAGGATGGGAGGAAGTGTTCTGACATGGCAATACTGCTTATCTGATGCAAATGAATCATTTCTCATATGCGCAAGAGGAAAGAACGCACTGGGAGGAAAACACAATTCTGGCATCGCATTAAAAAGATTTAGTGGGAAAAACACAAACACACAAAAGACTAAAAAATTAAAACTGGTGTTATTTTAGACCGTAGCAGCATGTAGCTCATCAACCTTCACATGACACTATGCGAGTGAGCAGCCATCATTTATCACATGCAGTGGAGATAAACTGGCCTGTTGTGTGCTGGCCCTGTTAATGACGCCTCGCAGCAGCCTCACGGTTCCCATCGGTCGTCATTAAGAACGTGAAGGATAACCTGGAAGACTGGAAGGTGTATCTTATTACTGCACTGGCCTCATGTTCCACCTCGGCCTTCTCTGTCTGATTGAGTAAACTCTTTAATTGATCCATAGTTTCCTCCACAAACTACTCTGCTCTTAGGTGCCGCAATGAACTACAGTGTCCTTTTTATTATTTCTATACTCAAACGACTACATTTTTCCCCTGAAAGAAGACTATTGGATTAACACTAATGAGTCAGCATTGTATTTTCAGCATTAAAATCGTGTAGACAATAAAATTGATACAAATCAAGTAACAAAACATCAATAATAATGATACACAAAGGATCAATAAGTAAATGAGAGAAAAAAAAAATGTATATACATACATGCTTACACACACATATACATATTCATACACAAAAATACATTTAAATAAACATGCTCGAAAAGGAGGAGTAGTAAAAACTTGTCTGTAGCAGTTATTTTACATGACCATCAATGTAATAATAATAATAATAATAACAAATAAAACTATATAACAATGTATTAAATCCTCACTCTCATATGCACCAATACAACAATACCCTTTTAAAATTATCTTACTTTGCATTAGCATCAGCACTCACTGGACTGGTTCAATTCAACATATATATATATATATATATATATATATATATATATATATATATATATATATATATATATATATATATATATATATATATATATATATATATATATATATATATATATATATATATATATATATATATTAAAGAAGTAAATAAGTTTAACCATTTTGTAATATAAACATGTAAATAAAATACAATTAATTGACTTTAATTGATTTTAAATTGTTAAAATGCATTTAAGCCACTACAGCAGCCATCCTAAAGCTGATGGATACCCTAACCCTCCTTACTCCTTTTTACTTACCCCTCATTACTACTTACTCATTACTCCTCCCTATTCCTTGCTTCTTGGTCCTCACTCTTCCTCATTCCTCCTTGCTCCTGCTTACTCCTCACTTCTTCTTACTCCTCCTTAGTCAGCCCCTCCCACAGTCTGTGTAAGTCCTGTTAAAGCCTCGTTTTAGCTCTTAATGAACATCTCCCTTTCAAAATTTGAGACTATGGGTTTGAGATCACTCAAGGTTAAAGGTCATGATGCCATTTTGGAGCCTACTTGTAATTTCCTGTCGTCAACAACAACAACACATTTTATTTGTAAAGCACTTTATATTTGAACTAAAATCTTAAAGTGAACTGTGGAAGATATACTTATCACCACTTTTTTTTGGAGTTATGACTATGTAAAATCATGTGACCTTGATTTATATCTGTCAAGGTCAAAGGTCATGGTGCCATTTTGAATGCCATACCAGATTAACTATCTGTCGATAATAGTAACTAAGTCTCTATGTCCACTGGTTTTTCTTTATTTTATTATTTTTAGGTACTGACTGAGTGACCCCTGACCTCTTGGGTAAACAATAGGTTAAAATCTATACATACAAGATGTAGAATTAAAAGACCAGCATTTTGGTCTCCAAGGTCTCCAAGTCTCCAAGATGAATAGTCCAAAATTTGATTTCAACTTTTATTGTGACTATGACCTTTGACCTAGAAATTTGTCCTTTAAGGTTCTGATGTAAATGCTCATCAATAGTGAGAGCAAAATTCCTTATTTGCCCTATCTCTGATCACTGTGAAAACACATTTTGGAGACATTGACCTTTGACCTATATTCACCAAAATGTAATGGGATCTATTCTGGATCACTTCACACCTTCCCTGAAAATTTCCTAAAAATTGGTCCAGTAGTTTTTGCATAAAATTGCTGACAGACAAACAACCAAACTGAGCCAAAAAACATACTCCTTGCCAATGCCCCCCCTCCCCCTCAGGAGGTGGGGTAAAAAAGCAGCCACAACACCATAACTCTAGAGAAAACCCTGAGATCATCTCTATACAACCCTGCAGATGCCGCCTGCTGTCTGTGAAAACACAGAAATTCCACATGAACGCCCCAAAAAAACTCTAAAACTGCAACATAAATCCTAAAGCTGTTGAATATATTTGCAACAATAAGTCTCACTCTGATCACAGTTAGTCAGTGGAATAATACATTTACTGGGTTTGCACAGCAGTGAGCACAGTAACACCACATCCTCTCTGCAGCTCAGGCTGATATTGTGTGGAGTCTTCCAGTCTAGGAGGCTGAGTCATGGAAACACTGGGCCAAAAGCAGGAAAAACTCAGAGTTTAAACACAGACTGGGACGACTCTGACTGCAGGCTTTAATTAATGGACTGATACTGGTACCAAGATTACATTCATTCAATACATATATCACCTGGAAAACATTTGGTGATACTCTTTTTATTATTGTCAACGATAAAACAGAAACATTTAACCATTAACTGGTCTATATAGTCACAGCATGACATCTGTGTTATTGCTCTGTCAAACAATACCAGTGTTTTGACCTAAAAATGTGTTTATCCTTGTTCTTGGGGGAAAAAAGAAAGAAAAAAATAATCACTGCATGGGTAGTTTGAGTGCTTCTATGAAACTGGGTTCATTTTGGCATATGGTACTTTGCTTGGTTTGTAGACTCAATAATAAAAGACAAATTTAGACATATTTCCCCCCAGCATGTACCTGATAATGACTTCAGATTAAAGCCTGATTCATAGTTTGTAGTTGGACTCATTAAAGGCAAATGTCACAGAGTTATTTAACAAAGTATTTTTTTTTATTTCAATACTTATAAGATATAGACTTATATCATTTTCATTAATCTGTTCTGCCCAGAATAAAAACTCCCATATCTATAATCTGTGGTTTGGCATGGATCAAATATTAGTCTGATATCAGAATATTATACAGGTCACATATTAGTCTGATATTAAAATATTATACAGGGTTTGAAACTTGTGTCAATTATCTTATTATGCAACTGTGAATCCACATGTTCATAATTACCTACTATAAGATTATTATATCCTGCATAGATAAATGTTCTTATTTCATATATCGGCTAATATATCAGATATCGTTTGTTTGTTTTTTACACTCACTCAAATATTGGTATTGCCCCCAAAAATCCAATATCAGTCAGGCTCTACCAAAAATTACATGCTCTTATTCTAAGCTATGCCAATATTTTTAAAAACTAGGACCCAAATATCTACATGAACAGCTACCTACTGTAGGTGTCAGTGTATTTTATCTGAAAACGTGGCTTAAAATGGTGTTATATGGTGCTACGAATAAAGATACTCTGTTAAATTTAACAATCCTAGTATTTTTTCTAATCCACACAAGTGAGTTTTTCATGAATCTCAGTCCCAATCCAGGTTTCACATGTAACCCATCATTTCCACTCATATTATACAACAAACCTGCCCATTTAAACATGAATACATCGTGAATGATTTTGCAATAGCAGTAATTTTTGTTAAACACTCTGCCTTGCATAATTAAATTCCCAAAACGTACCTGTTATAGAAAAAAAAAATTATTAAATAAACTGGAACAAGTAAACTCTGTGTTCTTTTTACTGTAAAATTTTTGTATAGAAATTTGATTTATCTGAAAAATTGTTGAAATATTTATTTTTTAACATAGTACTCATAAACATTAGTCTATATCTGGTTTGAATTTTTCAGCCCTCATGTCTGGTTTTTAGGGAACAGTTTCATAAAAGCACCCATTTATTTAAAAAAACAAAACAAATTTTTTCCATAATTATAAGCAATAAAAACACTTTATATCTAAATTCTACTCTGAGATACAGAGTTTGAACCTGGGCAAACTTTCATGGTTAAAATGTGTTGGTGTACTTTGATCAAATGTGTAATAAACAATGATGGGTGAGACGACATGATGCACTTACTCCCCAGGATTTCAATTTGCAACAGGTACATAGAGTTACAGTATAATATCATACACAATATTTATATACCTCATATATCTATAATAAATATGAAACCAGAACTTCCCCAAATGTAAATCTTGTGGAGGTTGCACTGTTTGTGGGAATGTGAATAAATTCAGACATTCTGGAAGGCAGTATTTATTAACCCTTTAACCCCTAATACATCAGCGCTGATGCATTCTGAACGGATTGTTTACTTTAAATATTACATTTTTTTTTATCTTTGTTTTGATCATGGAATTGAGTGATAGAAATACACATTTGTCAAAAACCAACTGATTTAGAAAAAAGAAAAAAGCCAAAACTAAAACTATTGGAACCAAATTACAATTATTCTGCAAATTGTTTCATACTATGTTATTTTGTAAATATTTATTAGTTTTTTTTTTGTTCATTATGCTGCTTATTTTTCAATATTTTCTACATTTTGTTTTTTATTTTAGGATTTTTCATTAATTGTGTGTCTTACATTGTTCATGTTACTTTTTTTGTTCATTTTTATTGATCACTTTAGCTGTTTTTGTTCATTTTGTTGTTGCTCATTTTTTATTTATTTTTTTTTACTGTGGAACTGCTAAAGTCTCAGGAGTTAAAGGGTTAAGTATTAGTGCAGCAATATGTTAAAATGTACCAGTAAAGCCACTGTTCTGTCTGTTAGGGAAACTCCCTGCTGTTCTAAAAGAGAATGAGAAAATCTCTGATCTCAGAAGTTGTAAATCCTGGTAAATCTAGAACATTATATATATATATATATATATATATATATATAAAAAAAAACACTCATGTTTTCCTGCAGAAATGGAATGTTTGGAACTGCAGTATAATTTGGACTTGAATATATAAAATGATGGATACGTGCCACTTTTTTGTTTGTTTGTTTGTCTTTGTTTCCACTTTGATTGTAAAGAAATAATATTATTGATCCACATACTCATGTTTTATGTACGACATGAGCTATTGTGCAAATATTGTGTCCTACTTCAGTGTCCTAGTGATTTCAATTCTTGTCAACTTTTTTTTTTTTTTTGGTTTCTTTGGAAGTAAAAAAAAAAAAAAAACCTACCCAAAACAAGGAGTTAATTATTTGGTTTTAATCAGGGTGTGGAGGGGATTTTAAGGAATATAGTAAAAATGTTCCAGAAAAACATCTTGTACCCCACCTTTTAAAGGGGACATATTATGCAAATTTCACTTTTTAATGTTTTTACAACAGAAATATGTGTTGTCTGTGTGTGAGGAGACCTTTAAATAATGAAAAAAAAAAACATCTACTCTCTTTTTCTCCAGATGTATATCTTGTTGGTGGGGGATGAATGCTATGCTATGCTTTGTACGTCACATGCATAGATTCCCAGCCCACCCGCTCAGATAACCCCACCTACTCTCTATCCTTAGTCCTGGTGTGCATCTGGTGCATTGGGGTCTGAGCCCTGGTCACTGTGCGTCCGGGTCTGCGGTTGGTCTGACCAGACCGGCTGGTTCATGGGTGGCGGCTCATCTGGCCAGCCCGGGTCAGACAAACTGGACCCAAACGGGCACTGGGGCTGTTAACGGACCAGGACCTGAAGGCACCAGGGCTGTAAAACTCAACACTCGGCCCACTTTGATTCTCTCCATTTGATTTTATTTCACTAGTGTCTTTGTCTTTTTCTCTACCTCAACTTTTTCAGGTTCCACGTCTTTCTCCTAACTCTTTTTCTTCTTCCTCTCAGTAGAATGTGGAAGAGAGGGGCGGAGTCAGCTGTGGCTCATTTGCATGAAAGCATAAGGCACTAAAACTGAGCATTTTGAATAGTGCTGTTTGTCCAGGTTGAAGAAGCTGTTGTATCTCTGCATCAATGTGGTATTTTGACCAAAGCATGTGACAGACAGGTCACTGAGACACCAGGGAACTGTGTTCACTTTAATGAATGAATGAATGAATGAATGAATGAATGAATGAATGAATGAATGAATGAATGAATGAATCAATAAAAATACCAACAATAAGAACTTTACTCAAACAAAAGGCAAAAGAAAGCCAATAACATCTCATAGTCGCCCGGAAAGTCAAAACACATGTAATTAAAACACATTCCATTTTACAGAAGTGTCACAACACTTGTAGTTGGAAAGAAACCATCCGTTAAATAAAGCCCAAATGGAAGAAGTATTTAAAATGAATGTGGCACTGGGTTAAAAAGTCAGTAAGAAAGAAGAAAAGGATGAGGCTGGATCAAATGAAAATAAAAAAAAAAGAAAGAAAAAAGAAAACTGTGACAAATAATTGAAAGCAGGTATCTGGAAATAAATGGTAGAACATAGTTGAGGAACTTTGGCAATTAAAAAAAAAAAAGGATTTTATTACTTCAAGGATAAATCATTATATTTTGATTTCAAAAGCTGTGTTTTTATTTGTTTTAACGCTGAATTATCTTAGATTCTGTCCAATCACAACAAGTATCGTCTCATTCCTTTGTACGGTTAGAAATGTCTGTTATTTTACATCAAAATGTCATTATCTTTGACATGTTGTTATATTTTAACTCCTGCAGCCACTGGATTTCAGCTTCTCTAAGAAAACTACCTGCTCTAAAACACCTGCAGCTGAACATTCTACATTCTTTTATGTATTAAAGCATAAAACTAAATGTGCAGCAGTTCCAGCGTGAAGTGTTAATCATGGAGATTTCTAAAAGCAAAACAGAGTGAGACATTTATTTACCTTGGCACAACGTCTGCCTCGATTCAGGCGCTGCAGAAAAAAACATAAAAGGGGAAAAACTTTAATGTGTGAAACAAGAGGGTTTTTTCTTTAAAAAAAAAAGGAGATTAAAGAAAACCGTAAAACAAAACAGAAAGATGGAAGACATAAACAGGCAGATTTTTGCAGAGATGGAATCTGCGTTGTCAACATCAGCTTGACTAATGGCAGATGGGGAGCTCTGGCCCGGTGCAGCTTCAAGGCCTCCAGATGTTTGAAGATTGCACCTTTTCATTTAGTATTCCAAATGTTTTCTTTCATGTTGAGCTGGAACTTTTTTTTTTTTTTTTTTAAAGAGGATTCACATCTATAACAACAGCTCTCTGAGGCTCAGTGGTAGTTTGCCCCGCTGCACCAATAAACATCAATCACAATTCCTCCTCTAGACATTGTAGCCAGACAGCAATACACATGTAATAGGAGCTGGATATCTCCCAAAACACTCTTTTGGAAGGCTTTGGCACTCCAAATGGCCTCTGGGTTTTGAACCTCTGCCAACAGTCTATTTAAAAAAAAAAAAAAAAAAAAAAAAAAAAAAAAAAAAAGACGAGTGGTGGTGGATTTGTTGGCTCCAAACTAAACAAGTCTGAGTATTTACCAGTTGTGTCGTCTCCATCTCCTATTCTCCACACAGTCACTGTTCGGTCCATGGAGCCGGTTGCAATCCATGGCATGGTGGGAGACAGAGCAACAGCAGTCACGTACCTGCAGGGAGGAAGAGGAGCAGGGATGAAATGTGAAGGGTGTGTATGAAAGAATGAAACTGGCACAGGAAGAGATCAGCTTTAAAAAGTCAGGATTCTTCTACACACACACACACACACACACACACGCTAAAAAATCTAGTCTTAGATCGTACAGTATCTTAAATCCTTTCAAGCACTTCAAAGCGCTCTGCTGGTGCCTACCTGCGGTGCCACTTCAATGACTGTCTGCAAAGCTGCACCAGAGAATACACTATTGCATCAGTGCACCCAGTGATTCTGGGAAAAAACTAATCAAGCAAAAATCGCATGTCTTGATCTGATCATTGGAGCTCATATTCTGCTGCTTGTGTGTGATATCTGCAGAGATTGCATACCAGCAGGAGCTCAGGTCATTTACCTGTCATGCTGGTTCAAAGTGTGAAGCACAGTTCCCAGGTTCTGTAAACAAAGTACAAACACGTATACTTTGTTATCTCAAGCAAACAATGTTGTTTAGAAATCAGTCCCACACACACACACATTATGCAAATTAAATGCTTAACTTACCACGGCATATATCACAACACTTTTATCCACAGAGCTGTTGAATAATGAGAGCAAACAAAGTCAACTTATTTTGCACAAGCCGTATTTTTACGTTTGTTTAATAAATTGGGTGGAATAAATGGTATTCAAATGTCTGTGAGTGCTACAAACAAAGCACAAATTAATCTTTAATGTACTTGACTTAAAGCCAGAAACAGCAGACGGGCCTAAACAAGAGCTCAACATAACAAAATACACTCCTCCTGTGGCCGACTGAGGGAACAGCAGCACTGACACTGAGCAGTGGCATCTGCTGTTTACAGCTCAGTGAAGAAACAGCATTTAAACAGCACAGATTCAGCGAAAATTAATGTGTCCCGAATGAGCAAATGAGTTCACAGTATAGGCAATAATAAAAGAACACAGGGGTGTCCAACAGACAACCTGTGGATTAAAAAAGGTTTTGATATTAACAGTCATTGGTGTCAAAATGATTTTAGTTCAGGGGCCACAAACTGCCCAGTGTGAACTCAGATCAGTAAAATACTATCATACTATAACCTCTAAATAACAACAACTCCAAACTCTTCTCTTTGTTTTTGTGTAAAATTAACATTACAGGAAAAAACTCACATTGACAAACTGTCCTTTTACAAAAAACAAAAAAATTGAATAAATGGTCTGTACTTATGGAGCATATTTTATACACCAGTGGGGCCCAAAGTGCTTTACAAGTCCTCACACACACACACACACACACTGGTGCTGCCTGACCCTACTGGGAACAACTTAGGGTTCAGTGTCTTGCCCAAGGACACTTCGACATGTGGACAGCCAGAGATGGGACGACTAACTGAGCCACAGCCGCCCTACAGTGGGTTTGAATCTGAACCAATGTCAACTACCTGTAATAAAGTAAGTGCAATTTCAACAAAAAAATTCCTGCTATGGAGCATGATATTCTCTCCTTATTTTATATATATTATCAGGTATATTATCTGGTATAGACAGACTCAACCTGCAAAGGGGAACATGTACAATAACAGGTTGCTGGAATAAAAATCAAGTATAAGTGTCAGATTCAACAATTGGCAAAAATTACAGATAATTGGGCATGTTTAATAAAGTATTACATGTTAAAATTGCACATATTTTTCTCAACATATTTCAGTTTGTTCATGTTATTCACATTTTTAAAGGATACTTTATAGATAGAAACATTATCATAATGAAATAATTAATATTTTACTGGTTAACATGAGATTGCATTGATCTAAAATGAGTTTGACATCCTTGTTCAAACACATATTCACAAATCAATATTTACCGTACATTGTAAAGATAGTGCAAATGTATGTAGTTTTACCCTGACACGACCAGTTGTCCATCAGAGGAGAAGGCACAGGACAGGACGGGGGCCGAGTGGGCGGTCAGAGTGTGGAGCAGCTTCATGGTACAGCCTGAGGTCGATGACAGACACACACTGGGTTAAGAGTTTACAACACAACCTGCAGTTTCCGCAGAAATCATTGGCTCACGCAGACACACACTTTAAAGGGCAGGAGACTGAACTTTTTGTCAATAAGTGTTTTCACCTCCTGCTGGCTGACAGCTGTGCTGTGCGCTGACAGCAGCTTGGAAACAAATGATTTTCCTGTTGGATGTAAACCTAAAGACAAGTTATACACTAACACACAGACAAACTGCTGGTTGATAATCGACTGTACAGTGAGTCTATGTGCCATGAAACAACAGACAGAACAGTTACATTTAGCTTTAACATAGGTTGGATCCTTTGGTACATGCAGAAATATTTATGAATAGCATACAGTCAGAGAAACATTTATTAGACCACCAAAAATCACCAAAAACACTGGTTATGCAATCAAATACAGATTCATATCTACATCACGTGACTAAAACAGACAAAAAAGAAAACATGGAATGAATAAAAAGCACTATTTTTGTCAGTACAATGACATAGATATTGATCTGATGACTGAAATAATGTTGGTTATTATTAAGAAAACATAGAAAACGGATAGATATCAACTCTAAAATTAAACAACTAAGAGCTATTGAGTTCATATTTTGATCATATTTGTCCAAACAAATGTACTGTTAGTTGTACTAGGCATTAAAAGGAATAAGAAATGTAAGAAAATAACGGTGGTCTAATGATTTTTTCCTTGACTGTAGAGTAGACTAGACTACAATGAATAGAATAGAATAGAATAGAATAGAATAGACTAGAATAGAATAGAATAGAATAGAATAGAATAGATCCTTGGTTTGATTCTAACACCAGGATCCTTTCTGTGTTCTCATGTCTTCTTTGCTTATCTTCAAGTTCTCCACTTTCCTCCCACCTTCCAAAGACATGCTCTAGTGGGTTTATCAGTTAATCTAATTTGCCCATAGCTGTGAATATTTGAGTGACTGGTTGTTCGTCTCTGTATGTCCAGGTCATTTTTGAAAATGAAAATCAGTAGGGTTCCCAATTTTTTCCTGAAATAATTTTCCAGGTCATTTTTCAGCCACTACAGAAACAGGTTAACACATCACACACTAATTCATTCCCATGTTCTTTGAAAGTGTTCTTTTATACACTTGCAACTTGATTTTACTCAGAAAGTTTCTATGTTTTTTACTCAGACTCATGCTGTCTATGGCTATAGTTTAATTCATTCATTCATTCATTTTATCATTTGACCCACTTTATCCTCACTAAATTTACTAGAACCTATCCCAGTTACACCCTGGATATATCACGAGTTGATCACAGGCTTGAACATATGTATAAAGACAAATAATCATTCTCGCTTTTAGATCTATGGGCAATTTACATTAACTAATTAACCTATCAGTGAATGTCTTTGGATGTTCTCCCTGTGTCTGTGTGGGTTTTCTCCAGCTACTCCAGTTTCCTCCCAGCATCCAAAGGACATGGAAACTCTAGCCATAATTTATCTATGAAAACTAATGCATGATAGAATAATGCAAAAACACACAGAGATTACAGCGCAGCAGTTCATTAACATGACAAACTACAATAACAATGTCCATCTGGGTAATTCTCAACTCACCTTTCACTGCTCCTCTGCCCTTGCTCTAAAAATATTTGGACATTTTCAGGCACAAAAGGTCACAAGGTAAGGGGAGGATAAATAACTTTCTAGGATAAATTAACCATTTCCAAGACATTTGACCTTTTTTCCCCTCATTCTCCACATGTTTGTCATGACAGCAAAATTAGACCCCATGTAGATTTGCCTGGAATTCAAATGAATTCACCAGAAATTTCAAAAAAAAAATTAAAAACTTTCTAATAAAAAATATATGGTGAGTTGAGAGAGACTATCACAATCCATAACAGACTTGAGTCTGAAATTGAAGCACTGTGGTGAAGTTTATCTGTCAAATGTTCATTGTGGTCAGTTTCAGATGCTGCAGTTCTTTCATAATTCAGAGTTTGACTTATTGTTTGTTCAGTATTAATCGTCGTAAATAAAAGACGGACTCTGACTCTATATCTTGGCCAAGGAAAATAAAATTCTCACTTGGAGCAGTAATCAACATCTGGCTTTTCTGTCCCCATCCATAATAATATACATTAATATAGACGACCTTAATGACTTGCACTTGTTTTTCATAGTTTGACATGTCTTGCAAATTATTGTATGTTGTAACTGTGGGTTGTATTTTATGTTGCCTCTTGGCCAGGACTCCTTTGGAAAAGAGGTTTTTAATCTCAATGGGATCTTTTCTACTGGTTAAGTAAGAAAAAAAGAAATAAAGAATAAATGTTGTCTAAAATTAATGTTTATTTTCAACACGGTATAGCAAAGTATTACATGATCAAAAACAAATTAATTTAGAAAAAAAAGGCTTTGTTTTGAATGTCTTGGTCACTAGAAACTTGTTAAAATGGTTGAGAACCATTGTGATAGGGGCTATAGTCTATTCTATTCTAATTTATGATTTGTTATTCTATGTTTACATTTAACCTCAGGCATGTACATCTTACAGAAAATAAACACAAGTCACAGAACAGCAGAACACTCTCCAGGCTGTGGATGTAGTGACATAGATCATATGACGACATAGTCTGTATTTTATTTATGTGTGTGTATATATATATATATATATATATATATATATATATATATATATATATATATATATATATATATAGTGTAACAAATCACATCCTGTGCAGTAATGTTCTCATAGAATTGTCTGCATGGAAATTACAAGAAAGAGAGAATAATGCAATGTAGGAAACTATACTTATGATAATGAGTGTTAATTGACTTAACATAATAGTTACTATATTCTAATTCATACAAGGATCCTGATATATATATATATATATATATATATATATATATATATATATATATATATATATATATTGATATTGATATATGATGTATGTCTGCTCATTAATTCCTTCATTATATTATTTATTCTGTTGTGTTTCAAATTACACTTTTTACAGCTTATGTTCTTGAGATGAAATTGTATGAATGTTAACTGAACAGGATGTGGAATGGGATATTTCAGCCTGAATGAAAGAAGGCCTACTTTAACTGGACCAGAAAACCATCCTTTTTACATGTTAATATTTGATGTTATTAAATGCTTAATTGAAAATTTGTGCAGAGTATTTCCACATCATTTATCATTTTATGTGACTGATTTATTCATGGACTTGACAGAAAATGTGCTGTATCTAGATTTGTATCATTATCTGGAAATGAAATGATCTACATCATGGATATGAGATTAAAGCACAGCCCTTCTGTGGTACGAACTGAAAGAGGAGCAGGACTGAAATTATTAAAAATATGATCCACGGTGCTTCCCTTCTGCTCTGGAAAAAGCTACATCTTATGAATATACGGCCAAAAAAAACACAAGACTGCTCCACACGGCGTAGAACAAACACCTCCAACCGTAGAACAACACCACACCTTCCAAACACATCCTTGAGAAATGAAATGAGGACATGCATTGTTTGGTTTTTGTCCTTCTACAAGCTGATAAAAAAAGTCCCCATGGACTGCAGCAGGTCACTGTATGGGACACATCCTCCCCAGAAACAGCTGTTACCACGGCAACACATCTTACCAAACAACAACATGGCTTGTTCATAGACTAATAATTAAACAGTGTGTAGCCTGGTTCCAAAACACATGAACATGCACAAAATATTCCTGTTCTGCTTCTGGTTGGACACAGTATAAATGTCACAGCAGATATATGCACCTGATTCCACTTCACACACTGACACTCTGAAACAAACACACACAGACACACACACACACACACACACACACACACAAACACGCACACACTGCTGTATTTCAGCAGAATGTCTTAAAGTGATCCATTATTAATGAGTCGGTCTGCAGCTGATTTATTCCACACACTAATAAAATTCTTCAGTTCTGCAGAAAGATTTCAAGGTTAAAACCATCCACAGCCTGCCTCTCTCTCTCTCTCTCACTCTCTCTCTCTCTCTCTCTCTCACCCCTGGTGGAGTTCTACATACTGAGCGTTCATTGGTGTAGACAGGCGCAGGGGTCAGCCTACCTGCTCCATCACGCTGGGAAACAATCCATATTTTCAGCTGGCTGTCCTGTCCACAGGAGGCCAGTCGAAACTCCACACAGCATCCATCTGCAGGATAGAAGCAGACACACACACACACACACACACACACACACACACACACACACGCCTTTCAGTGTTTGTGCTTGACTGAATTGAATACAACTCCACAAATAGGATCTGACGGCCTGTTTGTCAAGTCTAGGGACACATAAAGCTCTGCTCATAAGTTTACATACCCTAGTAGAATTTGTCATTCTTTGGTCTTTCTTCTGATAATAATAATAATAATAATAATAATAATAATAATAATAATAATAATAATAATAATAATAATAATAATAATAATAATAATAATAATAATAATAATAATAATAATAATAATAATAATAATAATAATAATAATAATAATAAAAATAATGTATTTGGATAAAGTCATTTATTATCAAATGAATGTGTTTTCTCTTTTGAAATCATACTGACGCTGCCCACCCATTTGTGTCCAATGGTTAAAGGACCTCATGTCTCATCTTAGTCTGGAAAACCCTTCTGTCCTATTATGAAAATGGAGAGGATGTGGCGCAGTTGGTAGAGTGGGTCGTCATTGACTGAAGGGTCGGCTCTGGCAGAGAGTTGTTGTTGGCTAATGTGCACTTAACCCCCCCCCCCCACACACACACACACACACACACACACACACACACCGCCCACTGCTCCTACTTACATGTGATGGGTTAAATGCAGAGGACACATTTCAATGTGTGTAATACATGTTAACATGTGTAAACTTACTGACAATAAAGACTATTCTATTCTATAATAACATACACAGCCTCTTCATGACCTACTTCCTCAACCAAAGAAACATCTGACTTCTTTTGTAAACTCTAACAACCATTATTGCATTTTTTTCCTTATCATGTGAAGTTCAAAAGGCAGCAAATCAATGGTCCTTGTTTCTCTCGCTCTTTTTTTATTCATTTATTTTTTGTTTTGATTATTAGCAGTTTGATGTTTGTCTCCTCTACTGAAAAATCTTGTCTTTCATTGAACATTACCCTGATCATAAGTTTACATACTCTAGTTTTTAAATCCTCTGTATTTGCCCTTTTAACGTCAATAGAATCAAATAGAAGATTTTTTATTCATCTCCATAAGGAAATTATTGTATCCGTCACCTCACATTAAAGCACTTAAAACACATAAAAACATAAACGTCATCACATACAAACACCTAAAACACACATGACAGACGTTAGACTTTTATGGTACTTGTGGATCAGACACTTTATGTTCTCAGATGCTAAAGCAGACCGTTCTTAGTAAAACACCTTCTGTTCTTTTTAGATTTTTTGATGATATTGTGGTCAGTTTTTTTTTTTTTTTTGCTGTAGTCAATGACAGGTGGACTTTGGCTTATGTTTTGGGTCATTGTTATGTTGGAACATCCAAGACCATCCCATGTGCATTCAGTCAGAGTATGGAAACTTATCAGCACACCTGTACAGTAAGAGGAAGGTGACTTCCCTGTTTGATAATTAATGTTATCTTAAACAAATATTCACACTATTGTATTGTATCTACTTTCTGAAACTGTAAACAACAGTTATACATATATATATATATATATATATATACATATATATATATATATATATATATATATATATATATATATATATATATATATATATATAGTTACTTAACCATTTCATGAATTATTCTAAAACTTGAGCCAAACCGTATTTAAGATTTAACATTTTCTTTATCAGTAACACACATGTGGGAACATTTCATTCATTTTATTCCAGAAGCATTTTACTTGTAGCTCAGTGTTAATGGATCAATGATGTGAAGCGCTTTGTGTGCCTTGAAAAGTGCTATAGAAATTGAATCCACTATTATAATGTTCTGTCTGTTTTAGTCACATGATACACACAGGAGTTAGTACTTGATTTTCTTATTCATTTATTCATTTATTTATTTTGTCCTTCATCGAGAGGGGACATGTTTTGTTTTTTTTACTGCCGCTGCTTCTAAAGCAGTGGCGACTCCTTCAATTGGCAGCAATTGAAGGATTGAAGGATCAGCAATTGCACTACTTTTGAAAGAACTGTTTTCATGGCATGCCAAATGACAGAGATTCCATGAGTTTTGATGGTCTAATATTTTTTTCCATAATTGTATGTGATGAAATCAATACATATGAAACAGGGTGAAAATTACTAGTATAATCTTTAACAGTATATATGTTGCTGTGTAAAAGCTTTTATCTTAATCTGTAAAATCTGTCTTTTATATTTTGTATTTTTATTATATATATTTATTTATTTATAACAAGAAGGTAAAGCTTTCAAATAAGTGTATTACAGTAAAAAGTGCAAAACTCTCATTTGAAAAGTAGTTTAAAGTATAAAGTAAAGTACATTAAATTTGTTATAAAGTGTATACCCTTATCTATTTTCCACCTCTGGCTATAAATGGGACATGCAGACCACTGGAGGGGAATTTCAGAATACTCTTAGTTAAATCATCTTGGTCTGGTCCCATATTCTGAAATAGAAAAACTAAAAAAACTTTTTTTATCTGGGATGATTTGCATTTCTTTAAACTAATCGTGCTCATTTTTGGATAGTGACTTTTCAAATCCATTGAGGCAGAATTGAAACATTAGTAGGTGACGTGAGAAGCGGTTTTTAAGAGGACTAAATCTGTGCAAAACGTCTTTGTCAAAACTTGTCATTCTTAGTGTGAAGTTGGAGCTCAGAGGTTGTTGTTCTTATTTCATGTGAAGAGGGTGGAGGAAAAAAAGGATGGCAGAAAGAAGGAGAGGCAGAGAGTTTGTTTTTGAAAGCAGAGTGTTTTAGAGTCACTGAGGTTTGTGCTGAATCACCTGATTTCTACAAGTCATATACAAAGTCATATCTGCAGTTATTCTAGGAATCTGACGGAACTGATTTTTAGGGTGGGACATCTCTGTAGCATCAAATGGTATCATTTTTAATATTACGCAGATATTGTGATTTTAATTTTGCATTTGTATTTTAACTAGAGCTGCACAATAGGTTGTCTGAGCATCGACTTCACAATGTACATGTTCACAATAGTCACATGACAGGTCCTGTAATGTTGGAGATAAATGAGCTCAATATTTTCTCATCTAATTTAAATTTAATTTAATTTAATTTCAAGAACCTGACACACACTGAGCACATCACAATCATTCTGAAGCAATTTGGAGTGAGTCACTGGTAACAAGACTGACAAATGAACAACGAACAAGAGAAAATAATCACCTTAAACCAAGGCTCAGTGCCGGAAAGAAAATAATTATTTAGTTTTATTTATTTATTTATTTATTTACTTATTTTAATTTGCAATTTTTAAAATGTATTTTAAATGTATTTTCTTTTATTTTAAATTTATTGTTTTGTATTTTTAAATACATTTTTATTTATCTATTTTTTCTTATTATTATTTTTATTAATTAATTTTTTATTATTAATTTTATTTAATTATATTGGCCACAACAAAGGTGATACTGACACGTATGTTCTGTGTTGAGCACTAATCTGTTTGACCGTTTGCTTCAGCACCACACAGCAGTTATACTTTATACTCCTGAGTATTTTTTACATATCGCAGGGTGAAAAAAAAAATGTCAATGTCAGTTTTTTCTAATATCGTGCAGCCCTAAATGTAATAGATTTGGCTGAGGTAAACTTTTTACCCAAAACCAGTTCAATGACCCCCCCCCACCACACACACACACACACACACACACACACACACACACACATACACATACATATCTTTATGTCGTATACCTTCTTTCATCTGTAGTATAGATTTAGCTTTTTATATATTTGAATATTTCTTTGTCTTTTCTGTGCATGTTTTAATCCTGACTTTTATTGTGTTTTTGTCCATTTTTAAGGTGGATGTATGATTGTAATTTGTATTTTGTGTAACTTCCTCTGCCACTGCTGTCTGTCTTGGTTATAGGACACACTTGGAAAAGGCATCTGATTAAATAAAGGGTACACTAGCAGCAATAATCTAACTACATATTTTTAGTATAATTTCGTGTGATATTTTCTAACAGCCTCTTTGCATTTTAAGTGTTTTTGCTGCTAAACTGATCGTCATTATTCCTATAACAGTGACTGTAAAGGTAAATTCTACTTTACATTTGTTTGATGTTTCAATAACCTGTTAAACACACACCGACATTGAACTGGGTTGCAAAGCTGCAGCAGGTGACTCCCAGGTCATGGGCGTCCTTCTCAGCGTGCAGCAGGTTGATATCCAGGTCCCAGAGTTTGAGGTCTCCATGAGTGCAGCCGGTTACAAACATCTGGTTGGAGGGAGAGAAACAGCACGCCACCACGCTGTGTTCACTCACTGCACTGCATCTGCAAAGGACACATGCAGCCGTTATATCACTATTACACTGATGTACAAGTAAAATGAAAATAAAACTGATGAAAGGTTACCACATGTGTTAGTGATGGAAAAAAAACTCAAGTTTTAAATCCTGGTTAGATCAAGTTTCCAAGATAAATGTTGGGTCAAATTATGAAATTCTTAGAATTAACAAGAGAATAGGTTTTAGTCCAAAGCAGAGGTGTCAAAGTCATTTTAATGCAGGGGCCACATTCAGCCTAAAATGGTATAAAGTGGACCGGACCAGTAAAATAATACAAATAATAGGATAAAAACATATAAATAATGTCAACTCCAACGTTTTCTCTGTTTTTGAGCAAAAATAGTAAAATTCCATCATGAAAATGTTTACATCTACAAACTGTACTTGAACATAACATGAATAAATATGAACAACCTGAAAATTCTTAAGAAAAATAAATGTGATATTAACAATATTGTACTTTTCATTTATATACATGCACATCACAACTTAAAGATAACAGTGGATTTACAAATACACACTTTTAGTAACATTCAAAATATTGTTAAAATTCCACATACATTTCAGATTATTTACATTGTTTATATCAGGCTAAACTTTTTTATTTATGTATTTGATTCTTTCTTTATTTGTTCCCTTTTTCTTAACACTAAAACAAAGAAGAAAATGTATGTTTTTTTCATAATTGTTTATTACGATGATGGTCTGATCCATTTTTAGATTGAATTGATGTCAAATAATTTTACCTTCCTTACTTATTAATATCTTTTGTGTGAATTTTGTATTTCACAAATTCATCCCAGGGGCCAGATTGGACCCATTGACGGGCCAATTTTAGCTCTTGGGCCACATGCTTGACACCTCTGGTCCAAATGAGTATTGATCTCAGATCTTCTTCAAACACTGTCTGCACATTATGATCCATTCACTTTACAGGTTCTTTCTAGTGGAATATTTACAAACCCATTATACACATAAAAAAAACAAAGTCCTGATTTGCCTTATCACTGGTTATTGTGAAAACACATTTGTGGTGACCTTGACCTTTGACCTACATTCACAAAAATTAATGGGATCTATTCTGGACCACTTTCCTGAACATTTCCTGAAAATTGGTCCAGTAATATTTGCGTAAAGTTTCTGACAAACTAACAGACCAACAAAAGAACCAAACCAAAACCTCTCCCTCTTCAGGGGATGTGAAATAAAAGCTCTCATCTTTCTATTTTAATTTCATATATTAACTTAATGTTGTCTTTTCTTCTAGTGATGCTCACACATCTGCAGTGGTAACCCCTATGTTACACTCCCCTGCTTTAAATATTCATTTAGACCTTATGTAACTTTAATCCTGGAAGAAAATTGCTTGTTAGCTCAAGACAAGCCTAATTTAAATTACATTTTTATTAGAAACCCCAAACCTTTTTCCTCCTCAAACACTTTGGACTAAATTGCATCCCACATACATACACAATTTCCCTACCATGGTTAATTAATCTTTTTTTTTTTTTTTTTTTTAAAGAAATTGTACATGATCAAGATAATTTTCTTTTTGATATTGTTTATACTTTTTTGTCATTTAAATATACAAGTATATACAGAAAAAATGTTATAGCATTTAACACACTTGATAAGATAAAAATAGAATATGGATGCCAAAATGTAGACTAAATTAAACTATGCAAATACCAACAAACATGTACACAGTGGAATATAGTTCAAACACAGGACAAAGTGCAGTGTAAAAGTTGGAAAAATTTAATAAAATACTTGTAATTAGGTACCTCTGGCTTTTTTTTTTTTTAACCAGTCTTCACATCAGTAATGGAACCTGTTGAACCAGTAACTGACTTCAGCTATGAATATTTATGTTGGTTCTTTTTGCACATCTGCATATTTTAATGATATTCATGTGCTTGTGTGTTTTGTTATCTTTCTGGAGACATTGATCTGTTTACAGTCACACCATAGGGACCAAAATTCAGGTCCCCACAAGGGTTAAATGTAAATGTACAGTAGGACCCCACAAATAAAATATAAATGAATGCAAATGATATGGTCCTATTAACACCCCTCCCCACCAAGAAGTTCCAACAGGTGCAAAGTGAAACAGGTTTTCAACTGTTACTATTATATTGTATTATATTAAAAACTATCCTTATTTAGCATATTTATATTTGTATCTTGCTACATCTTGCTTCCTCGTTATTTATTGTATTATATATTTTTTGTGTTGTTTTTGTTATATTGGTTTTTATCATCCTTGTACAGTGACCTTTGTCTTGGAAGGCACTTTGAAAGGTGTATATCTATCTATCTATCTATCTATCTATCTATCTATCTATCTATCTATCTATCTATCTATCTATATGTATTAGAAAAAGAGAGAAAAAAATGTTTCCTCTCACTTTACAAACTTGGTCCCAGTGTGTGCGCGTGCGTGTTTCAGTTGCCAGTGTACCTCCGCAGGCTCCTGCTGCTGAAGTCCCACAGGGCCACAGTACCGTCGCAGGCCCCTGCCAACAGGTGCGCAGAGTCATGCGCCAGTGCACAGACTCGGAGCGGGCTGCGGTTCGGGTGCATGAGTGCTGCGGTCACCTGACCTGTGGAAGAGCTCCACACAATGGCGGAAGCATCTGTGGAGCAGCTGACCAGGAAACGACCGCAGGAGCTGAAGCAGCAGGAGTGGACCCGGTATCCGTGACTGGACAGGGGGGAGAAGGGGAGCTCCGAGAAGTCCGAGGTGTCGTAGACGCGGAGAGTTTTGTCCCCGGAGCAGGAGGCCAGAAGGGCGGAGGAGAAGGCGCAACAGCTCACCTCATCTGTGTGGTCCTGGAGGGTTCGGACTATTGACACCATCTTGGCTCAGGCTCTGCGTAAGGAACAGATCACTCACAAGGTGGCGCAAAACACCCAAAAATTCAACTGTGGAAAAACGGAGGGGCTGAGAGTGAAGACCCACGGCCACGGGTGAACGACAACACACGGACAGAACAGACCTGAGCTCTTGAGTGGATGTGGGTTTTTCTGTCACTACAGCTGCTCATACATCACTATTATACCGAGATCTAATCTGCTATCAGTCACGTGACGGTGTGTGAACAGCTATACAATGTTCAAAGGTTGACTTTTGCTTCTGTAATTAAGTTTCTATAGGAAACTGTTTAAACCTCTAAACCCACAGCAGACACCAACAACCAAAGGAGATGATCTGAAATATAGTCACTTATACCCCCCCCCAACCCCCCCCCCATAGTAAATTCAACTGACAGATTCTCATATTTTCTGTTGTTTTATAAATGTGTTTGCATACATGTTCTTACATTCAGTTAATGACACATTTAGCCAAAAAAAGTCACTTTCTTTAGTTTTCTCTATTATACTGTAGTGACTTTGGAATACTGTATACTCTTAAACATCTACATGAGTAAATACTGGAAAATATTACTTTTGGATATTGTTAAAAAATTGTCTGTTTTTTCCTGCTTAAATAAGTATTATTTCATCCATAGTAAAAACAAAAATGCAGTTTTACTTTAATACAATTAAGTTTTTTTTTTGTTTTTTTTACTTCAGTAAGGCAGTTGAATCAGTACTTCTACTTTTACCAGAGTATTTTTTCCCCCACACCAGTAGCTGTACTTCTACCTAAGTACAGAATGTGAGTCCTTTGTTCCACAGTGACTGTTCTGAGGACTGTTACAGATGGGAGCCAAAACATGTCAAACTAAACAAAAAAAAAATACATTTCCATCTGTTTGACAAAAAAACAAATGTAATTAATCTAATTCTGAATCTAATTTCAGTGGACAGTATGAACGTAACTGGAACTTATGTTATGATTTGTCACTATACAAATACAGTTTGATAACTCCCTTAGGGAAGGTTAAATGAAAAAAAAAAAAACAAACATTTGTAAATTGCCACAAAAATAGTTGTAGGTCTTTAATTTTTGAGGATTTCAGTTTCAACATCCCCTTTAATTCTTGGAAACAGCTGTTCACACACTACTATCAATTAATAACAACTCTGAAAAGTGGAATTAACGACCTTATTTTGAAAACCAAGTTTATTTTATTGCTGGCACACACCCACTGTTAGAAAATGAGGATTCTACTAAAGTCACAACTTGTTTTACATTTGACATTGGTAATAAAATACAGTTACTTCAAGTGTTCTGACTTCAGCGGCTTTGAGATGCCACCAGTGGGCCGTGACGCCGACTGACTCCACTCCACACTGGATTAAAGCTCCGTCATTCATGTCTGTCCACGGGCTGAAGAAAATACTTGGGAGACGAAACGCACATCAGTTTTGCTCAAAAGAAATGTTTCTTTAAGTGTTTTAGATAATGTGTAAGGACTCTTACAGTATATTGTGAAGAACACGTATACAGTATAGTGCACACACTTAAATAGGAAAAAAAAAAAAATCCTCTGCTCATCATTCACAGGTCAGAGGTCAGGCACTATACTGAGAAAACCACAGTATATTAAGTGGATATTCAGCACAGGCAAAGTGTACAGTAAGACACAGAAAATGCTACAATCATCCTCATTACACGTGAACAATATCTTTAACAAGAATGTTCTATAATATACTGTACAACTATACATTAGAAATAGGAATTACAAATAGTGACAAATGAATACTGTACATGTACATTTACACAAACAGAAAATGAAGATGAACACTCGCGATGTTGCCATCGTCATGACATTGAACTGTAAACATCGTTCATGACTAGCTTCTTAAATAACCAATCAAACTTCTTTTTTTTTTTTTTTTTTTTTTACATCTTAAAGCGGCTTTCACTTATAAATGACAAACATAAATACTTGAGAAAATAAATACACACAGTAGAGATGTTTAAATGTCAGGTGGAAATATCAGATTCCAAATATAATGAGGTGTTCAAGAGTCAGTGCATTTTTTTTTTTCAGAAAACAGGATTACACTTTAACAGACGAATCCAAAGTGTAGTTTTATTTATTTTACTCACTGGTCCTTTCACATTGAATGTTCAAGTGTTGTTGTAACAGTTCACTGCTTTAGTGTGACCACATGTTTGAGTTTGATATGTAGACGGTATGGGGAGTCCACACCTGAATTATTTCACTTCAGCAGTTCAGTCCATCGTTTGTCGAAATATCTCCTCATGCTGTGTCCCGCTTGTCCGATTTCTGAATGATCTTCGTTAAATTTTTCACAGTTGTCAAAGACCAAGTTCACATCCATGATGAAACTCTCCAAACTCAGGTACCTGCAACAATCAGACAGTTTTAAGTCGTATCTGACGCCGACACTGTCCTACAAAACAAAAAGGCAGTAACTGCTTTTTTTTTTGCGAAAAAGAGTTATTATGTTGATTTGCATCATTCAAATCATTCTTTGTCATGTAATAAAATATTTCATCTCAAATGTCTGTAGTTTGGGAGAAAATTGGTCAGTATTTGTACAGTAACTGCAAAAAGTACTAGTAAAATAAAGCAAAAAGGCAGTAAAGAACATTACTGTGTTCTTACCAATGTCCATTTAGGACCCTGCCCCAATAGTTTAGTCAATCCCTGTATTAGACTGAACCAGATTATGGAATTACCGTATTTTCTGCACTGTAAGGTGCACTGTCAATTAATGGTTTTTATGAAGGTTTTTCATATACAAGGCGCATTAATTGAAGTCAAAAGTTTGAGATAAAAAGTACAAATTATGAGATAAAAACCTAAATTATATAATAAAAAACCTAAATTATATAATAAAAAGCCCAAATGATCAGATAAAAAGTCCAAATTCCCAGTCACTAAGCACTACCAGAATTAATCCATATATAAGGCACACTGTGGTTTTTGCAGAACTAGGTAATATATGCAGTAACAATAACTGCCTCATGTCCAATAATTTACGTACAACTACTGGGGCTGAACAACAAGAGAACTTTAAGGTCATTTTTCTCAGTTTGGTGTCTGTGCAGTTACTGCCTTTTTACTTTGTAGGACAGAACAAACAAAGGTTCTGTAATGTTCAGAACAAAAACACAGACGTACTGGTTGTTGGACAGTTTCTCTCTAATGGTGGAGAAGTCCATGGGCTTCTTGATGACCTTCCTGTACCCAGGGACAGATTTCTGGTTGACGGGTGAGAGGAATGGCCAGGCAGCCGGATGAGCCTCCAGCTCAGCCAGAAGGGTTCTACAGAGAACCAGCAGCAAACAAAAAAAGAGTTTCTCCCCATGTTTGAAACAACTTTGTCAAATATTTGCACTGTTCACACCAATTTGAAAGAAATATATTAGCTAGTGATTGACCGATACAGATTATTTAAAAAAAAAAGTTCCCTCCTTTGTCAAAAATGTCAGAAAAACTTCTTAACTTACAATTAGAAAATAAACAATTAACCTAATAAATATTACGACACTGAAAATATATGTTTTTTTCCAGCACTATCTCCAAGAACATGGAGGTGTCATGAACTTATGAACTTTCCCCGTCAGTAAATCAGGATATCAACCAATGCAACAGCCTGATCCAGATACAAGAAAAAAAAAAAACAACTTAAATATTGGGCCAATATATCGACCAGCTGAAATATCGGTGCAGTGTTAATATTAACCAACAGTTTTTCTCCACTGGCTCGCTTCTGGAAAAAAAAAAGACATTTTCTAAACTATGATTTGGTAAAACTGACAGTTCAGTACGACACCACAGTCCACTGGTAAAAAGTCATGTCTCTCCTAAAACTGCTCACTCATGTGTCAAACTAAATTCCTTTCCCAGATAAATAGTCATCGCCACTAAAAAGGCAAAGATCTTTCTCAGTTGCTTTGACTCATTTGTTGAAACAGACCAGATGTCCTCAACACACTATTTGCTTTTGCTAAAATAACCTGGATGGTTCAGCACAACAGTGGTTCACCTGCAAAAGCTCATAATGTTCTAAAAACAGTTCCCTCGTGTGTCAAAACTAAATTCCTCTCTCATATAAATCATCAGTGCCTCCAAAATGCATGGTCCCTTTGGCCTTGTGTAAGCACTGCCAGTCCAAACATTTAGATGTTTAGTCACTATGGCAGAGGAGCGGTGAAATATCAGCCTCAGTCTTAGCTCAGTCCTTCAGTAACCGTAGTTACTGGACTAGTTTATTTTGTCTAGCTAATAATAATGTGTATAAAAATGAAAAAAAAAAATAGGATTTTACAATAAGAGGAGGTCTGACATCACACATTGCACTCATATCACCAAGGAAACTATAACCATTTAAAATTGCACATAAAGTAACTTACATACATGAGAATAAAAAGAGATTGTAATATACTGCAATATAAATATAAACAAACAAAAAACAAGGGAAACCATATGTAGACTAAAGTACTATAAATAACACTTTCATAACTAACATGTCTTCAGCAGTTTCTGTCCTCAGCCTCCCTCTCCTGGCCACTGTCATATTAACTTCTAGAGTCATTTTGCATGTTTGTAAATGTTTGTAAGCGTTATACTGAGAATTAACTATCACTTTAGAACAACACATCTACTGACTTCTGAATTGTGCAAAATATAGGCAAACTGGACCCAAGCTTTTGTAAAGATGTACTCTACTCTTCTTCATCCACTTATCTGGGTCTGGGTTCTGGGGCCAACAGCCTCAGTAACGCAGCCCAGACTTCCCTCTCTCCAGCCACTTCCACCAGCTCCTCCAGTGGAATCCTGAGGCATTCCCAGACCAGCCAAGAGATATAATCCCTCCAACAGGTCTGGGTCTGAGGTCTCCTCCCGGGTGGACATGCCCAGAAAACCTCCCTAGGGAGGCGTCCTCACTAGATGCCCGAGCCACCTCAAGTGTCCCTCCCAGATGTTTGAGCTCCTGAATGAGGCAGAATGTCCACCAGCAGAGGACCATCTACCCCATACTCCTGGAATACCCCCTAAAAACATTTTGAGTTTGTGTTTCACGAAATTTAACCAAACCAATGGAGAAAAACTGTAATATACTAGATCTGCTAAGACTTCATTGATCCCACAGTTGGGAAATTGTAAATGGACTGGTTACACATACAACTGTTTGAGGCTGATCCTTCTCTACCAACATTGCAAACACTTCCCAAACTGCTAAATGAATATGTAATATGTGTGCATCAGGTCTTATACATCTGCTGTGCCTTTACCTACCGGCACATGGCTAACTCATTTGTGTTGCTGTCTTTGGCCGTTTTGGCTTTCTTTCCACAGGAGACAGGGCTGTCATGCTTGGCCTGGGCGCTGGCTTGGCTGGTGTCTCCTTTTCTCTTTTTCAACTCCTTGGTAGCCTTCTTTGGCATACTGCTGCTGGCAGCCTCCTCTTTGATGAGCTCTTCTGCCACAGATGGCTTACTATTTCGTTTTACCTCGCTGCCTTTCCTCCCTCCTCCAGCTGTTTGACTCTGTTGCTTCCGAGTCCGGGGGGACTGGCCACTTTCCTGAATGACAAAACAGGCAAAAGTCTGCAGACTTACAGACTCACAACACCTTCAAATTAATTAGGTAAATGAGTATAAATGATGTAGAATATGGATAGTGTGTGTCTCCAAACTGTAAAGCTCCTTACTGTTAGAGCAAAAGAGAACTGGGATTGTTATAGAGGAAAATAAAGTTCAAGTGCCTCAGCTGTGCTGCTAAACAGTTGGAACACACTGGTATACCTTCATTACACAAGCCGGACAAAACCAGTCTCCATCTGGAACCGCAGTGATTCTGGGTTTATGGCAGTACATGTGGCAGCCTTTGTCACAACCATCACAAAGTAGGAGCATTTCTTCATTATCTCCCTTTTGACAAAGCTGGCACTGCTGGAAAATGCAACAAGATGCTGTTAAAATGTGAACGTATGAATAATTAAATCATTAAGGATATCTGGTGAGTCATAAGAGACCGTAAAACCCAGAGGCACTCACCACTTTCATAATAGCTCGTTCCCAGGCAATGGACTTCTGCAGCTGCTGAATGCAGAGGGACAACTGAGCAGAGCTTCGGACCTCAGCCAGAGCTTTATGCCACAACTTCATCCCTGGCACCACATCCTCTTCACTCCTTCAAGGTCAGAACAAGTGACACTGGAGTTAAATGTATGGCACCCTAACATTATGATAACAGGTAGCAAAGAAAAGGTTTTAGGTAAAAAGGATGGTTTGTAGGTACTCCAGGAGGCGGCAATTAATATTAACTACTATCTATTCATCGATCCATTCTCTTCTACTTATCCATGAGACGAAGACCATTGATAGATGCACAAATGTACAGCTGAATTTATAAACACTAATAAATATTGCACATATGTGTAGAATGCATTAAGATCCTTAAGAGTACTATGAAAATACTCACTACATGTAGAATTTCTGTATTATTTGTGGTGTCATCAACAAAATGCTTTATACAGTAAAATAAGACAGTTTATGTCAGTATCTTTTTGTATACTGTACTGCTGTGTTTAAGATTGAGCTCATTTAACTACTTCATATTTCATATTTTAATAAGATTATATTTTTATCTTAACTGTCTTATGAAATCTATTACAAATAATAAAAGTTTTAAAAATTCGCTCAATGACAGCTCTGTTTCTGCTTTAAGAAAATTTATTTTCCTGCTAATCCAAGTGGGTTTTAGCAAATAGCATAGGAATTAAAAATGTGCTCAAATCCAACTATCATAAAGATGTCTGATAAAAGGCAGTGACTATTTCCACTGAACTACTGACATTATCCGCTGTGCAGAATAACAGACTCCTCTAATTAAGACAAACACAAACGTCTACTGTGAAAACCTAGAAAGGTTTTGTGCACAATTCACAGCTAACAGGACAAGACTAGCAGGATCCCAAGAGACCTTCAAATTAATACAAAGCAGCATACTGTGAGAGTATAATGAATCCTTGCTCCACTGTCACTATCACTGGTGTCGGAGCAGATGCAGCCACAATATGAAGTCTGATCTAACAGACTGTACGTGGTGGTGGTGGCTCCAAATACCTTCGTTCAATGTTCTTCTCTAGTTCTGCCAGCCTGATGACAGCAATATCAAGGGGATTGTTGAGCCGCCGCACCACAGCGCCGGGAGGTTTGTCCTGGCTACTTTTTCTCTGGCCCTCGTTCTCCAGGGCTGGTGAAATGAATGGCTTGTGTTCGTGATACACCAGATCCTCCCACTGGGATTGGGGCTCCGGGTGCATCCATCCCTGAAGATGAAATATGGCCATTAAAAGACACTACTAAATAGCACACCATAACTTGTAACGACGATATGCGAACAAGGACACAGGAGCCTTTTCCAGCCTTTATTTGAGAGACCTTCATACACTGTAGACAAGTTATTAGCAGTTATTTGCAATTCAACAAGGGAACATGCAAACAGCTAAGAATTGTGACTAGAGGACCAACACTAACATCTGAGCTGCTGTGTGACCTCTAATGGTTTTGACAGTGAAATTAAATGAATAATGACATGAAAGACTTTTCAGCTGTATTATGATTTCAATAAAGTTGGACGATAAAGATCTGAAAGATTAACGTGTTCATACCTTAACCTGAAGGCTGCCAGAAATGACTTTCCTCTCCAGAGCTTCCACCTGCTGCAGGAGGCAGATGTCCACCTCCATGGCCTGGTCCTCAACACACCAACTCTTCACTGTCTCCTCACTAACTCCATGCTCCTGCAGCTCTGACACATCAATTGCTGCCCAAATAGATACATTAAAAATGACAGTTTTTAGGAACCAACCTGTTTCTCCATGCAATGATTTTATCTCATATTGAATATCGCATCACAAGTTGGTCTCTCACCACTGTTACCAATTTTAAAATTATCGAATAGTTGTATACAAAATCTTTTAAAGTCTTTGACCAAAAACCTAATTATTTTAATGTGTGCAATATCTTAAACAAGTACAATCTTTTACATTGTTAAAATTTTAGGTATGTATGCTTCATTTACAAAGCGCTACATGGACTAGCCCCACCTCCATTGTCTGCCTTTTTCAAATGTAGGACTTCAAGTGGTCCAAAAACCAGGGCCTCCTCAAGGGGAGACTGTGAGGTCCCTCACAGAAGAACCTCTTTTGGACAGAACACTTTGTCTGTGAGGGCCACTAACCCCTGGAACAGTCTCCCTTTGTACATACGGAAGAGCCCAACACTGCTCAGCTTTAAGAAGCAACTTAAACTATGGCTGAAAACAAACCAGTGCTGTGACCACTGGACTCCACAGATTTCCTTGTGATGTAATGTAATGTAATGTTATGTTATAATGTTGTGTTTTTATGTATTTGCCTGCCTAGGGACTGCGGATGAAAATGAGCTTTGTAGCTAAAAAATCTGGCACATTTACATTTGTGTCATACTTATGTTCATTAATGTGCACTGTCCCTATCAAATAAATACATAAAATTAAACTTAATATGCTTCATAAAAAAATAATATGTGTTTTATGGGGTATTTTTTGGTCTGGTTGAATAAGATTTGTTAGTTTTCTCTCCGTGTGATTTGCTGAAGCAGGTGTGAACTCTGTAAATGTGCTTTAGTAGCCACACTGAGGCCTTTGAAAAGAGGTGCTATGTCAGGCTGGACTTCCTCTAACCTGATGTGCATTACATTCTTGAACACAGCAGAATATGCAAACTTTAGCAGCTTGCATACGCTCCATGTTAAATTACAACAGGCAAGGCCGGTTTATTTTTAAAGTAATTGTCAATACTAGCTTAAAGTTCCTTACAAAGGCATTAAAAATTTAATGATTTGAAATTATGATTCTCTCACGGAAATATACACCGGCCTACATTACATTCTTCCAAATATACTGGACATTTCCTTCCTGTTCCAGACACATCTGACCCACGTGTGAAGTGAACTTTCTCACTTCAACTCTTCAGCTGATTCTCACTAGAGCAAATGGACTATTGGTGTGAAAATGTCTAAAGAGAGCAGAGGAAATGAGGACCTACCATCTTTGTGGTTGCTGCAGAGCTGGGTCATGTACTCCATATGTTTTTGGATCTGTTTCTGCAAAAACTTTTCTCTGATGCCTCGACTATTTAGTGCCTTGATCAAACTCTGCAGTTCCTCGGTGTCTGACATTTGCCACCAGCCATGCAGCATCTCTGCCAACAAACAGACGCAAACTTGAAAACAATCAAGTCACAAATGATTTAATTTTAGAAACTAAGTTGTATAACTAAGTGACAGTCATCTCAGCATGCATTCCGATGCTGTCTGGGAACTTAATGTGTGTTGTCCATTACATCCCTCTTGTGTGGAGTGGCAGAGTGCCTTTTCTTACCCTCGGGGATGGGCTGAGGACAAGGATAATCCTGGGTCTTGGCCACGTCCACAGCAGGGAATGAGGCACAAGTGGGCCTGTCACTTCGGGGCTCGGGGGGTTCAGTCTTGCTGTCAGAGTTGTTACTTGCCAGATAGACAACCCTGTTCTCATTACCCTCTGCATGCTGGGAGGCCAGATTCTCCACGGGAGGTAGAGAGCTGCCAGAGAAGGGCAGGCTGGGATTCGTGGCTGCACTGGACACATCACATGTCAGTTTGACTTGAATGCCAGACTTCACAGACTGTAAGAAAACATACAAAGCACAGAATTTTATTTCCTCCTCTACTTTATTGGGGATGGAGTTTTCTATATGGTAAAATGTAGGATGGATTTATCCACAGTAGACACCTGTATAGTGCATTATAATTCACCAACCTGTTGGGCAGACAATTGCATGTTATTGATCGTAACAGGAGCGTTGGAGCCGGCTGCAGCTGAGGGATTAGGTGAGAGACATGAAGGGGATTTGGTCCCAATAGTCTGAAGAAAAGAACAGTAGGCAGCTGAAGGGCTAGAGCCTGATGTTACAGAAGACTCGTAACATGGAGAACGAGGCAGGAGGCTAAACCACTGGTTACTTTTTTCTATAAGTGTCTTAGAGAGCTGGTCGTTATAAGGGAGGGACTGAGGGCTGCTGGTCATCCAGGAAGTGCTTTGCGGTTGGGGGGGACTAGGCAAAGATGAGGCATCTGTTTTATCCATCATTCCCAAATGAGAAGTGGCAGGCTGGAGGCTTTGAGATTTTCCAGGCTGGAGGTTTTGAGAAGACGAACATAAGTGATAAGATGCACTGGTGGGGATTTTAGCAGGATGAATGCTCTGACTGTTGAGAGAATTGATTACTGGGTCTTGGGCCATTTTGGCAACTTCGAGGAGTTTACTGAGCTTAGAAAAGGAGCCAGGTTTCTGGAGGAAGAGATTGAGGCTGTCTTTGTCCTGTTGGCACTCTGATGGAGCTGTATCCCCATCTGTGCTCTGTGCTGGACTGGACACCAGAGGCTCCTTTGTGTCGTCCAGCTGCTCCTCTTTTACCTTGTTCACCTGCGCAGTCCTCGGTCTTTTCCTCTCTCTTTCCATTTCCTCGTACCCTGAATAAAATGACAATGTCAGCTCAGTGGGTAAGGACATGCTTTTTAACACTAACTGCCACACAGGCCAAATAGCTAAGGGATAATATACAGCAAGTCAAACATTATTGTAAAAATAAACCCACACAATGTGATGATGCAGAACACCCTGTGGGGGTTTTCATTAGAGTCTGTGTCCACTTAGCTTTTTTTCCTGACTGCCAGCTTCTTTTTACCTGTGTGCATGTGGGAGCCTTGGGGAAAAACTGCAACATGCAGCATATTTTCACAACACTTTGCCTTTTTGGTTAGATTCCTGACATTTCGAAAACCAACAAAACCAATGTGCAGTTTTTTTCTGTCACCAGACTGGCAGTCCATCTCAGAACTCTTCAATACCCTGCTTGTACTTTTCTACAGAAAAAAAAACACTATGTGGACTCTTACAAACCCACTCACTACAACTATTTTTGCTTTATTAAGACTAACACCACCCTTTTTTTTTTTACTGTTAACAGTAAAATTCAATGAAGATACTCTGTAGCTACTGCATTTATAATGTGAACAAGGTGTTAAACAAATCCTGAATGAAATAGACTGAATTATTCTGAAGAATATCTTTGACTGTAATTTAGGTTACAGGTGGTCAAAAAGTATTTATGGTTTTCGTCAGTGGGAGAGTAAAACTTTAGCTATGAGTTTTGTTGCGCACCTTCTCCACTCTCCATTCCTTCAACAAAAATGCCCCTTCCCTCTGGAAGGACCCAGTAACGCCTCTTGTAGCGGTCCTGGCCAATCATCATAGAGCGTAGAGAGTGAGAAGAGTCCAACAGCTTCTGTTGGATCTGATTCTGTTGCTGAAAGGTAAAAAATGTGTGGGTTATAATGCATCATAATCACTGATAAGAAAAAGAAAAATGCTGTCCAGCTAGGCTTCATTTACCTTGTACATTTTCTCAATCTGTTTCTCCAATTCCTCTATGCTAGCAGAAAGTGCGCTGTCATCCTGATGAAAAAAAAAAATCTCATTAGTGTAAATCAGTGGAGCAGCTGACATTTATTCCAACCAACACTAATTCAGATGCAGTTTTCAGTAAAACGTATTGCTGCTACTGACCTCCTCATCAAAAATCTCTGCTTTCTTTCCCTTTTTCCCTGTTTCTTCCTCCTCCTCTGCCTCATCTTCTCCTTGGTCCTCACTATCCTCATCATCATCCTCTTCTTCCTCACTGTCTCCCTCCTTCCTCTTGCAGTTATTTCTAACAGTGGGGAGGGAAAAGGTGTGGTTGTCTTCCCCTACTGTGCTGTCCCTCTTGCCTGTCTTCTTTGCATGGATGCTCCTGAGTCTGTGATGGAAAAATATGAAAATTAAGCGTGCATGTAAAGTCACTAGACTGTAAAGTGGTGGAAAAATCTCTTGTCTGAGCATTCGAAATGTCATTGACTGACACAAAAAGCCAAGTTCAAGTGCAAGTATACATTCCAATAAAACATCACATGACCTATGAACACTTACTTGCGAAGTTTTCCCTCCACAACCCATTTATCCTTCCTCAGGTTGGTCATGTAATCGATGTTTTTGTCGATCTCACTGTGAAGTTTAAGACAAACTTATTAAAGGCTATTATAATGCAATAATATCCAAGCAGATGTTCCTGTGAACTTTTGAGTAATGAGGAGAACACGTGACATTAGCAGCAGAATGTGCCAGATGTCTTTCAAAGAGTTGCCAGTGCTATTGAAAATTTAATGAAACGCAGTTTGATGCAACCATATGAAAGTGTCCATCACACCCCTATTTGTCATATTCTTTTTGATACTTGTTAAGGCTATTAAAATTTAAGGCCCCATGAATAAAACAAGCTAATACTTTCCACTTTCAGCCACATATCAACTTGTCTGCAGTGGGCACGTATAATACTTTAATGTCTAAGGCCACAGAATCATTTACATTGATAAAAGCTCATTTTAATAATGATTCACTTCTGATTGCATGCAATGAAATTATACTCATTTGCTAGCCTCCTAATATGAATGTTGGTGGTGGTGGTGGGAGGGCCTCACCTGATCACTGCCTTACTACAGCAGAGCTCATTAACCAGAAATGCGAGCATGAAAGCTTTCTGTGATGGAGTGTGTGCTTGAAAGGCCTTGGTCCTGAGGCTGAGAGCCAGAACAGCCAACTCTGACTGTTCACTGTGACTCTCCATGTAGATCTGCAGGATCTCAGACACGTTGTCCCGGTTGATCTCCACATTAGTCAGGTGCTCCCCCAAAGCGGTCTTGTTCTAAAGGTTCAATCAACAGCAAATGAACAAATGCTTTTTTATTTGTATTATTCAATTCCTTCTCATGTGGTGTAACCTGTGATTAAACCTGGGGAAGTGGAGAAAAACACTGGCTGATAGAGAAATGATCTGAGGTTATTGTGAAAGGTGCTTGATGATTTTGTACCCAATATTGTGCATAAAAAGGCCCAAGTCAGCCTCTTTCTATGCAGAGAAAAAGAGTAATCGTACATGCATGATTACACCCCGCAGCATATGAACTAAAATATAATGACTCATTTGTTGGAATTGAGTTATTACACAGGGTTCCTACAAGTTAAAAACTTTTTAACACTACTTACAACAGAATTTATTGGCAATTTCACAGATATACTGGCAAAAATGTGTGACTCCTAGAATGTAGGGAAATGTATAGTATCTATTTCTATCAACAGAGACTGAATATATACACACTGTACAAAGAACTGAATGTTCTGTGGTCATTTCTCACCAAAGGCTGTAAAGTTAGTGATAACTTGTTCCTAATTTCAATATAAATTGTGGAGTTGTAAAGGTGGAACAGAGTAGACTAATGCTAGCACTTTCTTTCCAGTTTGTACATTTCACAGGCACATTTGAACTCAATTTGGCCAACAAGTTTATGGCATCATAACTTAAGACCTACCGTATGGAATAACTTTTAAAGACTTTTTTAAAGTTCAAACTCAAGACTTTTCAGACTTTTTAAGACCCCGCAGGAACCCTGATTGCAATGAACGTCATTTATTGACAATAAAAGCAACACGACACATGTTACCAAACTCTCACCTTGTGACCTTGTGGGATGCCTGGATCACACACCACTGCCGAAACCACGCTCACCAGAAGGTCCTGCACTTTGCTCATACTATCGCCAACACTGAGCAACCCCTCCTGGAGCTCACTTAAGGTAATACTCTCTGAATTTATGCTTAAATCAAGGACTTTTCCAAAGCTGTGAAGAAACTGCAGCACCATGAGGCAGTCAGAGAAGGTGCTTCCTGATAAGACCAGGCCAGGAATACGAGACAACTCTGGAAGTGGCTAAGGGAAAAAAACAAACAAAAAAAAAACCAGGGTTTTATTTCATTATTTTCCCAGTTTTGTTTATTTACATTTACAAATACAATACAAAACTTCCATTTCAGGTACGTTTAAACATCCACAACTCAAAATGTGGACCAGAGTGTGATCGTTGCTACTGTAATCCTAGGTTTTTAGTGGAATAAAAGAACAAATTTAACAAGTGTGCATGAAGAAAGGGCTCGATCTGCTTCATCTCAAACAGGATAAAACACATCATGGTGTGTATTTATACAACCCTAAACAGGAATGTATATCATGTAAATGTTTCCTCATAACAGGTATACGTAGTTCATAGCAATTACAAGTTTTACATAATTTGTCCATTTGGACCAAATACTGAAACATTTCCTTTGACCCTTAAAAGAAAAAAAGGTCAATTTCTAGAGAATGTAAATGTCCTGTACTATATGGGTGCTTCAGTCTTTAACCATTTTCTAGTGATAATCTTTTTGCTTGCTGCGAAAAGCACTGACGGCAGTCTTTATGTTTCAGAGTCCAGTTAAGTATCTCTTCAGTACAGGGTTTCACACTTATATGGATTTTTTTCCCCCCGCATATAATAATTTAGATAGATTTAATCTTTCAGTAGTTTATCCCTGGTGCCAGTATGAAACATGCTTCCATCACTTTAAATATTTCATGAGGTTTACAGAAGTACTAAAACTGCTCAATTCTCTGTCTCAAGTCTTTTTTAACAAGCATGATAAATCTAAACTGTCCATTTACTACAAGCAGTGAACCGATGATATGAGTGAGTGTTATGATACTAGTAGCCACATGATGGCAGCATTTTAATCTACACCTGCTTCCTTTTTAATCATTTCCACATGCTCTCAGTGGTATTAAACGTCTACTTTGCTAGAGCTGATAGCAAAGCAATAAATCCATAGTTTTGCCAAAAGCTATTTTAATCTTCACTCCTACAGCTTCTGCATCAATTACAGTCATTATATTGATTGATTGTGGTGTCAGAAAATCCATATGCTACAGGAAAACTTTATCTGTTTGATCATAACCCAAAAGCTCCATCGTGTGTCAATACCTTATGATCTGCTAAGCACATGTCTTCATTGGGTTTCTTCAATTCTTTTGCTTTTTGCAGTTCCAGTCTCCTAAGCTCCAGTTTCCTCTCCTTATTTAATCGCTTCTCGTCTTTCTTCTCTTTCCTGAGGCGTTCTTTCTCCTATAGCCAGCAGCAGATTACAGATTTACATATGACACCACTACAGAGTATTATGTTTACTTTTTTTTAACATACAATGAACACGTTACAAAAGGACAAATTGTAGCTCAATATCCACAGCACTGACATAATGTAAAAAAAAACAAACAAAAAAAGCATAATTTGATGAAGAATAGTGTAAAAATACTCATGTACGCACACATGTAATTAAGACCGTCACACTTTCACACAAATCTGCAAAGCGAAAGAAAACCATAACAACATATTTGTGTTAACTGACAAAAAAATAAGGAAAAGTCCCCACCTCAGCCTTCTTTCGGGCATCCACAGCCTTCATTAGCATCATGTGCTGTCTGCGTCTTTCCCTCTCCTGGCACAGAACAAACACATTGTTTCACTTCTTTTTACAGTTTTGCTATTTTTGAAGAGAAAATAGGTCACGGATGCAACAGACAGCATGGACACCACAACATGCACGGTTGTAGGGAAAAAACATACAGGACTAAATTTATCACAATCATCACAGGGTCAAAAAGTTGCATGTAAGTGTTGTTACAGTACAAACACGAGAAGCTGTTAAACCCAATAAAACAGTGGTAAACAAAAAGCTAAATCAAGTTAATGACAGATACAAAGCATACTCTCCGAGTTACAAAGTGCTTTTATTAATAAAGCATGTGGGCAGGAAGCACATTAAAAGCGCACATAATTTATTGCTAAGTGATTAACACTATATTTCAGGACAACAAAGAGCAAAATTAAAAGTTGTATGTTTGATGTCTCCATCATTTACTATGGAAACTAAACCATTTCCATAGAAAGTTAAACATGTTCCCTTTCATAGTTTAAATGTAATATGGTATATAATGATAATGACAAATCTGCTTCCTTTAAAAGGGCCCATCTTTTGCTAAACCCACTTTTATTAGTTTTTGGCTCATTTATTTGTGTATTTGGACTTTAATAGTTCTTAAAATTCAGATGTGAACCCTCCAGGTGCCGTAAAGCAATCTTTATAGGTTTTTTTTTTTTGGCAAAAATTGAGTGGATTTCTACAAGTTTTATAACTAGTTATGTCACGACATTCCCACATATTAGGTCAAGACTTCAAACAAACATTTACGACATAATTGTCAGCAGCAGTGGTTGTAGTGAAAACTGAAAATATGTCCGAACATCAAGCAGATTATCTGAAATGTTTAGTTGTTGGTTGTATTAAACACAATTGGCTGAACTTAGACAGAGCAGCATGTCAACAATTTGGAGGGGGTGGGGGGTGAAATGGATCATTTGGATTTAAAGGGGCATCACTCAAAGCAACCTTTCTAATGTCATTACTCAGAAATCAGTTCAAAGATGGACCTGTGGAGTAGACCACAGGGAAAAGTTTTAAAAAGGATGCTTCCAATAAAAAAATTTAATAAATAAATAAAAAAAGCTAGATATAATTTCTATAAATAAGTGACATAAATCACAGATAAAAGCAAAAACTTTTGTTGATGGTGATGGAATGGATTCATAAAGATGGAGAACCTGGACTTAAACACCCAGATTTAAACAAAAACCTCAAAGAGCATAAGTACTTGATCATGTTTTATGCTTTGCATCCTCGTATAATTTATGGAGTGTTGAAGTATTACTGTTCGCAATGTGTAGATAATGGATGTGTTTTCTGTGACAAAACAAATGTTACAGACACAGGCGGTGCACTGTTGTGGAAAAGCCATGCAGAAGGATGTGGTATGACTGCAGCCAACACTAAACTTTATGAATTGCTATGAGAACAATCATTTATCACAGCACAGTCAAAATATGTCGTTATAAAATGTACAGAAACAAACATACCCATACCATATCTAGTCTATGCTTCTCCAACTCCTGGTAGAAAGAGTTGGCAGGTATTGAGAAACACAAAATCACAAGAAAATCAATGTCAAAAAGGAGACCTAATGTGTAGAGAAAAAGCCAATATAAAAATACATCCCAGTGCTCCCAAAGCTTCACATCAAACAATGGTTATTCAGAGTCAATTTCCAGCTCACTGAACAAAGTAAGAATGACAGAACCTACCTGGTGTTTTAGTATGACGGCATGTAGTCGTCGCATTTCCCTCTCCTTTATAAACAAAAAAACAAAAAAACAATCTGGATTGGAAGCCCTGAAATCTAAAAGCAGTGCACAAACTCCCAGCCTTTTGATCCTACTGAACATCAGCTTATCAAAAGTTCGACACAATGATGCGATCTTTTAATAGATCCTTGAAAAACAAAGGAAGTGATTCATCTTCTGCAATATCACTGATTAAACCAAGGTAAGGAAAATACTGGTTTGCGCTGAGATGCAATTGAAGCGGTTACGACACTGGATTGTTGTAAATTGAACGCAGGGACAAAGTGATGGTTAAGAGGCTCCAGCTGAACACAACAGCAGGTTGTATCATAGTTTGTCTCCTGGCAGAAAAGCCAGTTTGCTTTCTAATCTCATGTTACTCACTTTACTACGTTTCTCAGCTTCCAATATTTTGGCGTTGGCGGCTGCTTCTTTTTTCCTCCTTTTTGCCTGCACATGCAAAACAAAGGCCTTAAGGTCAGACAGCCCGAAAAATACAATATCTAAACTTTTAACTAGAATAGCACTAACATTAATTGCTCAACTATTTCAGCAGTGATAATTCTTTAATTAAAAAAGCCCCAAAATTACAGGAGTAAATCATAAGCGTTACTGTAGTTTGGATATGGGTGCTTATATGAAGCTGGTTCTAAAAACAAGACAGAGGGGCTAAAAATTCAAACCAGGTACTGTATAGACTAATGTTAAGAAGCAAATTCTGAAGCACTTTGGGTACATTTAAAAATAAATATTTACTGAGATGAAAAAGAAATAGTTTTTCAGATAAAACACATTTTTGTATAATTTTTAATAAAAAAATCTGCATGTTATATGGTCACATGAGCACGAAAATTGGGCGAAAATACCATTTTATTTTCTCATAGGTACATTTTGAGAATTCAACTAATTATGTAAAGAATCACAAACACGCTGAATAGTTTATTTATTTTGAAATGGGCAGGTTCTGCATGTAACGCAAATGGACACGATGAGTTAAACATGAAAGCTAGAATGAGACTGCCGATTTATGAAGAACCTGCATGTCTGGATTAGAGAAACCACTAGGATCAACAAATTTACCAGTCTCTTAATTTATATATAAAACCATTTACAGTCATGCTTTTTCAGATCAAACGTACCGACGCCTATTTAGCTTTTCCTGTCCCAATTTTGGTCCTATTTTTGGCGCCAATACTTGATTAAAAAAATCATTAATGTTGGGATGGCTTAGAGCAAGAGTATAATTTTGGGGGGATTTATTTGATGGTATTATTAGGTTCATCCTGGAGGGAAATGTATCTAAATTTATCTAGAAAAAAAAGCTGGCAAAGTGCCAGATACAAAAATTCATCAAATTTCATAAAGTATCCAGACACCGCTGTTGTACATCATATAATTCACACATTTTATAAGATTGATTATTTTCCTTCTGTTTTTTTATTTTTGTACTTAGCCTGAGCTATAATCTTGCATATTTGCATGTACTGTGTTCAATAATATGCACTGCCCCTTAGTGGAAAACAACAACCTTCAATAAACAACAAACTTAAGCCTATGGGCTCCTGATCAAGTTAAATCTAACATACTGAAATATCAAGGAACAACGTAATTGTTTTCTACCATTAACACAGATATTCAAAATGGCTATAGTCATTATGGGCACTGAGAATAAATTAAGCAAAAATACTATCAGTAATTATAGGCCCAATAAAATCCTGTTAAGAGGTGCCTGTGAAGCGTGTCAACTGCAATTTGATTTGTAAATGCTAAAATACTTCACAGCTTTTCTTAGTGGAAGAATACCAAATAGGTATTTCACCTAGCCATGGTAAACTCTGTGCCACCTCTTACTTAATGAAATACTGCATTTTGTATTAAGCTCCATCACAGTCTGAGGAGATTTTCATATTCAATGGCACTTGTGCAAAAAACCAATTAAGCATTAGTCACATGTACTCACCAGATGTAACTAAAAGTGGGACCACATAATTTAGGAATAGCCTTTGGTTGGGGTTTTTTAATCCTATCAACAGTAGAAAGGAAGTGTTTTACAATGTTTCTGCAATAACTTTCAGGACGAACCTCAAGAATTTGCTGTGCACGGAGTTCTTTCTCCATACGAATTTGCTGAATGCGCTTGATCTTCTCCTGGTAAAAGGATGAGGGCAAGATCAAATGAATTAACTGTTAAGTCATGCATGTTATAGAATAGTGGTGTGTGTGTGTGTGTGTGGAAGGAGTCGTACAGTGGGTCTATGCAGATGAGGAAGGTGCAGCATTTTAAAGGACAGAAACTTCCTCGTAAAAATTTCAAAGCAATTCAACTGTGCTTAAAACCTTTTCACCTTGAAGCTTGCCAGCTCTGAATCTGAACAGAGCAGCTGCAGATAGTTGTGACGCTGTTGCATGGAAAATTAAACAATGCGCATGAAAAAAAAAAAAAAAAAAAGTCCTTACTTGCTGCTTTAGGATCTTCATCTGTTCCTTCTTTTTACGCCTCTCCTCAGCTGCCATTATTGCTACAAAAGACAAACAGATTAACCTTGCACACAACATTATTATCTTGGGATAGAGAACAGAGCACAGCTGACTAGACAGCAAATGTTTACCTTGTTGCTTCCTTGCCTCCTTGGCAGCTTGTGCCATCGCCTGCTTCTCCATCTTTCGCATCATTTTGATCTGAGCTGCCTGTCGAGCTATTTCTGCAATATGATGAAATGAGTTCTGTCAGTTGCAGACCTTGTGCTTACAACTTCACCCTTCACATTAAGACCACCGCAAACACAGGTGGAAGTCATATGATACCAGCTGCAGTAGTTAGAGCACAAGAGGCCTTAACAGCTCTTTGTTATGTTAAAGGAGTGACATTTTCCTTTACTTAATGAACTTGTGCATTTTAAAACATCTCTACATATACTGTAAATGTTCTGCTTAGGTATGAATTCTTCATTAATTCAACTCCACAGCTCCATCTTCAACCCTATTTTTTGTGTAATGACACCAGAATGGTCGTTTTGAACGCTGGCTCTTTAAATGCAAAGGTTGTTGATTGTTCTGCTCCGTTCCAATCACTTGTGTTTCTTAATACAACCAACAACTGAACATTTTAGACTATTAGTTTCAAGTTTGGACATATTTTCAGTTTTTATTTACGAACGCTGCTGCTGATAAACAATTGTCGTACTCAGAAATGTTTGTCGGAATTCTTAACTATAAATGTGCAAATGTCGTGAAGTACCAAGGAATTGAAACAGATTTTATGAAACATTAGAGTCCAAATTCACAAATAAATGAACCAAAGACTAATAAAACTAGGTTTAGCAAAATATGACCCCCTTTAAACATCACTAAAACCACTATACAACTATGAAAGCACTTTAAGTAGCACCCTGAAAGCATATCACAATTCCTCAACTGGTCCAGAATTCTTCGGACAACATTAAAAAAACTGCAAAAAATTAATAAATAGTTTTTGTTTTTTTTTTAAATTGTGGCTCGTCTTTTCCTGTTGTCAGTGACACTTTTGTGAGTAATGAACTGACCTTGAGCTTCCAGTTTACGCAGCAGCTTGGCATCACTAACATCTTGGAAATGAGTCTCAACAACAGTAGGATGATGACCGCTCCACTGTTTAGCCTCAGTGCCATCAACTATTGGCTGCCGCTCCAATTTAGTTCGACGGCTGCGCCTCCCGTCCATCGCTATGATTCTAGACGTGATCTCTTCATCAGCGAGCAAGACCCACTGTTGCCCCTTGGATGGTCAGAAGCAGAAAAAAAAACAAAAAAAACACTAAAATCACAAGACTGTCTCCTAATCATTTGATTTATTTAACAGTGTAAACACTGCAGCTGTATAGGAAATGATCAATTTGTCCAATTTATGATTATTTCAAATGAATAATTTAGTTGTTGTTTTTTTTAACACTTTGACAGACATGTTCTCAGGCGAGGGATGCATTTATTTTCACTGGAGTCTAAAGTAAGCAGTTCAATAATCTTGAATTTGTAAAAAGGTTCATTAGTATACCACCCATCGTAAAGTGCATCTTAAATATCTGGCTTTCATCATGTCTATGTTATGTTAAGGGATCAAATATGAAATGTAGATAAAGACTAAAACAACGTGAAAAAATATGTAGTACATGACGTGCTACATTTAACAACAGCAATATCTTAAGGTTCCTACACTAAACAAGGGACAAAACAACCTGAATAAATCACCTCTGTTCCTTCTCTGGCTTCATAGAAGTCACCAAGATTCATTTTTGTGCTAAAGCTGAAGTTGTCCCGGGAGATTTCATTTATCCCGTTCCTGAGTAAGTACTGCAGACAAAGAATTATGCATATTAATTTGAACACAGAGTAGGCATGTTGACCCATGAACATCATCATCTATTTTAAAACATTTACATAATGCTATTTCAGGCACGATCCTCTTGTCAGATTGAACCTGAAGTCGAGAACAAAAAGGACCGAAAGGGGTTCCTGACCAGTTCTGACTTAACTCTGAACTACAGTGAAACTGGATGGAATCTGTAATCACTGAGGGGGTTCCGTTAAATAAAGCAACACTATCTACCTTCATTACATCTGGATACTGCCGGAGCTTTTTCCCACAAGGGGCAAAGTAAGACACTTCTCCTTGTAATCGACCTGCTACGGTCCTGATCCGGGTCTCTCGTTGCCACCTGAGAAAAGAAAAATAGAACAAATGTAGTTAACATAATGTGGGAAAAACAAACACTGTCCTTTCCTGATCAACTTTGTCTGAATTTTAAATCTAGATTAAAAATGTTCCTCTTGTCATGTGCTTATGAGTCAACTGTTTTCAAACTTGTCTTTTAAATTGTTTTTGACATTAACCTTTTGCTTTACCGACATTAATTTGAATGTATGATTTTAAAAATGGTCTCTTATTCTGTGAATGCATTTTAATATCATGTTACATTGCTGATGATTTTAATGTATTTTTTCCACTTTTTTGTTTTTGACCCTTTGATGCATACTGGTCACTACAGTGTACAGTTATTCTACAGTTGTTTTCTTGTATATTCAGTTTTATCGTTTTAATTCCACATTAGTCACTTCACATGTTTACATGTAAATCAATTGCTTGTTGTTATTAGACTGTAATTAACAGACTGCTTAAACAAATACTGTATTATTTTTTTTTAATTTATAGTGTTTTGATGTTAAGTTTAATATACACGTTTCTTTGCTTCAAAGCTTAAACACATGTTTTCCAGCTGACTGGACATTTTTCTAACTCCATAAAAAATAGGTTCATTAAAAAGATTTTAATCATATTGCTTTTTTTCAGGCCTAAACAGAAATAAAAACACTTAGGAAACAAATCACGACTAAGGTTCTCATAATTCATGTATCACAGGGTTAATATAATGTCAGTGTCTTTTTTTTTTTCCTTCTGCGATTGTTTTATGCCTCTGTAAATCACTTTGAGTTACCCTGTGCACAGATAATGCTATACAAATAAACTTGCCTTGCCTGAAAGTCCTACATTGTCTTGCATAGTAACATTATGAATGTCAGCATTGTGCCAGATGCTAGGTAGCAGACATAAATAACGAGGAAAACAACTGTGGTCATGTTGTGTGTGACCCTTCAGTCGTAAGGCTTCTAAATAGCCGAGGGGCAAAGAGAGTATCTCCACATTTTCCATAATCTCCACTGGAGAGCAGACATGGCTTACAAAAAAGCAAATGCTGTTAACCTAGCCTGCGCAGAGGCTGATACAGAGACTTGTGTCCTGTGAACCTGATGATGAAAAACATTGCTTGGAGACGAACGGTGCTCAGATCCAAGGCTGCAGAGATTGTGGGGAGGGGCTGTTAATGTTGCATATCTACATTAAGGCTAGATGAAATTAATCCCTCGAGTCCTAACTGCTGGGGCTCATTTCATTTCCGGTCCACTATGACCTACAGCATAACACAAGACGGGCCGGGGGGGGGGCTTTTGATGCCCCTCAAAAAAAAGACAAGTGTGTTTACTGCCATGCGCACCTCATCAGCTTTAATTGAAGACATCAGCGGGGTATTTTTCACATCTTAACAGCATTTAAGCTCGACTGCTACTGGTCGCGCATTTGCATTTACACTGCAGTTATCTATTGTCTGAAATAACTGCAGACAATACCTCGCTCAAATGTGTAATAACTCTACTGGCTGAGAGAATTAGTGAGTGTTAGTGATTCATTTTCTCTCCTGAGTGGAATGTGACAATGCTGAAAACTAAGTAATCAATTCTTTAAATGACTGTTTGCAGACAGACAATCAGCAGAGGTAATGTTTGCCATGTACTCAGATCGTCAATGTTTGTGTCATTTCTTTTTTTTTTTTTTGCGATGCAGAAAATCTTACCCAAACTCCAGCGGTAATCTCAACACTTTTTCATCCGTTACCCTCCTCCTCTTACCTGATTCTGGAAAAGAGAAATAGATGGTGAATTTTCAGCAGCATGATAAGGGGAAATAAATGTGAAACACCCCTAAATGACTTTTATTGAATCATTTTGATGTAGCTTTTATTTATTGTACTATAGAAACTTTTTTTTTTTTTTTTTACCATCACTGTTTATTATATATTATTTGGTAAAATTAAAAAGGAAGCCTCCACCTCAGCATTACCCTAGACAGACAGACAGACAGACAGAAAGAAAGAAAGAAAGGCTCAGAGATAATTTCTGATGTTAAATAGTGTAAATTAATAAACAAACAACGCTTTCATTGAATTTAATCACATACCACTGACACAAATGCCTCCAGGCTTAAAATGGAATAAAATAAATACTTTTCCATTCTGAGAAGTTTGTTCCAGCTCTATTAGTAATTTTAAACGGTGCATTACTCAGTCACTATCAGATTTATTGGGCTTCACAGAAACTACTGAGACAGTAAACGCTACTTAAAACATGGTTCATAAATCGACCGTTTCTTTTTCAGGAAGGCTCATTTTAACCTGCAAATTCATGTTTTCATAGTGGAAAAATTAACACCCTTTTCCATTGACGGGTTCGTTAGTCTGTAAAGAGGGAGACAATAAAAGCCAACAGTGCCAAAAAAACGCCGTGTCATGAATAGGACTGAACGTTGCATTCATTACAAATTACAAATCAAAGAATCAAGACGTATTAAAATCCTTATTTTCCTCTGTAAGTTATAAATGCACTTTGTTCTTTAGAAACTACAAGTGTGTTACCTGGCACCGATGCAAATGTAAAGGATCCTGTCGTGCTGCGGTTACTCAGTGCTTCTAAGCTGGTAATTGCTGTGGGGGTTACAAAGCTGCTGGGCAGACAAGAGGGCTTGAAGACCTTCAGGTTAAGCGCAGAGCAGTTGGCTGAGAGGCTGGAAGAGGATATGTGAGCAGATGAGGATGCTTTGGCAAGTTTCTGAGGACTCCTCTCTGCGTCGCTATCTGCCTCGGTCTCACCACGCTGCTTTGAATCATTGTCAGAACCATCAGAGTTGCTTTCCACATTGCTCTCAGATTCTGCAGGGGATCCCCATGTAACAGAGAAAAACAGGGAGCTGATACAAACCACAAGGAACATTCCCAAAGCCACAGAGAACGTGACTAATTCTAAACACAGCATGCTGCACACTTTTAATCCGCCTTGGCCAAATATAGTGTAAGATTCTGTTGAAAGTTACTGCCTTATAATTTAGATTCGATTGTGCAAAAGTTATTACATACATATTTATAGTTAAAGGTACTCAAACATAACTGCACAAGGCCATTTAAACTTGAAAAAGAAGGTCAAGGCACATATTTTCAACAGGCTTCTGCCCCACCCACAGTATAATTTTGGTGCAGATATGTCAATGCATTATTCACATAATGTGATTATTTAATTGAACAGACAGATAGATGACAAAATGATTAAAATAACCCTTTGAACAGATGTTGGCTGAGAGCTAAAAATGCTTCATAGCTTCTATAGGTGATGAAAAATGCATATCTGGAATTGCCTTTCATTGTGAACTAAAGTTACAGTGGTATGATATTTCAAAGTACAGTATATCATGAAATTACAATTGGTCGTTTGTGCATGTATGCAATAAATACACATTACATTTTTCTTGTAGATCCACAGTATGAACAGCTGTATCAACTTCTTTTCCTGACATCAGAGCCTGTAACAACCATTCACCTCTGTCACTGCTTTCCCGTTATATTGTTTTTATGAATTAAGTCATAGTCAAAATAATTCAAGAATTTCCAAAAACTTTCAGTGTTTAAGTGATTTTTTTGACAGAGGAATTCAGTAGGACACAGTGTAAAATAAGTGAGTGCATAAATATTCACCTCACTGAAAGTGACTGACCTAATTCAACTGAGGTCCAGCCAGTTGGTGCTAGTAGTCCCACAACTAATGACATGGAGATCACCTGAGTGCAGTGAATGTGTCACAGCTGATTATAGCGTAAAGCCTCCTGTTTCTGGAAGGTCAAGTAACTGGTTAATCAGTATTCCTGGCTACAATTACACCTCAGAGACAAGAGAATACTCCATGCCACTCAGAGAAAAGGTTGTTGAAAGGTATAAAAGTCAGCATATCCATACAAAAAAAAAAACTTTCCAAGTTAGTGTACCTACCCGGAGCTCAGTTATATCTATGATTAAAAATTAAAGGATGGTAGGACATGTGCAATTCTGGTCAACATACGCTAAATTATACCATGGCAATGATTCAGTTTTTAAAGCAATAAAACAGGAATGTATTCAAGAGGGTGAGCACTTTTTATTGCCAATGTATACAGGATCATTGTGAGTATTAGTAATTCGCTCCTGGAAGTACGGTCTCAGCTTTTCCGGTCCGACAAAATAACAATGTAGTGTTACACCCGCTACCTACAAGACCTCCCTATACTCTCCATTTGCGATGTTCACTGTATCATCAAACGCTCTTCAAAAACCCCTACGTCAAAAATGGACAAGGGATTTAAATTGTACGCCTCGTCATACAGACACCAAGGCTTTGTGGCTAATCTTAAACTAGCAACAGGATAGCTAACCAATGATAGCGTTTTGTGACCGCATAAGTGTGTATTTATTTGTTAATCTCTCCTAACATTGGTTGGGACAGATTATTGTAATCACCGTGTTTCTGTGTCTGTGTGTTTGAAATGTTTTGTAAGAGAGTTCCCTTTGTAAACTGATGAGGTAGCTGTAGATGTCAGCATAATTTGAAATTGAATATCCTGCTCTGTAAATGTTATATAGACAAATAGTACGTGAATCAACATATCTCAAGCTTTTATGTGTTTTGATTTTGCTGTTTAAGACTTCCAGCTTCAGAAAACTCCCTTTCAAGCAATATTCCAATTTTCTGAGTTTTGGGTTTGAGGTTTTAATAAGCTGTAAATCATAATCAGCAAAGTTACAACAAAGAACTGCTTGAGATATCCCACTTTGCATATGTCTATAAAATTTATTTGTTTCACCATTTATGTGGAATTACATGGGAAAAAAAACTTTTACACAATATTCTAATTTCCTAAGTAGTACCTGTAAGCACTGTAAATAAATAAATAAAATGGAATAGTTGTTAAATACACCGAGATAAGGTTTACCTAATCCTACCTGATAAGCTACTTCCAGAGTCATCAATGTCATCACCATCATCGTCATCATCTTCGTCACCTAAAGAGTCATCAGAGTCCTTGCTGTTGTGGATCTGTGACTGGTTTTCTCCGCCTGAGTCACGCGAACAGAACAAATTGGGCTGAGTGAGGTTCTTGGCAGTGCACAGAGACTTTGCAGACTTTCTTGGACTGTGAGTTGGACCTGGTGAGGCAGAGTTTTTTAGAGTGGGAGTGGAATTGCTCAACGGCTCCTTGGTGCCGGTGCTGAGGTTGACTGGCATGGGAAAGGGGGCGCTGGTGGCTGTCAGGAGGGGCTTACTGCTGGGAGTGCTACTCTGGCCACGGGGCTTGGTGATGAGGGCCAACGGGGCGTCCTGAACTGCACTACTGAGCACTCCATTCGTACGATAGTTCAGGAATAGACTGGGGTCATTACTGTGTTGAGAGGATAGCAAATGCTTGCTCAGTGAGGAAAACGGATGTGAGCTCAGAGGTGAAGGAGAGGATGCAGAATTTTTTTGACTTTTAATCCTGTCTTGGGTCTTCGGACGCTGAGAGGACTCCATGGTAGAGAGGGACTATGCAAAAATGACAAAAAAAACAAAAACAAAAAATGGTGAAACAAAGAAAACCATAGTAATTACACAACCTGTCACTCACATCGCATTGCTGTGGGCTGTAACTGAAAGAATTTAAGGTATGATGAGAAAGAAGGACAATGAGGAAAAGGCTCAAGCTTGTCAACGGCAATTAAGGGGAAAAAAAGCTGCTCTGTGAAATTTTATCAAATTGTTCAGTTAAGCACCGTCATGTGACTTTAGTTGTCATTGTGTATTTGTTGCTACTGTCACACTGTAGCAATCAAATTCTGTATTTCATGTGGCGCCATCATATAAATTAAAACCCTGTTGTTACAGACTGACATTTTCTCTCTCCTTCTCAAAAGTTACAATAGTGAGTCCTTTCAAGAAGGTCAGCCCTCTCCCTCTCTTGATAACAAACACAAAGCAGCACGGAGATAACTGCCTGTCAGTTTTGTCAAGTATTCCTCACAACGCTATACTCTGTCATTTTTAGTCATGTAGCGGTTGGATTATAAAAGCCCTGATATAAATAAATAAGAATAACATTTCTGTTGTGAGGAGACCCACTGATTTTTTATTCCTTTACTGAAGCATTGGCATTAAGTGAAAACAAAGCTCCATTACATACTTTCTTTTTTAAACTTTGGTAGAACAAACCACACTCACCTCTTTCTGTGCACTGTTCACACAAAATGAAGTTTTAAGTGGAGGTTTTCCTTTGCTCTCATTTATGCCACCCAATGGATGTGCGTGCTTAGGCGAGGGAGATAATCTTGGTTTGTCTGGTTGCTTTTGTGAGGCTAACAGACCTGGTGCTTTAGCCAAAAGAGCATGCAAGGGAGGCTTTGGTGTGGAGAGGAGTGATGGTTTCGAGGATGGACTAAGACAGAGGGGCTTAGAAGGGGAACAGAGAGCGAGAGGCTTCGGGGAGGAACAGTGAGAGAAGGGCTTTGGTGAAGCAGAGGGAGGAAGCCGTTTAGGCGAGGACCTGGAGGGCAGAGGGGAAGCGTCTCTTTGGGATTGTCCAACGGGGCTGTTGGCGACTGCGAGCCCCACGGCCTGAATGACGCTAATGTGTTGCTGGCCTTCCTCGTCTGTGGTGGTGGGACTATGCAGGAACAGTGCTGTGGACTGAGGAAGGCCAGCAGGATGAGTAGAGGCCTGGAGGCGGTGTGAGGAAGTCAGCGGAACGCCGTGATGCTGGTGCTGAGCCAGAAAAGTCTCACTGTCTTGAATTGTATTATCAGCAGTGCAAGGTCTCTTCTTTTTAGTGTCAGAAGTGTTCTGTGTCAGCCGCTGAGTAGGAGGATGAGGAAAACAGGGGAGAACACAGCATGTCATGTCAGCTCTGACTGTGAGTTAGCTGACAGTGGCAGCTCTGTCAGCTAGCACATACATCCACTTTACCACCCACAACTATGGCTGCTTTTGGCAACCCAAGTAACATTGATGAAATGGGGAGCACATTTATTCAAAATGTGCACATGTGTTATTGTTGTCATCATTCCGCATGCACACTGCATTTTCCCTAGTTTTATTTTCTGCACTGAAAAGCATTATATTTGATATTTTTCAAGCCCATCACTTTTAACCACACACACACACATCTTCATGGAAATGTAGAAGTATGTGCACATATTAGATCAAAACATCTGACATATTCAACTGTTTTGCATCAAAACACTTACCATGCGTTTCCTTCGAATTTCTTTTTCTGAATCCGAGAATTCACTTTCGTTGCTCTGATCATCCTCATCATCTTCGTCGTCATTGTCCTCCTCCTCCTCCAGGTCGTCTGGATCACTGCTGCTCTCTTCATAATCGCTGGAGCTGTCCGACAAGGACCCAGACTGGCTGCCACTCATACTTGCTGCCTCTAGTAATCTTTTACCGGGTTTCTAAGAAATAAATAATCCATGTTTTCAAACCGAGTCAAGCAGGTAAAAAACATGACTGATGTTTGAAAGAAAAGAGAAAACCAACAAGGTGCATGAACGAATATCAACCTTTTCTTTCGTTCTTTGCTGTAGTTGGACCAGGCCCTTGCTGCTTTTCTGACTCCTGTTAATGTTGTCGGCGGCTTTATTTTTCTCCTTGTTCCCCTCTGCTATAAATGGACTGGGGTTCACAGCATAGTTCCGGGTAGAAGAGGCAGTATTCTGACCATTTAAAGTTCCGTTTATGGCTAGAATAATCAATATATGTACAGCACAAGAGAGGGACATGTTACCATATTTTAAATTGTATTCTCATTACATTTCTTCATTAATGTGTCAAATGGTTTATACCCGAGGTACGAGATTGCAAAGTTGGTGTGAATACAGGAATACCACCAAGAAGATGAGGGAAGAAGGCGGCTGCTCCTCTGGGATGAACCTCAGGTGCTCGCCACCAATCTATAGTACGTAGTTGGACAAAGAGACACTCATTGGAAATATGAACCCTGTTAAGTATGCTTCAATATAAAATAATATAAGTGAAATCACATACGATGAACACAATCATTTACATTTAAAGGATAAAAGTTGAGGCAGGTGTCACGCAGTAGACCATTTTCAAAGTGTCATCTCTTAAGCTGGACATTTGAGTCGAAACACAGTTCCCCAAGGGTGGCATTGCTCTGAAATACCATCTGGTCTCTAAAACATTTGTTTAAATAGGGCCGAGTGTGAAAGTCATGGTATTAATACATGCTGAAGGTGAACAGGATATTGTACTCATCAGCATCCATCTCTGTACATGTCTCAGTGTGATGCCATATCCTATAATCCTACAAGCAATCTCTATCAAATGAGTGAATGTCTGGAACCCTATATGGTTTTTCCTGTACCTGAGTGAAGGATTAACAAACTAAAATATCCCACATGTTAAAGCTTACTATTGTTTCAAGCAACAGAATTCCCTCATTGTGAAACATGAACTACTGTACACAAAACACATGTGGCATACAATTTATTTCATATTTTATAATAATTGCCTTGCTTTGTATCTTGAATAAAACTATAATAGAATAGAATAGAATAGAATAGAATAGAATAGAATACTTTCTTCATCCTACCCTGGGGAAGTTTCAGCAGCAAAGATGAAGAGCAGGTGTAGATGTCAGAGAAGAGCCTATTACATTTTTACAATATTTACATTCCAGGTATATAAAGCAAAGAAGAGCGTACTTTGCATTTGCGGTATTTACATTTCGTTGTAAGATTATTGTGAAGTCTGTGGGGAGGAATGACCTGTGGAAGTGCTCCTTGCATGGGGGGGGGGGGGTTAAACAGTCTTGTGCTGAAGGAGCTGCTCAAGGCCTCTACAGTGTGTTAATGGTTGTCTATGGTGGACATCTGTTTTTTTTGTTTTTTTTAAATGATCCACAGTCCAGTATTAATCTTTAACTGTTTGGATATGAACTTCTGGTTGTTTGACTTCCCTTTATTATATGAATTAGACATTTAATAGTGCATTTGAGTCAACTAGGGGTGCGTGATTAATCGATTCGAAATCGAAATCAGATTTTCGATACCATCGATTCCTCCTCCTACAGTAACTATGAGAGTGGTCTTTCATATAGTGCCATATAATGACCACATACTTTAAATCTGTGATGGGCCCACAGCAGTGATACCAATGTAAGTCGTGGTTCACGCACAGGTCTCCCAATTCAAATATAAGTGCATGGGTGTCACTCATCTTACACACATATGACTATACCTTCTGTGGACTCATCACAGCATATCTGGGGATACCATGATGACATCACAGGTTTCAGGTAGGGAGGAGTGCCTTGTATTGCAGGGTGTTCATTAAACCGACATGCTGAATACTGTTGTCTTTTGTAATTTTACCCAAAAATCAAGTTTTTAGAGGAAAAAAAAAAAAAAGATAAATCTGGATTTTATTTTTTTGGCTAAAATTGAACAGCCCTAGAATGAGCACCTTACATTGTTTAACTTTCACAAGGACAGTGTAAAAACAACAGCTAGTTTGGTATGAGTTTGTGTTGTTGTTTCTCATCTTATTGTGTGGCTTTTTAATCTGATGCCTTTATTAACAGATTAGAGCAGACACAGGCGGCGAGAACCTGTCCACAGCAATTAAAAGAGAAGAACATCTATCAGTGCATGTGTCCTTACCTGGAAATGTCCCAAATTGAGTGTGAGCAGCAAGTGCAGCAGACAAACCCAGACTTCCTAGACCTCCAAAATCTGAGCGGCCTGAACTTGATATGTAGCATCCAAATGCTGGACCACCAACTACAGAAAAAGGATTGGAGGTACCAGATGTAATTAAACTGTCATTCCCCGTCTTCAAATGACCTGAAGGGAGAAAGAAAAAAGAAACGTTTGAGTAACAGCAACAGTATGAACCGTTAGTGAGTCTATTGTAATCTATATTCTTTGTCTCAAAACAGTTATTTCCATTCAATGCGATTTCACAGGATCTCCTGTTATACTTGATCATATACTAGATTAATGTAATTTAAATAGACTGAGAACCTTGTTTTTATGCTATTAAATATACTTAAAGGTGCCGCATTAAAACATATTATATAATTATAAACTCAACTTGTGATAGCCGTTAGAAAGCTTATGCATTTCAACTTCTGAGAGGATTCCTACAGCATTCTTATCCTCACTATTTAAGGTCTAATTTGGTTCTTTTGAGTCCCACAGGGAAAGGGAAATTGTTTAAAACACATAAATTTATTGTTTATTGTCATAACACTGATGTGATAAGAAAGGTGCCATGTGTTCAGTATTTAGTGCTTAGTCCAAAATAAATTAACTGGCAAATTTCAGAGCACGATTGGTGTGAGGGCCTAAAAATGAATAATTTATGAGAATGTCTCTGATATGTTTTCATTGTGATAACACTGAGCAAAAGAAGAAAAAACACTACATTTGGGGCATCTTATCATGAAGGGGGAAAAAATAATCACAAACTGCAGTATGTAAATTTGCACATTATTTTATGGTCAGGGGTAATCTGACAGCTTATGCATCACTGCTGCTCAATGCATAATGGCTTTGACCACAATTAGTATTCAGAGAAAACAAGAGGATGTTGGCGGCTGCATGCACAGTGTGAGGTTGACAGACATGTCAAATCATACAGAATAAACCGAAGCTAAAGGTTGTCAAAAGACATCCACAAGGGCATAAACAGCTTTTTAATTGCATTCATTAATTCAGCAGCCTTTCCATTTCTACAAAAATATTTTAATATGCAAGACTGTAAGAAGGTGTCTTAAGCCCCTTATTGTTGCACACATAGATTTATCCAACTTAATGTTAATTTCTTTAAAAAATAAGTTTGAAATACAATTACAAAGTCCATACTAATCTAAAAGTCAGCAAGAATGGTGCATTCATTAGCATTTATTAGTAGCTGGTGCATTTAATGTTGTTTTGAAGGTGATACTGAATGTAGTCGCAGCACCTTACACTTGGACCTAAACACACATAGAATAAAATCTCAACTTCCTGTAAACACTGGAATTAAATGCTGTAAAAGCTCCATCAAAATGTGGGATGAATAATAACAACATACTTCAACTTATGACAAAAAAACCCCATCTAAATATTGAGGAATAAATTATTCACAAATGAGCTGAGGTTTTCAACAAACAAAAAGTGTAAATACCATTCACTCATTCCATGGCTATAAATTATTTTATATTTTTACAAAAAGAAACCTTTACCTATATTTATTATATTTTTAGGCCCACAGTTAAAGATAAAAATACTAGATTACCCTTGTTTTTGTTCAATTTCTTGTTCATTTTTATCCCTGGTAGAACTAAAGGTACATTTGTTTGGACAAATATAATTATAACAAAAATTTTCCCACTTGTTTTTTTGCTTCTCCACAGAGGTGTGTTGCAAGATGTTATGAGAGAAACAAGAATTACGCCTCAAAAACCTACATTTCCCTCTGATTTATGCATCTTAAAATAGCTTTTTAATGTTCAGAAAACATGTGGCATGAGAAAGATTAGTCAAATGTTTAGCCTCTGACTTTGAGCTGACGGAATCAGTTAAAAATCTGTAAAATGTTTCCAACCTCTGGTCAGCGAATAACCCCATCCGACAATGAAACAGGAATTCATTTTGATTTATCTGCCCTATTGTTAAGCATCTTTAGTTTAACTGCCATAACCTTCTCATTTTATATATTTTAAATGCACTGCCAGGCCGAACAAAAGGCCCACATGCAATATTTCTTCAGACTGCCTTCATTGTTAACTACAGGTAACATTCCCATCGTTTAAGCCACACAATGCAGTGTTCACAATAAATGTCACAACATTTTACTACGTCTGTAGCTGGATTAATTTTTTTGCAGAGGTCTTGGATTGACGATTGGAGAGTCGGACCCTCTGCATGACTTTCAACAGGATTCAGGGTCTGGATTCAGTGGAGGTCAATCCACGTGTGAAAGTGATGTCTCATGCCCCATGAACCACTCGTTCACGCCTGGTGAGTCTGATGAATCCTGGTATTGTCCAGTCTTTCTTTATGCTCTCTAGCAAACTGTTGGTTATTGTAAGAAATGAAAAGCTATCCGCTGCATGAGCTAGAAGTTTTTGCAGCTGAAGGCCTAATATTAATCACTACAGTAATCATCTAATAGAAGGATCCCACCTACTTATTTAGTAAAATCAAGGTGGGGAATTTTCTTGGCCAGGCTGTGTAGTTTTACAACCTACTGACCACAAGTTGCAGACATTCTTGATGCTACACCAAATACAAATGTGTACGTAAATACAGTGTATGTGTACTGGATGAACTAACCCTTAAAGGTGTGAGATGATAGGACCATTGTTCATGCTCAAAGGCAGGGGTGTCAAACTCATTTCAGATCAGAGGCTACATTAAGTCAAATCTGAAATAATAACATAATATAAAAAGTGTCAACTCCAAACCTCTATGTTTTAGAGCAAAAAAAAAAAGTTGCGTAACACACCAGTTTATAATTTACACATGTAAATTACAAATTACAGACTCCAGTAGATCAACAAAACATACATAAAACATTTAATAACAGGTAAAATACTGGTAAACTTGCCCTTCAGACGTTTAAAAAATGTCCATATTTGTTCAGGTTACTTGTATTTTTTGTGAAATTATCATTTTAGTGTAAATCCAATAAAATGACATGAACATTTTTACATTTTCAAAGCGAAACACTTGGAGTTATGAGGAAAGACTGGCGTGGGTGACTGAGGCCAGCAACCTTAATCACAGCATCGATGTAGATGTATTCAATAGTATAGTATTTATATGTTTTTATGAGAGTATTTTACTGATCTGACCCACTGGAGATTCACTTGTTCTGTATGTGGAACCTGAACTAAAATGATTTAAATCTTAAGTGTCATTTTTGGATTTCACAAATTCATCCCAGGGGCCAGACTGGACTGTTTAGAGGGCCAGATTTGGTCCCCGGGCCGCATGTTTGACACCTCTGCTCTATAGTATCCAAGCCTCTTTTTTTTTTTTTTTTTTTTTTTTTTTTTTAACACTAAAAGTAACAGAACAAAAAAGAGTTGTCATTCTTTCTACACTGTTTGTGATCAAACTGGGTCACATGTGGCCCCTGAACTAAAATGATCTTGACACCCCTGATTGTTAATGTCATAAATTCACCCTTAATCTAAGCAATGTATCTGTGCATGTTTACATATTACCGGTGGTGAGAGGGGAATTGCCGGCAGAGCTGAGGGCCGAGCTGCACTTGGTGGAGGGTGTCTGAGACGGAGCAGGGGAGGAACTGGCTGATGAGGAGGAGGGAGCTGAAGGTAGGGAGGCCAGCTGCTCTCCAGACTCCATATCTGTCAAACACAATCCAGCAAACACATAGAGATACAATGAAGAAAATCAGAGAAAAAAAAAAAACAACTAAAGTCACACTACACATCTTACTGAGACTGGAAAAAAAAAAGGAGCGGCATAATACTTTGAAAACATTTCATCCTCAATATCCAGCAGAGTACAAAATAGAAGTAAAAAACAGTTACTGTATGTTTTTTTTGTACATAATTGAAATTTAAAAAATGAGTTCATCTAGTTTATGTCGCAATTTATGGCACAAAAATATTTCACTTTTATATGTGATTTTGCATAATTTCTGCCAAGTCTGAAAGAAGACAACAAACACATTCAGTGTAAAGTAAAATGGACCTGCCTTTCAACCACACAACACAAGAGGGATTCTTTATGTCTTAACACCGGCACCTCATTTCCTGGATTTTCTATTATTTATGCCACTTCACATCCCGGCAATCACAAAAGCCCACATCTGAAATCCCCCTTAACACATTTCCAGATTGTGTTTTACAGCCGCCTTTGTTAAAGTACTGTACATTACAACAACAATTTCTAGATCTCCCTGGTGATTCTCCACTGCAGAAGAAAACAGGAGCAGCTGATTAATTTGAGGAGACAAAGCTACCCTCTGAATATCAAGTATCATCCCTCACCGGGAACAGCACTGATGAGACGTAAATGACATAAAAGCTGCAGCCATGCTTCACTGGAAAGGCCACCGCTTCCTGCTGTATTGTGAGTTTGTGGCAAACAAAGAACTAGAGATAATTTCATATTTATCAAGGTATTTTAAAAAGAAAAATCTCTTTTACCTTTACGTTGCAACATCATTTTTCACCTGTCATGTTCAGGTACCAAATATGCTAATGCTAATTTAAAAACAAATTATGCATTCAGCATAAATCTTTGATACAAATTAAATACTTAACAGAGAAAGGGAAAAAAGGTAAAACATATCACTAATGAATTTGTCAAACTCTAAATTTGAATGTTAATTTCACCCTACAGTAATAAGCTGAAGACATGATCTTCCTTCTAGGTACATCTCTAAGCTGCATAATTAAACAGACATATTCTATGAATAATAGACTCGTGAAGAACTATCTTCGATGTTGCATTTACGGTTGACTTAATTAGTCAACTATAGTTTTACAAACAAGCACATGCGCCAGGGGTTTCCAACCATATTTTTCAGAGGCTAATTGACCCAGAACTACTAATATTTTACATTGTTAGTAACCTTTATTCACGTCGTTGATTTCTAACCAAGTGAACATTTCCAAAAGCATGATATTTAACAATAACTCTATCACTGTCGAGACAGGAAGTGAAAAGCGGGTGTGTTGAAACCGTGTTCCGTGTTACACCTTTCACAGTCTTATGCTTGCACAGCAAACCAGATGCACACAATTGTCATTCACCGGAAAAATAAAACTCCCATTGCACCATTTTGTATTCCTCAGGAGAATCGTACATAAAGGCCATTTTCAGCGGTCAATGTGAAACCTGGTGTGTACCCGCTAGCTTGCTGACATTTCCTAATGTTATGGTGTCACTGACTAAACAAACTCGACAGGAGCAAAATTGTTTAATTCGACAGCTGATTGGTAAATAATATTGCATGTCAGAAAAGCGCAGGGGATGTGTGAATTGGATGCTAAAAAATGCATATGCCCCTGTGGACATGTTCTTTAGACATGGAGTGAGGCATTCAGAAATGGGTAGAAACAAAAGCTAAAATGGAAAAACAAGACCAGAATGAATTAGTTATCTGAAATTATTTAAACATGTTAGCTACACAAACTAATGACAACATACTGTAGAAACACAAACACAAAATCAATGTCAGTCACGTGTGTATTTTAACTCAAGAAAATCTCAGTGTGGAAAACTAACATCTTCCGTAAGATATGGAATTAACTTCTTAAGATTTTTAGAATCAAAGCCTGATATCTCATCAACATAACTTACAAAGTGAGCGCATACTCCTTTCTTAATGTTTTTTTTCATTGGCGTTACATGATTATTGATTTCGTACCAGGCATTTAAAAATGGATGTTGACAAGTATTGGAATCACTATTAGCAAAATTGTCTGTTAATTATGATTTTATTATTGTTATGTAGTTTCATTGCAGTTTCCAAATTCAGGGGTTGTCTTTCTGTGTGTGTGTGTGTGTGTGTGGGGGGGGGGGGTTTGGGAGACCCACCCAATGTTACCAATTCATGTCAGAAAAGATATGTAATGTGTTAAAAATCTAATAGACATTTAAAAAAAAACAAAAAAAAAAACACAGTGTGGACATTTTAAACAGCTGGATCATGGGAAAGAACATACACGCTTATACACCATCTATTGTTTACAGAACAAATGACTCTGATCAAACCGGAGTCACATCCATAGATGATTCATTGTACAGTTTTGCAGCACGACATCGGAGCAAAAATGTCCCTGAACATGAAAACAAGGAGCCTATACAGATTCTAATGAGAAAAAGCAGAAAAGGCATCAATCATTGATATATATACGCTGCAACAACAGTCAAGATGAGTAGTTGATTATGCATTATTTCACACCTTTGCATAAGAAAAGATTCTGCATGAAGATAGCACGTCTCTGCTTGAAATATCATTATACAGTATGAACACTTCTTTACATCAGTGACAACAAAAAAAGTACAATTTCTGTTGACACTTCTTTGACTACGCAATCTACACCAGTTCATCATAGACATGCTTTCCAGAGTGTCAGATCTTCTTGACATGCACATCTCTGCAACATGAAGGGAAACAACTGCAGGTGATGAGCGCAGGGAGTGCATTAGATTTTACAAAGACCCAAATCAAAACCAGGAACCTCCTGCTGTGAACGAAAAAAAAAAAAAAAAGTCAATGTTGGAATCATAGAATTCAACATCAAGCTTATCAATCTACAGATATAATGATGTAGTTCAATCAATCTGTGTGTAGTGTATAATCATGTCGTTGTGACCATTCCTTTCTTTAGCTGATGTCATCTACCTCGATTTACCATCAACACAGTCTGACATTTCTTTTCTTTCTGTTGGTGTTTCAGCTGATCTGTCCAAAAAAACTCATTATACTGCCTCACTCCAGGATTATTAACTTTAACGCTCATTATAAACAAAACTGTGCTCCTCTGCTGGGAAATTAGATTGAACCAGTGGTTCTCAGATTTTTTCTTTGGAGGATGAAAATTGTCCAGGCCCCCCTCAACCCCGACGACTGCGGTGCAATTTAAACTTCTATTGAAAGAAACATCAGTATTGAGACAATAATTTTTGCTTTTCCATTAATATTTTTTTGGCCCAAATTAAAAAATAACTTACATTTTTGCTTGACCAATACAAATACATTTAATAAGACTGTTCCCCAAGAGAAATAAAAATAGGAAATGTGCAATTATCTTACAACTATGACAATAAATTACCTTTTTTTTCCCTCCCAGAACAACAGAAATTTTGCTAACAACGATGAACATTTGATCAATACCAGTGGCTACAATGAGCCCGTTTAGACTGCACATCTTTAAAGTGCAAACTGCAAAAAATAATGATAATAAAAGGTCAATGGTCTGCACTCACAGCACATTTTATACACCTTCATGTTGCCCAAAGCGCTTTACAAGGCCTCGCATTCACACACTCGTGGAGCTGCTGTCATACAAGGCACTGCCAGACCCTGCTAGGTTTCAGCATCTTGCCCAAGGACACTTACTCATGTGCATAGTTGCAGGAGCGAGGATTCAAACTGCCGACCCTTTAGTCATTGGATGACACACTCTACTAACTGAGCCACAGCCTCCAAAGTGAACTACTGCACATTATTCTTTTCCAGTGTAATCCTTTTCCCATTCTCCACACCTAAACTCCAGTGACAGATCACCATGGCAGTAAATGTGGTTGTGGTACATCCCTAAAATGAGTCCAGGGTGCTCTAACAGTAACGGGGGGTGGGGGGTGGGGGATCCAGGAGTGATACCCCCCCCCCCCGGCAGGACCCACAGTTTGAGAATCACCGGATTACCATAGTTTCTGGACTATAAGGCGCACTTAATAACCTTAAATTTTCTCAAAAAAACTGCCAGAGCTCTTTATATATGAATTAATTCTATTTGTGCTTCGTGACTGTGAAGCAATTTTGTCGTATACAGCACTTATGGTGTGGAGTAAAACATACTGTACTTCACCATAATATTATAGTGTGTGTAAAAGGACTGAACTGAAAAAAGTCAGTGTATTGTGTTGTATTTTACATGTTATAACTGAACAATTTTGACACTTATTGTGACTACGCCAATGTTTGATTCAACGGTATAAGACTGTGTTTTGTCATGTGTTAACAACTCAACAATATTGGGAATTATTGTGAATACGCTCATTAAGGTTTGAACAAAGGTGAGAGTTATTGTGAACGTGTTTAATAAACTGACTGACTTATTAGTGTTTTATTTCGCTTAATGTACCTTATAGTCCAAGTGCGCTTTATATATGAAAAAATAATCTAAAATAAACTTTTCATTCACAGTGTGCCTTATAATCCAGTGCAGAAAATACTGTAAATCTAGCCCAGTATGGTGGTAATTTAATGTGATTCCACTTCTTTTTCTAATGAATTAAGACTGGTTTCTTTAAGACTCACTTTTTTTTTTACTTTCTCATAATTTGCCTTGAGTAGTGTGAGCATGGCGAAGATGAGCAAAGTGTTGTTGTTGTTGGGGAGAATATACCATGTTTGATTCAAAAGCATTTCTCCCATAGTGTTTCGCACACTAACAGATGGCTGATGCTAACAATGGTAATCCTGTAACAGAGCCATCAGCATGGATCAGCAGTTCAGAATGCAAACACCATGTCTTATCAGCTAATGAAAGGTACAAACAACAGAGAGGTAGTACATCAAACTGTCTTGGATAAATCTCTCCGAAGAGAAAAAAAAAAAAAAAAAAAAGTACCCAGTTCTGAGTCGACTGTCACATCCTCCTGTTGGCCTAATAAGTCTAAGCTCACATCACATTAACAGCTCCTTGACTGATTCTGTACATGGATGTTTTGACACTAACAACAGTCTCTAAAAACATCACAAATCACAGCTGGCGTCCGTCCCACACAAACACAATTCAATCCTTATGCAATGGGGAAAAAAAATAAATTAATTAAAAAAAAAAAATGGCACTGCCACTTGCCGTTTTGGCCTCTGTGATTTTGAAAGGAAGAAATAAAAGAAAGGAAGAAATCTGGCCAGTGTTTGACAAGTTTAAAGGGCCATTGGTTGTTTGAGTTCACCTGGTGGATCAGCTGTAATGAAGTCAGTTATTTGTGAAGGCTTTTTTCCACACTGTGAGCACACACAAGAAGTACGACATGAAGGTTCTCTGCAGGGTGTGCTGTTACGGTCAAAGGACGTAAAATGGAGTGTGTGGGGTCACTGTGACTGGGTGCATAACAAGTTCAGACGTACATCCACACCTCAGCTCTAACGCCATGCTCCTATGAGTTTAATCCGTTTTTCATTGTGCCCATTTCTTCTTGTGACAAGTTATAGTTTTAACCCTGACTTCCATTGTGCTCGAGCTGTGATGAAGTGCTTCTATGGGACCGCTCGGCGAGCTATGGAAGAAAACATCAGACTGACCTGCATCAGGGACAAAAATATGGAGACACATAAAACAGGTCTCGCACAGCCAAAAAGCACAATGGTGATTTTAATGCTACTTTATGTCAAGTGTTTTCATTAACAACAGTTAGGTACATTCTGAAGCATTTTATTGTACTCTTTTATGAGTTTCCTGAGTTTTATTATGGTGCTACAAATGATAGGAGTTGGCAAAGTACAACACATTCTAGATCAGTTTTGACATATTTTTGGCTACATTCAGACTGCAGGCAAATGTCTCCCAAATCCCGATTTAAAATGTTTTTTTTGGGCCCATATGTGACCTGTATCTAAGTCGATAAAGACAACTTGAACAGCACAAATCAGATTTCTTTAAAATCTGACCCAGGCCACTATCGTATGTGGTCCTAAATCAGATATGTATACGATTTATACAGTTTTATGTTTTATTACGAGTATTAATAATGTATTGTACAATGTACACTTGTATATAGTAATGTGTCACATACAACATATTGTGTTGTTTGTATGTTTAATGTGTTTTTAATGTTGAGGACTACAGATGGAAAATAGCTTCCAGATAAATCCAGCATATTTACACCAAGTAATGTTTATTTATACTGAGTGTTCATCAATATGTTGTGTTGTCATCAGGTTTGTAACGTATAAATAAATATTTTGCAATGCACCTTCAGTCTGAACAGGTCACATTTGTCTGATCTTTATGTCATTGAAATGTGACAAATGTCACAGTCCTTGATCCCAGGAAGAGGAGCGACAGGAAAAGCATATTTCCTTCCATAAACACTGCGTGCCTGTGTGGTCACATTTATGTCAGGAGTTCTTTTGCATATTGGGGGTGGGGGTGGGGTGGGGGTGGGGTGGGGGGGGTACTTCAGAGTCGCATTCAAGTCATACTTAAAACTGATAGAAGTCAAAGTCAATTTTTTTGTCAATTTCTTCACATGCATTCGTCATACAGTACAAGAGAGGAATTTCAATTTAATTTCTCGCCATCTCACATGTAGACAGAGACAAGACAAACATGACGAGACAACTGTACAACCTATGGTATTGATCAGCAGCATATGGTGTATAGCATATTGCATGGCCAGGGCAGATCTTTCTGGTTTGTACATATTCCACATTTAATGCGGAATATGAATAAGCACACACACACACACACACACACACACAAATTGGATTTCATTGAAAAATCAGTATTGTGCATTAAGAATTACTGTCTGACTGTAGCCTTTGACGGCATTTAATAAAATTTTTGTCACCGCCCCAAAAAAGAAAAAAAAGGTGGATCTCACCAATCACAAACTGGTCTTCCTGTTGTGTACCATTTATACTTTATTTTCTCCTTTTCCAGAGAAACTGTCTTTTTTTTCAGAGTATAAGTAAACCAAGCCTGCTGTCATGAGATGCTGTCCAGAATGATTAAAACAGAAAACATGGCATTGGAATGCAATCAATACTTTGCATTAAGGCCAGGTTTATGATTCATCTCAGGATTACTAATGGCAGGAGGGACCCTGCTGCCAGACAAAGAAACCATTTACTTCCATCAGTTTGGTCCAGACAAGCCTGGGTTTCATCAAAACACTCAGATAAAATTTCTAGATATAGGTTAAAGTTAATAAACTTATGCGCAGACTAATACAATAACTGTGGTGGTGGGTGGCAGATGGCAGTAGTATTGGTTACAGTCGAAGATCTGTAACTCTGATACACTATCATATTATATGATGATCCATAGCAAAGTGTGTTCTAAAATTACTCTATTTCCTGTTGTAAGCATGTGTTCATGCTTTTTTAATCACATGTAATATGCTAAATATGTTTTAATTGTGTGAAATCACTTTAAAGATTGTGTCCAGTTTGAGGAGAATTAGATGGATATAACTGGAGAAAGAAAGAAAGAAAGAAAGAAAGAAAGAAAGAAAGAAAGAAAGAAAGAAAGAAAGAAAGAAAGAAAGAAAGAAAGAAAGAAAGAAAGAAAGAAAGAAAGAAAGAAAGAAAGAAAGAAAGAAAGAAAGAAAGAAAGAAAGAAAGAAAGAAAAAGGAAAGAAAAAGAAAGAAAAAAATATAAAAATAAAGACAGACAGATAGAAAAAAAAGAAAGAAAAAAAAGAAAAAGAAAAAAAGAAAAATGAAAGAAAAAAAAGAAAAAAAGAAAAAAAAATAGAAAAATAAAGACAGACAGACAGAAAGAAAGAAAGAGGTATTTAGAAAAATTGGTATTGTATAGAACATACAACAATAAATTTCCCAAAATGATTACTGTGTTTGTATGTGTTTCTAAATCTGTGCTTTTTCTATGACGGCAAGATAAGAAAACTGAAATTGTAATCGTAATATTGCCCAGTGCATCCCTTGAATACAATATCCATATTTACATTTTCATTAGTGTGTAATCACCTCAAATGAATGAGATGTTTACCTAAACAGACTAAACAGATCCCATATCAGAGACCCACATGCACAGAACTATCCCACAGTGCACTTGTAGACAGCTAGCAGACTAGTGTCAGTGTAATACTGACGTCAGATGAAAAATATTTAATTACTATATACACATAAAAGTAACATGTGTTCGTGGTCTATTTTCAAATTTTTGACATACCTAAAAATCTCCACAACTCTATACTGCATTGTATTTGCCAAGCCATGCTCACTTTAAAAAAACAACTGTATATATTTCTATATATACACATACATACATTTATTTACCCATGCATAACCACCATTTAAATGGGTTTTATTCACCATTGTAATCACATCTTTGACCTCCTTTTCAAGGCAACCATATTACTGTATGCCCAGAAACAGCCACCTGTGATCATAATGTCAGGATAAGCCATTTTATTCCCATGTATTACCAAAAAGACACAAAGGGCTCGCATTTTATTCTTGCCATTTTTTCAGGACACATCCATCTCTTAGGAAAACCTTCACAACAAAAAATATGTTTCTGTCTGGCTCAACTGCTAGGATGCAGAGGAAAGGCTTCAAGATGGGGCCATATTAAGTGATAAATGACGCAAACGCTCAGAATGACAAATATTTCACCAAATGCAAGTGTCCTTCACAGTAGCGTTAGCACAGCATGCCGTTTGCATGTGGATCATTTTCATGAGGAGTAATCTGGGGGTGGGCTACGGTGCCTGGAAAAAGAAGTCCCACATGTACTGAACAGACTGACATCCATCATGTTCCTGGAGCACCTGCCTACTGCGGCCCCGTCAACAGCAAGCATTAGCCATAAATTGTGTAGCTCAGCCTGCAGTTTTTAATTAGACACATACAGAGAAGAAGGGGAAGAGGGAGCTGACAGAGAAAGAGGGAAAAGGACAAGTAATTTAATGCATCTGCCAATCAGCTGCTATTAATCTGTTGTTGTTTGCTTTACAAAATGCAGCTGGTACAAGGAGGACAGAATTTCTCGACAACATTTCTCCCCGTTTAGACCTTTCTTAACTGTACTTAATGAACCTATAACTGTAAAAAAAAAAAAAAAAAAAAACAGAGCTACAGTACACCTATACAGAACCAAATCAACTCCATCTGATAGTGAATTATAAACCGTTACACACACTCCACAAGTCACCACCGTAACCTTCTTGTTTAGTGTATTACAACGATCAGTATTTGTTCCTGAGGAGGAAAACTGAGGCTCATGGAGGTAACACACACAGAGAACAATTTGGATTCCAATTGAAAATGAAGCAGAATAATCAGCACTAAATATGTCAGTTGACTATTATAGGTTGTGAAAGGTGCACATTAAGTAAACAAGGAAAACATCATGAATATAAATAATCTACAGCATCTGACAAGCAATACAGCAACAAATTAAACATTAGACTACGACGGTGCTGCAAAGGTTATCTGTCATTCCACGCTGCAAATTAAAATGCTTCAATGCAAAAGGACACATCCTATTTCAGATTCAACGATAAAAATGGGATGTTTTTTGACACTATAGCTCTTCATTTACGAAATAAATAGAATTGTGATGTGTTACACTGTAAAATTGCATTCACACAAAAAGCTGTAGCATTCTAAACCGCATCTAATCAATCAAACCTCGTTCTGAGGATAAGGAACGTCAATGTTTGGGTCTTCACACTTTAATCGTTAATATAACAGAGACAAAGTGGACCGTTCCTTTTCTCTAAGATGTCCAAGATGAAATAAAAGCCAGTTAGGATCAAGGTACACAATGCTATCAAGGCGTTCTCAAGCCCAGGTCTGCTCCGTCTCTACCTCTGAAGAGCACAACATAAATCAGGTAGCAACGATAAAAGAGCAGAGGGAATGCAATGTGCCAAATGAAGCAATAAAACAGATCCCGAGTGTCCCTTTCAAAACATTTGTCACACTGTGTCCATATGTCCTCTGCTTTAGTGAAGCAAACGATGCTGCTAACATTTAGGCAAACACCTGTGCACCAACTAGATATTCTAAATAAGGGCCAGGAAAGTAGGCGTCATGAAAGTGAAATTCCAACTGCAGTGTGAATTATCTGTAGCCAGACATGCAGAGTTTGATGCTTCACATTAGAGGTAGAAGAAAATATTGGTTACACAATATGTCACATTATATTTCATTTCACGACATTGTAAAAAATACTGCATCGCTATTTTTGGGTATTTATTGAAGTGCAGACATGGCGATGGTTTATTTTTCTTTTTCTTTGGCGCAAGAATAATGTCACGATGTTGGATGACACAGGGACTGAACACTATGTATTAGTATCACAACTAATATACTATGGACTTTTGCATATGATCTTAAACTTCAGTTCAGTTTTATTTGGAGCTCACAATAATTATCAAAACATCATTGAAAATGGTCAATAATAATTTTTTCTTGTACACGAAACAATAATGTCTGGAAAACATCATTTATGTTTTAATTTTTTTTTACAGAGGACAGTTTTGTAGTATAGTCAAATCATTTGATTGGTATTTGTGCAGAATTCTGGTGTAATTAAATTTTTATAGGATAGAATTTTTTTAAGAAACCGAATAAACAAAAAAATGGCCTTTTTAACAGTATTGTGATTAATGTATGTTCTTATTTCATATATTAGCTAACATATCAGATAACATTTTTTAAGCCTCCAATATCAGCATCTACCCCCCCCCCCCCCCAAAAAGAAAAAAAATCAGTGGGACTCTAATTGTGATACATTTGCAATATATCGTATCATGATCCTAGTATTGTGATTTGTATTTTATTACCAGATTCTTGCCAATACACGCCCCTACCCAACATGATGTAAACCATAGGACTGAACAAGTTTTAGAACACATAGAAATAACTCCAAGCAGGACAGAAACAGAGGACCGTAAAGCACTGATGGAGGTGGAACGTCTCAGCCTAGACATAAAACTCTGCAGTGATGTACGGTATCAACCTACACAGCCCCTGCAACAACCCCAACTGGTCAGTGATGAACTGATCTGCAACTGTGCAGCCAACACCGTCAGCCAAATAGAGCAAAATAAATCTTAACACAGTCATCCCTCATCTCCTTTTCTGTAACGCCACCTGCAAGGCTGATAATTGTGTTTAGGTTGTATGTTGATCAAACCCTCTAATGTCATTAGCAGCTGCACTGAGAAGATTACATGGCATGAAAATAGGCTTTAGACCAAACTGAAAATACTTCTTTACAAATAACTGGAGATAAAATGTCACAAATGCATAAATGTTAAATAATAAATAAGCACACACACACACAATATATATATATATATATATATATATATATATATATATATAGTGCGCTAATTTAAGTTAAAATTTTCCTCATATTAAAAAGAAAATCTACTCTTATTATTTCCTGTCATAGTAACATTGCAGTAAGTACCTTCAAACAGGAGGGATAAAAAAATCTGTGCACACTATTCAGTAAAACACTGGTTGTTTTTAATGTGGCTCTTTTTTCTAAGGAAGGTTTTTAAGTGGAATCGCCCAGAAGTATTTAAGTAGTGGATTAAGTGCAGTTTTAGTTCTGTAAATGCTGAGAAAATTAGCTTCAATGGTTCTTTTAGTATATTCTTTATTCACTGAACCACTCTTAACTAAAGGAAAAAAGAGATAATGTGCCTTACATTTCACTGTAGCTGCAAAAATCAGAAGACCACACCATTCCCAAGAGAAAATAACTACTTTTAAAATGACAGACATGATGTGTAGTTTCTGTCATATATCACAATGTGTCTGATTCTGTTGACCTATCAGCCGTTGTATTCATAACTAGTCAACCAATCAGGGGTCATCTTTCTGACGATGATAGCTCTAACCTCAAACACAGCTGTAACATGTAGCTCTAGTCATCTCTGGAAAACAGTAGGAGAAGGAAGGGAAGTATTATGTGACAAACAAATCTGGAATATGCCACTGGCCATATTTTATCTATACTTAAGCTACTGACATACTTTATCCCATGATGCATTACTGTCATCACCTTCATTTTCTTTTATGTAAGAGGAAGTAGGAACAAGTGCCAGGATGTTGGCCAGAGTCCATTGTTTATTTGGATTATAATTACATTTTAGGAATTATATACACCTGTGGGTTGTGATGATAAGAGTAACTACAAGTGTAAATATAATTATCTATGGCTCACTTTGCTATGAGAGAAAACCTTCATATGCATTATCATCTGTGGCAAAAATAACAGCAGTCAGGTAACATTTCCATTAATGACAAACCAAGGTATCAATAAATTGGGCTGATATTTAATTTTTTTTTCTTGTATCGACATCAGTCTATTGCATTGGCTGTTATGCTCGACAGTATTTCCATGTTCTTGTAGATACTGTTGCCTCTTCTACCTAACCTTTAGTTTGTTTTTTGTTTTTTTTTAGAAAGAACTGACTTGAAAATTAAGTCCATTGAACAATTTGTTTTGCTTTTATCTGAGTTAAGTTTTATTATGTGAAATGTTAATGTTACCTGTTATACCCTCTTGATCTTCATTCTCCTTCTTTAACCAGTAGTTTAATGATATTTTAGTTCAGTAAATGTTGCCTTAAAAAAAAAAAAAGAGGATATTTCTGACATTTATTATCATTTGCCAGAAAGAAAACAAAAATCAGTATTGGCTCCACATTACGGCTTACAAGTAAATATAGTAGCCTGTATTGGTAATCAGCTAAGGCCAATGCAAAAAAAAAAAAAAGGCTGTATTAGCCCCCAAAAATCCCTATTGGCCAATCAGTCATTTCCATGGTTATATACATTGCAGTCATTTGTAATAGAATTTATTTGACCATTCTTGAAATAAAACATGTAACAGCAACCTGTGCCATAGACCATATAAAATAAACAAGTCAGGGATAACATAAAAAAGTCCAGAGGCTTATTTTCATTGTGGTCCCTGTAATACAAGGTAGCATGTACTACATAGTAAGCATTGCAACATGTGATGTCATTAGATTCTATTTCTAAGGCAGGAGTGGAAGCCTACATACAGTAAATGATGAGATTTAGCCTACAGTTTTGAATTCTACAGTATATAAGCAGCAGCTACAAACAAAAAAAACTCCAGCAACATTGCCCAGAAAAACAGAGTGGCATAAAACAAATCAATTAGCCTACGGACTAAAGGCGACTGTTACCAAATGATTAAACAAATAAACCAGCGATCCACGTTAGGGGAGTAACCGTGCACTGCTAGTAACAACTGTTTCACTTCAGGTCCTTCAATACAATAGGGAGGTGAGCAAATAAATGTAGCCTATGTGAAGAACGCAAACACTCGGGAAGCAAGATAGCCACAAACAGAACACATGTGCAGGGTTTCCCATACATACATTCAGCACTGTTGAATTCTCTCAAACGTATATGATGACATATGACGTAAAAACGTGACGTCGTCGAGCCTATCGGTGTTATCTCATCTGATGTTCAAGAGTATGTCAAGATAACGCTAGAGTGCGAAGAGTGGAAACGTGTACGCACACACAAATTCAAAATGGCGTCAGACCGGAAGTATTGAGTTGATTCTACTAAAATTCAGTCCAGTCCATCCTGTTATTGGTCTCCTTGTACATGCCAAATTTCAGAATGATCTGTCCAGGATTGGTGATGCTAGAGCGCAAAAAGTCAAACAAACAAACAAACGCGAGGTAAAACATAACCTCCTTCGCAGAGGTAAATATACATTTTTCCAGGTTTACAAGTGTTGACACATAACTTGTAGAGCGTCACTGTAAACTTTGTATTATACAGGATGATAAGTTAATTCATAACCTAATAAAAATATTTTCTATATAAACCCAGCAGAGTGGATCACTGAGACTGAAATACCCAATAAGCCAATCATCAATTGTGTTACATTGAAGAGGACTACACTGTATTAAAGTGGCCTTACTGCAGCAATTCAATACAACCAATATCCATATGTATTTATAGTGTAATATAATAATAATAATAATAATAATAATAATAATAATAATAATAATAATAATAATAATAGTATTTTGTTACATTGGTCAGAGTAGGATATAGGGTCTATAGTAGCTCTGATTTAATTTCCTCTTGTTATTTTTTTTCCCATTTTACATCCTGAATTAAGGCACATTACAATCAACTACATGGTTTAAGTTGTTTTCTCCTTAACTAATAAACCCTGAATAAACCAGCCTTTTCACTGCAATATACCATGTTAGATGTCAGTAAATGACTAATTAGTCTTTGAACCTTTAAATCAATGAGTGTGCATAATAGATTTTAGCTTAAGCAGATCAGTTATTTGACATTCCTATTTTCACTATGTACAATGTTTGATCAGTATTCCAAAAAAGACACGTTGCCAGTCAAAGTCAAAAGACAGACGCTTATTTGTGCAGTAGAGCTGCAGACTGAACAATTTGGCAAAACGTAGTCCCCGTTGACATTCTGGTGGTGATAGTCATTAAATCTAAGGTTATCAGAGGCTGAAGTGTCAAAGGCAAATTTTCTAGCAGTAGTGCCATCCTGCTTTGTTTGTTCATTGCACCAGGGCATAACTGTTTGAAATGTGACTTTTTTTTTGGAACAGTATTAGGTGGAGGTTATGAAATGAAATAGGGCATTTCATTGTTTTATCTGTGGTAATCGTTATGGGATGAAACGTGTCACCATTTGCTTTGAGATTAAGAAGAAAGCATAAAGGAGGGCTCAAATTAAAAGCATTCACAAACACCTGAAATTCAGCTGAGAGTTAATACTAAGCTCATGGCACATGCAGCTGTGGCTTCAATAGATGGAGGAGAGTCACTTGGGATACTAATAGGACTATTTTTTATTTTTGATGAATGTGTGGGGAAAATAACTAATTTCCTGTCTGCCTTTGAGCCATCTTCACAAAGAGTGCTCCTTCTCTGTCATATGAATATTTCCATCACCTGCTTGGACTCTTTAAGATGCTGTGTAAGTGTCGCATAGCACTGATAATGAATGTAGCCCTAAAATGATAAGGATAATAATATGTCATTTGTGTATGAACAACACATACTTCTCGTGTATGGGTCTTTTTGGTCAGAAAGGCTTCAACCAGTTTGGTATGATGAACTAAATGACTCAAAAAAATAAAAATAAAAAAACTAAACCAGAGGTAATCATAAAAGTGTATGCATTAACATTTAATTCTCAAAATCTCATTGTTGTAGGCATCGTAGTTGGATCAGTAAAGCTAATCAAATTCTTTTAAAGTCTGATATAATGGCAAATTTTAGACATTAAGGAGGTTCTGGTCAACATATGTCAGCGCTGCCAGTATAACCAGTGAAAAAAATTGTACCAAAAGATCTAGATCAAAATGATCTAATATCTGATATCTAATATCTGAGTACCAGCTAAATGGATACAGCGTGTTCTTTAAAAAGATCACATATTGCCTCAGGAAAGAAGAGCATTCTGGCTAATATTGATACAAGTACAAGTATAATGCCACCTCTGTGTAATGCTGTCAGACCAGTACAGCTTTATGACAGTGGATATTTGACTAATCAAACATTTGTTTAGCAGTTAAACATTTGAGCTTTTGGATATTCACAAGTGATGGCTCATTTGTAGCAGAACCAGGGATGCTATTGTTTTCTCATTCCTCAGGCTGAAGCTGAATCTGTACAAAACAACATGTCGTGTGTCATCTCTTTCACAACCTCTCTTTACAAAGGAATACAATCTCTAGCAACACAACCCTTCATCTTCACTACTCCAACACCAAAGTAACTGCCACATAACATAATGAACTGAACTACGAGGAAAATTAAACTGAACGCAGAAGAATGTGATGTGTAACAGTTTAGTAAAAATGTTTAAATGTTCTCCAAAAGCAATGATCACTACACTTCAATTCACCGTAGTTTAGTAGTACTTCGACACCCTTACAAAAGGACTGTTGTTAAATAGACTGCACTTATATGATTGGTTTTCTATTGTTTTTTGCTTTTGTTTTATTGTCTCTTATTGTTCTATTTTATTTACTTCATGTAAAGCGTCTTTGAGTGCCATGACAAACGCTATACAAATAAAATGTATTATTATTATAATATAGTGCTTTTCCACCTTCATGGTGCTTCACATTAGCCTCACATTCACCCATTCACACACACACACTCATACACCAGTAGGTTTCTAAGGTTCTGTCAGTCTTACTGGGAACCTAAACTCAGGGTTCAGTGTATTGCCCAAGGACACTTCGACATGTGGACAGCCAGAGCCGGGACGTGAACCGTTGACCCTTCAGTCATTGGACGACCCGCTTTACCAACTGAGCCACAGCCGCCCTCTTCTGTTGTGTCAAATATTCAATGGGAAAACCACTCAACATGACCATGTCTGTCAGGGTTAAACCAATCCCTGTAAGCAGACAATTAAACATTAGTGATTATTTAATTTGCCATCTGTTTGTAAATCTAACGCCAGATTTAGAAGATATTTCTTGCTGCCTGGTATTTTGACACTTGGAAACCAGAATATTTTAACTGGGGATTCATACATACAACAACAATAATAATAGTAATAATGAGAGGTACAACACAACTATTGAAAACCACCAGAATTAACATAATATGATTAGGATGCACAATAAGGACTGAAAAAATGAATAACCACAATCACAGCTCAAAAGCATCATTTCAGTATTGAGGTTACATTTAATGCAAGTGGACAGCTAGTGCATACCAATGAGATCTGCTAATGAAATCGACCATCAAGCTCACACGCATACATATTAAGATGAGGTCGTTTGCTGTTTACATTTGTTAATACTCTTTTTTTTTTTTCTTTTTTTTTTGGCTGGACTGTTATTTCCTATATTTCCTGTTAATTATTTTACGGTGCATTTAATTTTTTTGTATCTGAAACGGCTCAGTAATAACATGAAGATCTGTTGTTAATTTACATGCAACAACAATAAAAACCTCAAACTAAATAATGCATTTCACTCCTGAGAAATCCTATTAACCCTGAAATTTTGTAAAAAGTTGCTCCTTCGCCACATCCAGTATCGACACTGTGCACCAATTCTCTCCTACAGAAAATGATGTGTAAATCTTTTTTTTCCACTTGCTTAGTAAACAATGGAAGTGAGATAATTGATCATGAGCAGAGGGATCTCTGCGAGCGGCAGAAGGTCACCGCCCGCCAGCAGAGCTGATAGGGTAAATGCCGTTGATGCTCCTGAGCTGCCATTTCTCTTCTCTGACAAAGACTCCATCTGCCACCATGCCATTTGCAGCCTCCGAGTCAGAATATCAATGATTTCCAATCTGAAACTCGGCGTTCACCTTGGCGTCACCTCTACACACGTTTTGAGTGCTGACACCACAGATCCTCTCTACGAATGCCCCGGAGTCTGCCAACAAAACTCTTATCCAGCTAAGTGGTGTTTATGCCGCTCAAGGCTGGCAAGCATTTTATTAGCACTGCTACACTTTGTGCTTCTTCAGATATAAGTTCAAGCAGCTGCAGTTTTCCCACCATTTCTAACTCGCTCTTCAACAAAACAGAAATGACCAAAGTGAGTCTCCTCAAAAAAAATTATGAATAAAATAAAGATATTACATATTTATACTTACAAGGCTTTGTTAAAAAAAAACAAAAAAAACAATATACGTTTGTGAGTGTGTTCATTTGCCCAGTTACATCTTATGGCGACACTATAGAAAGAACAGCAGGCATCTGGCCTAAACCACTGGAGAAAAATTTAATTTTCTTCAGCGCCATCTGCACACTGAAAAGAAGCTTTAGTGGCCAATAGTTTTCCAAGCGCCTCCTGAGTGCATCATGTTCCAAGACTTGCCTTAACTCTCACCCTAGAGGAGAAGAATACATAATTTATTCTTCTTTATTGACAACAAATTATCAGTGACGCATGTCTGAACACCTAGCCTGTAGCTGTAAGAGATAGCAACCCTGTTCATCATGGGTTCTAACGCATTTTTATTTCTATCATTTGGAAAATGGCTGTGGGGTGAGAAGACTCCACCAGTATTCGAGGATTTGCTGATCGTCTCCACTTGACAATAATTCTTCATTCACTCTTCAGTTTAAAAAAATTAATCCTCGATTGGGAAATTCATTATTCTTTTTATGCTTGTCATATTATATTGCAGTTCGCCAACCAAATGGGGGTGGTCTGAAGAATGGAGGAGGCAGGGGGGGATTTTAATTGAATGCACTGTGAGATTCAGCCCCTTCCCTTCTCTAATAACATGTACAGTCTCTAAACATTGTCATTTACTCCAAATAGATGGCACATCATACTCACTAGTTTGTTTTAAAAAAAAAAAAAAAAAAAAGCTAAATCAACTGCACAACTTGCATTTTTGATGTTTATTTTCACAAACGATACACCTGAAACTATTATTCATCACTACATACAGAGTGAAAAACTATCCTCAGCAGAACACATCAGAAAGGTGTGCTTCTTTTTAACATTTATAAATATAATTGGATCTGCCTCATTGGTTACTTACCTTTTTTTTGGCTCGTGACTCCTTTTTAACATCACACATTTCTAGCAACCCCAGACATCCACAACTGAGACTAAAATTAATTAGCCTTTGATCACGGAATATATTGCTAAACTATGTGGCAAATAAACATGAATTTTAGAGGACATTTATGCTGTAACGTATATTATTATGGACAAAGGCAGAACAATCAGGTGTAGATTACTGCACAAAGCCAGACTTTTCTTTTCCTTGGTCAGGGTATGTACAGCTTGTATTTACAAGGCTGACAATTAATGCTGAACAAACTGTAACTTAAACTATGAATTATGAAAGAGCTGCAGCATGTGAAACATTTGACAGATGAGCAGTACCACAGTGCTTCAGTTTCAGCTTAAGTCTGTCATGTCTTTTATGGATTGCGATTGTCTTTCTCAACTCACCATATACTGTTTTTTTATTTGCAATTTTTTATTTTTATCAATTGCTAGAAATTTCAGGCAACCCCATTTGAATTCCAGGCAAGTCCACAGGGGGTCCTGACCCCAAGGTTAAAAAGCACTGGGTAATGATGTCCCATTCTGTTTTTTTTTTACAGGCTTTCTGTTATTTGCATCTACCGTGAATAAAATAGGAATCTATCCTTATTTTAACTGATAACATAACTATGACAAGTGTCCTGTATCACCTTCCTTATTTTATTGGTGCATGCTTCCATGAAACCAAAGCCAACATATGCAAAATCAATGATGTTTGCAGTTATGTATGAGCCATGTTTCATCATTTATAATCTAGTTGTATCACTTTTTCCTGTACTCCGTTTCCCTCCGAGCAGGCAGAAATTTCCTTTGAAGCCTTGTGGAGTGTCAAGATCTCAGGCACTGCTTGATGGTATCCTATACTGATGTTTTACAGGTGCACAACTTGGGGGTCATGATGAGAAAGTGCACAGCTGCAGGAGCCAGGCTTGTTTGTCAAATTCATAGACTCCGTATGGCAACATCATGTAACCAGGGCTTGTTGATTAGAATAATAAAGAGACACATTCCACACTTGTCTGCAGTTCTGGAACACTATGTATTAAAAGTTCTACGAGATGCCAGCATTAATGTATTCATATTGCTAATAAGACATACGGTTGCATCATTCACGTGAGTCTTTGATTTTCCATTGACTGAGTTCTTTCATCACTTCACTTTCACTTCCTGCGTGTATTTTAGTCCCCCTCTGGGCAGACAAGAGCGGAGATTAGAAAGAATGGTGAGCTTGGATATTTACTACCACATATTATACAACCAGAGCAATCTGTTTGCCCTTCTGGCACAGTCACAAAATATAGCCTACACTTTGAAGCTCCCTCTATTAACTGAGGAACATAAATATTTAAAATAGGGGAAAAAGTGGGTATTTGTAAGGCTTAGCCACGGTTTCTTTTATACACATACAGAACTCGTCTAAAGCGAGAGTCCCTAGAAAGACAACAAATACCTATTTGAGCCATTTGTAGTGGGTCCAAAGCTATATTTTCACAAAAGAACAAATATTTCTCATGTATGATGCAAAGACACAAATTGCCCCAATGAGTATGTACCTATTTCACTATTAACCATAACATGGAAAAAATAGCACGGCATGACTGTAAGTTAACACAATTTGGTCGTTAAAAAACAACACAGTCAACGCTCTGGCTGCAGAAAAACTGAATGGGATAAATCCACCTACATTGTCTGGGTGGAACAATTAAATCCTGAAAGGCATCACAGAAATATGTTTAAAAAATTTTAATTAATAAATAACATAAAAAAATAGTAACTGCAGAGCAACCCAAATTAAAATTTACAACAATCCTGAACAACAACCCCCTCCCAATTACTGTTTGACTCAGTAATTTACCTTAAAATACCCTGCAGTCCAAAAAGTTTTCTTCTCCTCCCCGAGAGATTTAAATATGTTCAGAAGCCTTGACACACTAATTCTGAGAGACACAGGAGCTAATTAGATATACACAAAATGAGAGCAAAGTGTAATGCAGCACAAACTAATTTTGTAAAAGGAGGACTTTGTGAAATCTCAGGCTAATTGGAAAACTCTAATCCTACACCTAAATAATACATTAAAATTAAATGTTCCGCCTAGTCCAGCATTTCCATTCGTGAATTACAATTTCCGATTTAAGACAGCAAACTTTTTGTTTCCATACAAAACCCAAAATAAGTATTTGAATGAGCATAATGACAGAGACAGACACTGGGGAGCCGTTATAACCCAACACGTACTGAACGAGACTATCCTCAATTGTATGACATCACCAATTTTGCACCTGAAACACACGACGACAACTGTCAGATTTATTGCTTGATTTTATCGATTTACTCATTCAGCATCACTGCTGTCTGAAAGCTCCATGAAAATGACATAAAAATGGCAACAAGGACCTGAGGGGAATGGAGTTATCTGTTCTTGACATCAGAGGAAATACAGTCACATAGTTAGAAGAGATGAAATTTGTCTTTGGATAATTATAAAGTGCTGTTTCTTCTTAATGTTCACAGCAGCTCTGGTGGTCAAGAGTGTTTAATGAATTACCAGGAACACATGTATCAACAGTGCACTCATTAGTAACCAGCAACCAGGTGCAAACCATCTGGGTTCATTTTGTTAGGAATGTAACAGACATAAAGACAAGACTCCGTCCCCACCTCTGAATCCTAAATCATTTAAAGATTTTCCAAAGCCCTTACACATTATGCACAATGAAATAACTGAACTGAATTAAGTAAAACCACTAAAATGCCATAGAATACCATGGTAATTTCAGCATTGTGCATAGTAATCCCTGAGGATAGCTGACTGTAGTAAATCTAAGAAGCTGTAATTTATTAGTCAAACCATCCAGGTTTCCCCTTTAGGGTTTTAACTTGTGAAAAGAAGACAAGGTTACTGTTAACACGCAGGTTAGATTTGAAATGCTGTAGGCTATGCTGTTATCCTCAGGATTAAAAATGGCTTCAAACTAACTAATATAAAAAAAAGGCTTTCCTCTTAATGGAATGAAACCAAGAGGAAGTATTCCTACAGAAATTAACTTAAATGCATCTTATTTTTCTTACAAAACTATCCTCAGTACCTGTAATTCTCTATAGAGGTGAGACACCAAGAATGTGATCAGTATACACAAATGGCAGTAAGGTGATGTGATAGATCAAGTTCATATTTAGCCTTGTGTTTTTGTCTATTCTGATAAACATAGTAAAAGCAACACATTACAGCTAAGGAAACTATAAGGGAACTTTACATACATGCCTCCAAGTTAAATCTGACTTTACAATCATTTAGATGCAACAGATTTCACAAAAAAATATGAAGAGTCAAAGTGTGTACTTCAGTGTTTGTCCAAAAAAATTGAATTCAGTCAATGATTTCACAGAACAATGTGGGATCATACCCTCTCATTCCATATGTGTATTAAAAATCTGCAATAAAAATGTAAACACTGAAGCTTTACAGATTATGTAGCCTTTACGCTCTCAGCAACACCTCTTGTGCGTCATCAACATAACATGTAGGTCATTTTACAGTTTCATCTGTGTCATGTTGTACTGTGAATACTACTGTACAAGAGATTACCATGTTTTGCACTTGAATGTTTCATTGGATAGCGAGTAAAAAGGTCATTTCCCAGTCTCATATAATGGGATGTTAGAGTCGGTCTTTGAACTACAACAAGGCAGGGCCTCCTCAGGTTACTCAGCCATCCATCCATGTGGCTGCATGCCAACATGAGAGGAACAGACAATGACAGTGACTTCTCACACAAAGAAGCATTTACCAAGTCCTAAAGTAATACAGCCTCATGTTGTATTGGGTAACAACAGGGTTTTTTTTTCTCTATATGTTATGATACACTTGTCATAAATGTTGTAGTAAGTTTTGCGTTGGCCTGTAACAGTATATGAGATACTATTTTCAAGTCTGAAAAATTAAAAGCAGGTTATCCAAGACGTGGGCCTCTGCTAATATTTAAACAAAATGTCACTGTTGTGAAGCTCAGCACCTTCATAAAAAAAAAAATAGTGTTATAGAAGAACAAACAAAAACAACAAAAGTATGATTACACAGTGTAATTAGACACATCACTAAGAAACAAGTTATCATAATCTGCTGTAATCAAACATCATCATTGTGTTTTCAAAGTTAGCTTACAGATGGTAGCTCTCTGACACTGTAACTTTAAACAAACTAAATTACACTGCTGTGATTACGTGTCATGATGCATACCCACTGATAGGTATGCAATTTTTAGACGATTTAGTGAGTGTGTGAAGTAAACCTTAAATTAAGCGTTGGACGTCTATTATTGCTGATTCAAATAGTTTTAGCCTCTTATCAGACCACACAAAGTGACATAAAAATGTAATCTTTAAAGACGGCTGCAGCAGTGAGTGTTACCCAGCTGAAGTGGCAAGTGTTGGTGGCAGCAGTGACTAGATTTTAAATGCATGGGGATCAATAAAAAAAAAGGACTGCGCTGAGGCACAGTCTTTGGGTGAAAGTGGTGTGGTTTGTATCAGCAGCATTAGACATAAAAAAAAATTAAAAATGAAACCTAGCTGTTCCTGCAGACAGATATTTTAAACAAGCTGCCCAAACAAAGCAAGGTTGCTAGTGTTTTAACCATCAGCCCTATTAGCATACCATGGGGAAATCCAATCTGAGGAACATCATCAGTTCAAATAAACCTGTATGACAAGCATCTCTGGGTACGGAGAATATAGACCAGAAAGATGAGAGAAAAAGAGTAATCTCCCTGACATTCCTAATAATCTACCTCCCTCATGCTGCCCCCCCTCAAAGCTCTCCCAATCATAAAGTGTCAACACTGACCTACAAAAGGGGACTCCCTTCAAGCCTCACATGTTTAAAAACATCAATCACAGCAGACAAAGAGGGTACACTGAATTATACAGTATTAACCTTCAGGGCTTGCATATAAAGACTATAGATTTATTTATGCTGGTGTGTTAAGAGCCTCTGCGCTGTTCCTTACAACACGCGGGCTGCCAAATTGATGAACCTGCTCAGCCCTCAGCAGGTGTCCAGCATCTCTGATTAATGAGTGCAAAGTTGTAGAAAGGGTAAGAATAAGAGAGGTGGAGGGAAAATAGGTGCAACGATTATTACCAGCTCTCATTTTCCCCCCTTTGGCTGTTTCTAAAGGCCAACAAATAAAAAAAGATGTTTAAAACGTGATTGGGACATGGACCTTCACATATTCTTAGTTCTACTAAGAGGGGTTAAGCAAGACACGGTTGTTTAATGTGGTACCACAGTCCAAATAGCAAACGCTAAGAATGCACTGATATAATCAACCAAACATCAGTATCAGGTGATATATCCGTTATTGGGATGGGATTTAACTGATGGCAGTGGCAGGTGTTCATCATAGTAATGACCATTTCATGTATTAAATCAATGGAACCATCTTTACCTGGTGTGGGAAAGATGGGATAAGTGATAATGCAGAGAATAAAACAAATCAAAAATAATATCATTACATACTGTCATTGAAATAGAGGTTCAAATTTCCATAATCAATGCATCTCTAGTGTCAAATGTAAAAAAAACAAAAACAATTACTTTTGTTCATGTCATGGATAATTCATAATTTTGATCATTTTTCCTAGTCTGTTGACATTAATTTGCCCGATGCAAAAGTAGTTTTCTTTACAAAACACTATGCAACATCATTAACAGCAAAAACAAAAAAACACTGAATTCTGGGGGGAACTTTGTGCACTTCACTTTAATTATTTTAAGTGATGTACAAGACTCTTGGAATGTATCTGCTGCAGATAAACAAGTTGCATCTTGACTTGTTGCTGAGAAAGAAAGGTCTCCAGAGCTTTGATTTTATGATGAAGCCTCTTTTTTTAATGATTTTTTTTTAGAAAGAAAATACTCGATTAATTGAATTGATTTGCTATATTGCTGAGCCTCACAAGTAAGCACAGTTCAGTACAAAAAAATGCAAGAGTGGTTAAATACAAAACATGATTAAATTAAATCAGTATAAGTGCACAAAACTGTTTGTCTTGTCCTCATGTCTGGAGTGCATATAGTGTATTGCTAGTGATATTTATGGCCTACGTTTACAGCATATTGTGGTCAGATAAATGGAACTTGTAAAAGACGTGTAATGCAACTAGAAATAGTAATTTATTCACCAACCTGTGAGACCTGAGTACAAATGGACTAACACTTAATAGCAGCCATGAGGCACAATTGTGCATTAGAAGTCTATAGAACAACATCACACAAATATTTTAACAATGAAATGCTAACATGCTAACTCTTTTGATTTCTCAATGATAAAAACTCATATTAAAAGAAAGCATCGTACACACTGCTGCAACACTGTTCGTTCTGTTGAGGTTTTCAAGGGCATGTGCTGTGAATAAATATGAGGCAAATTTAGTGACCTTCTACCTGTGTTTTGATTCATTGGCAGTTACTGGATGCATGCATAACACATCAAGGCTGTGATCTGATTTATCTTGCTACCTTGGCTACTGAAGCCATTTAAATGATGGACTAAGAAATAATGTTTACTGCCATTTCACTAAGTCTGTGTGTGCAAAGGACACACACTGCTTCATTAGTATAAATGATATTAAAGACAAATCAGATCGACTGTGTACTAAACAAATAGAGTATGCATGCTAAAATAGACTAAATGTGTAGTATACTGCAAAATAACTACTAAACATCTGTGACAACCATGTAATTGGACAGTGTGAGTCAGAGAGAAAATACTGCTTACACTTCAACTAAAGCATGGTGTTGAATATATTTAAACCCAAGTCTGCAGTCTGTGCATGTATATGTCAGTGAAATAAATTGTGAATGATTTCTAATTTAGTTGCTCATAAATCAGGGCAAGAATGCTATGAATGCCCTGATTTGTTCTGTAAAAGTAAGGCCTAGTTTGTGCACATGGCACCCAGATTTAGACATGTTTAGAAACTTAATTGAGATAGGTAGTAGGTAGGTTGGTAAGGTAGGTAAAACTTTATTGATTACATGAATGGGGAAATTTACTGGTCAAAAGAGCAACAGGATGTAAGTGCAAGAAAATGGGTATTCATAAAGTAATGCAAAAAAAAATAAATGCATAAAATAATAGTAAGAAGTAATAAAACACTAGAGGCTTAAAGGTACACATGGGAAACAAACATAGAAGAGCTACATAACAGTCTGACAGTGGTGGGTTAAGTATGTTTCATCACAAATATATTAACATTAAGTCTTCCTTTACATCAAATTTAACTTCACAACCCATCATAACTGCGAGATAAAACAGTTGGTTAGAAAAAAATATATATATATAAGAAATTAAGGTCGCACCTCTCACTGAAAGTTCATGATAATAAACAGGGTTTAATAGGCAGTGCCAATTTAAATTCCCCAAGATGGCGAATGCCTTGTTGTTAATATGAAAGCAGAAAAATGGAGGGTATTGTCATAATCTCAAAGGGTAAATTTCAGCCCAGTCCGCAGCTGCAGCATTATCTGCGCTCTGCTTTAAGAGGAAGGAACAAAAAGAGAATCACAGAAGGGGAGACTGGAATAGGGGAGGGGGGCTGCCCCAGCTTACTGATACCACCGAAAGAGTATTTAATAAAGGAAGCGACAAAAACTAGGGAAAAAAAAACATATGTATTTAATATACTGATGTCGACACAACCGCAAACACCGCGCGTGAAGGTCGATAGAGAAGTGTTACTTTAAATACACTGCCGCAACAAATGCACCATGAACAGAAAATAAAATACAAAATAAAAACTCCGAAGAAAACAACTTATGTTTGCTATGTTAAACGGGATATCCGTAAAGAGAAACAGCTGCCAATAAAAAAAATGGGGAAAAACACGGTGAAAGAAAGGTAGTGACCATCCGGAGCACCGGGAGCCCCGGCAGGTTCTAACCACGGCACGGACCGGTGTTGCGTTCACGGCAGCTGCTAAAAGTATGTACCGCAACACTTAAGTGAGCGTTACAACAACCCAAAACATGACAGCACTTATATTTAGAAAAAAGTTTAGTAAAGCAACATCACTAAAATGTTCTATCTGCTTAGAGGTTAACTTTTCCACGACCGTGCTAACTCACCGCAGCAAGTGTATAAGGATGCTACGGCAAATATAATGTTAAGCTAGCTTAGCTGTTAGCCCGGTGACTGTTTATGTGATTAAAACAACACGTAGCAGTTAGCGTACGTTAAAACAAGCTAAGGTCGTAAACTCCTGAAGCCAATAAAAAGGCATATTAAAACTTACCTTCGCTGTCGAATATCAGAGTATCCCTCACTGAGTTCATTCACTGGCCAGTTTTGCTTTTTTCTGATGGAAGGATGTTGAAAGACATGAATGGTGAGTTGGTAGGTAATTGAGTCCGGGTGTGAGTGTGACTGGATATGTTAGTGTATGGACGCAGATTGAAGAGCCTCTCCTCCGCTTCACTCCTCCGAGCAACTCAGGAGAACTGACGTCACCTCCACGATCTGACAATGCAAACTTTTGTTCCCAAAACAGCATCCAGGAAAGTGTGAAACAATCAGTCAACTCCAGCAGATACAATGATGGAATCAGATACAGGACAGAGTAGTGTCCAAATGTGAAATGAATGAATGAATGAATGAATGAATGGATGAATGGATGTAGTAAAATGATCCAAAACGGCACGATTATGTTCATTGACATAAACTCACAGGATAATGCATTATCAAAATGATCCAAAACCTGATGCTTCTGTTGATGCTTTCAGACCTTTAACTTATATCAACTCATTGAATGATCATCTTTATACTCTAACTCATACTTATGTTAACGACTTATATTCATTGGCATAAAGTCAAAGAATGATGCATTGCGCAAATTATCAAAAATGTAATGCTATTAATGTATATATTTTAAACACAAAGACATACTTTATTTGTCATTAAAATTCAAATCATATATATTTTATCTAATCTTAATAGTGCATTGTCAAAGCCCTCAATATCATGATCCTGCAGCTCGTGGTTATGTTACATAGCTATATTACTTCATATCAACTCACAGACTGATGCAATATTTAAAAAAACAAAACAAAAAAAAAACATGATACTCATTTTTATGGCATGTATTCATATCAACTTACAGAACAATGCTTTGTAAAAAATTCCACACAAACAAACTTAATACTCATGCTTATGTTACATACCTATATTAGTTCATACCAACTCAAATAATACATTCTGAAAATCCTCAAAAACTTGATGCTGCAGCTCATGCTTATGTTACAGACCTAGCCTATTAATTCATATCAAATCACAGACTGAATCTTTGTCAAAATTATATAAAAAAAAAACGAACACTCAGTCTTATGTTACATATTTGCATTTATTCATATCAAGTTACAGAATAATCATGTCAAAATTATATTTAAAAAACAAAACAAACACGTAATACTCATCCTTATGTTAGTTCACACCAGCTCATATTAACTCACAGGATAATGCATGGTACAAAATGATCAAAAACTTGATGCTGTTGCTCAATCTATTAGATGTATATATTTTATATCATCTTTCAAAATGAAAAATTATGATTCTGCAGATTGTGCTTATGTCGCAGCCCTATAATAATTAACCCTTTGATACATGAATTATAAGAATATTAGTCAAGATTTTTTCCCAAGTGTTTTTATTCCTCTTTAGACATGAAAAAAGCAATGAGACTGAAATATTTTAATGAACCTATTTTTATGGAGTTAAAAAAAAAAGTCCAAACAGCTGGACAATATGCATTTAAGCTTTGAAGCAAACACATATGTATTTAAAACACAATATCAGAACACTATGAAATACAAAATTTTTAATGCAATTTTTGTTTAAGAAGAGACTGTTAATTACACTTTAATAACAGCAAGCAACTGATTTACATATAAATATATTAGTGCAGATCAGGTATTAAGAAGAACCAAGTTACAGTAATGATATGAACTGACTGATATTAAACTAAAACAATAAAACCCATGAATATACAAGAGAACAGCTGTAGAATAACTGTCCACTCAAGTGACCAATATGCATCAAAGGGTTCAAATTAATTCACAGAAGTCTATGCTCCTGATAATTTAGGTCATTTCTTGTATTTTCTATATTACTTCTGTTTTGGTGCCGCCCCACAGACAAATGGTGAAAATGACTAAACTGTCTCATTTAGTTTCTTATGTTTTTGTTGATGCATGAGCAATGTCCCTTTTAAATAAAGCAATGAACACAAGCAGAAACCATTAGGAGTGCAGCCTATACAATATGTGTAAAATAAAGACCCTTTTGTTGAAGGCAAACACAACACACCTCAATGACAGTTTTATTTGCATTGTTGCAGCAACACAGTGATTTGATGCAAACTAATATGTGTGTAAGCATGAGTATTAAGTAATTTTTTTGTAGTTTTGACAAAGCATTCTGTAAGTTGACATGAATAAACACAATTATGTAACATCAGCATAAGTATATATGTTATATATATATATGTTATATATGTTTGCTCATTTCTTTTAAATAATTTCGGCAAATATTATATGAATTAATATTGGTCAGTAACATCAGAATAAGCTGCAGCATCACATTTTTGGTCATTTCCAGTCATGTCTTGAATGCAAGCACTGCTGGATGAAGGTTTTATCTGCACCAAAACATGAATGAAACCGTGTATAAAAGCAATAGTCTACATTAACCCTTTGATGCATGAATTATGAGAACCTTGGTCAAGATTTTTTTTTCCTAAGTGTTTTTAATTCTTTTTAGGCATGAAAAAGCAATGTGATTGAAGTCTTTTTAATGAACCTATTTTTTATGGAGTTACAAAAATGTCCACTCATCTGGACAACATGTGTTTAAGCTTTGAAGCAAAGAAACGTGTAGAAAAGAAGAAACACAATATCAAAACACAATGAAATAAAACATTTGAATGCAGTTTTTGAATTGATTTACACGTAAACATATTAGCGCAGATCAGGTGTTAAGAACAGCCAAGTTACAGTAATGGTATGAACTGACTGATAAGGAACTAATACAACAAAACCTATGAATATATAAGTGTAACTGTAGAATAAATGTCCACTGTAGTGAGCAGTATGCATCAAAGGGTTAAAATATTCCTAATCCATTCTATATAAAACAAGTCTAATAGGTCTGGCCTGGTGAAAAATGTGAAAAATGATAATCAATGCCCAACATAATGTCTTCTGTTGTTTTGTTTAGTCTAAAGTGTTCTGTTTACTAGCATAGAACCGAAAAGAAACCAGAAAATATTCAAATTAAAAAACTGAAAATCTGAAAGTTTGGACTTTTTCCTTGAAAATGACCAAAACCAACATGTTTAGTAGATGGTAGTTAATCTATTAACCCAAGGACCCTTCTAAATATTTCTTTAAATTTTACTTTATCTTATTTAATTTTATTATTTTTAATGCATTGCTTGTTTGTCTGTTATGTAAAGCATCTTTGAGTGTCCAAAAAAGCGCTATATAAGTTTGAGGTATTATTATTATTATTATTATTATTATTATTATTATTATTATTATTAGTAGTAGTAGTAGTAGTAGTAGTAGTAGTAGTAGTAGTAGTAGTATTAGTATTATTATTATAAATCTATGCTCATATTCAGTATCTACATATAGTTTTTACTATGATTGTACATTTGATTAACATTTTATGCATCAAATGGTTAACTGGTGATTTCTGCTTCTATTCATGCCTTTATGTTTATAGAATTTTTTTTATTTAATTTTTTTTATTGACTCCCAAAAGTGAAATTTGACATTCCTGGGAATCGCACAACCTTCCAAAAATGTATCATATGACTTAAAAAACACAGCAAACCCTTAATTTCAATATGACACATAATCCATTATACGAGTACATCATGAAAGCCATATATTTGCAGAGTGTAATGTTACATTTGTCACCTCCTTATAATTAACTTGTGCTGAAAAATGAGGACTTGCAGGAAATTTAAAGTGTATGATGAATACGCACAGTATGAATTAATAAAAACTAAATAAGTAAGACAGGGACTGTATTAGAGTACAGGTGCAGAGTGTGGAAATAAATTAACAAAGAACATATTTGGCACTTCATTGCACATCTTGAGTGATATTTTTATTCTATTACATCTGTTCTAAGTCCAAACCTCTGAACCATTCAGCGTAGGCAACTATTTCTGCTTTTACACAACTCTTTTGTAAGAGCTGCACAAATGTGTAAACTGTGAAGCATTGACAGGATTAATTTTTGCTCAAAATATGGTAAAGAAGGCATTTGTTTTTGTTGGTGGTTGTAAGTGAAATAAACAAGTTATTCAAGACCTCCAATTCATCCAATAAAATGACTCAATTTGGCCAAGGACTACCATCTGCTATTTTCTGAACATTAAACAAACATACTAACTGGAAAAACTGGCACATTTTATCATTAAAACTTGACAGTGCTGCAAGTCTAAAGCCAGTACTGCTGTAAATCAGTGTTCAGTATTAATATTCTACAAAGTATCTGTAGAAAATACGATGGTTTTCAAGCCAGTTCACTTATTGTCTCTGCATGTAAAAAGACAAAGGCATGTATGAATATAACATGAAGAAAAATCCCTGATCAGCATTTGTCATTTATAAATGGTTTGCTTGTTCACTATCCTTTGTGTTTATTGATTTTTCTCCCCTTGCCTTTAAATCTATGTCATTTAAGATGCTAGAGTAACAGGAGCTACTGTCTGTACTGAATGGCTGGATGCATAAACACACATGGTGAAAGACGAAAAATAATTTTATACATTTGTCAGCTCAGACACAGGATATCTGGGGTTTTAATGCAATGGGACAATCTTCATTACAGAGGATAGGCAGGAAAAGAGATCAGAGTACATTTAACACGAAAGCCTTTCAGTCAGTGTCATGGGTTTTTCTTTTTTTTTTTACGCTCAAAATGTCAACCTGCCTCAGTCATTTTTAAAATAATAAGTTGCCAGTACCGATGGCTTGGATGTGAACAGTGTGTTGGGGGAAGGGCAAACAGTCTGTCCCCTTTAAAAGGTTTTTTTTTTTTTTTTTTTTTTAAAGAGTCTTGATTAGAAAGTATAATGAGATACCAAAGACACAGCAAAGATGGTCTCTCTAGAGACTGATGGAAAACAAATTAAGACACTGCTTTTGGTTTCCATTATTATTTTTCATCAGCCCACAGAAAGCTCAGGATACCCCAAAGGCACAGGAGTTGAACTCACCGTCGCTGATGTTTTTTTTTTGTTTTTTTTTTCTGACATATTTAAATAATACAGATTTTAATCATGTCAGCACACAATGCTCTGATCCCTTTAACACCAAAGCTTTCATGCACTGCACATGCATTTGATTTAGAAAATGGCCTCAGAGCTTAAAACTGGATTCTTTTAACTCTGATTGATGTTATTTTCTTTCATCCATACATTTAAAAGGCAAATACAGTAATATAATAATCTAATTGTGAGTTGTGCATTTATTTTGTGTGAAAATACAGACGATTAAATAAAGCAAATGCAATCATGATGTAAGATTTTTCAGATTTTTACAGATGTACATTCATACTCTAATGTATATTGACACATATCAGTGTATATACAGTGGAAACAGGCATGTGGATAATGGCCCTTGTTTTTCTCTGTTAATTGGAGCATGATCCAGCATAATGAATGGGGATAGAAACATGAGACATGCAGAACATGAAAACAGATGCTATACACTCCTCTGCGTACAGACACTTTTTCCTGGAAAGACTGGGACATAAATAAAGGATGAATGGAATTACCTGATATATGGTAAACTATATAATCTACAAAACCATGAGGCTGTGGTGAAACTAGAAAAGCAGGAACAGGCACACATGCCATAACCCAACACGCCCAGACTTGATGAATTTATATGGCTCTCATTTTCATTCCATCTGTCACGCTACTGTATGTCATATCATATTCATGCATACCAATGTCCATTTTAATTACCCACTCGGGGTCATTGTAGACTTGGTTTTTTTTGGGGTTTTTTTTTTGTTGTTTTTTTGCTGTAAGCAGTGGCATAGCAGATGTGAAAGTCTCTTTCTATTATTTGAGGGAAAACAGACCAATTGTGATAATTCAACAGCCCCACAGTGACAATAAAATCTGCACATCTCAGTTAGAAACAATGAGCATTCAGCATTTCTAAAGTGTTCATAAAAAATAATAGTGTAAGCACAAAAGGCTCCTCATAATTGAAATGCAACCCGGTTATTTCACAAAATAAATGTAATTAGGCTCTTTGAATAAACCGATGGTGCAATTAATTGTTATAATTATTGTAATTTATGGGCAGAAAAACCTAATCTAAGGACACCACCCTGTTTATGTCAGACTTTTGTAAAGTGACAAACAACATGGAGAGAGTTTTCAGACGCGTCACAGTATCTTTGTGGTTCAGTACATTCTATACAGCCAAAAGCACTGCCATCACTCACATCCTTAATCATATTAAATCTAAAACACAGGTGTCAAACATAAGGCCTGGGGGCCAAATCCGACCTGTGAGAGAGTCCAATCTGGCCCGTAGGATGAATTACACTGAATATATTAAGAGTTTTTTGTTGCACACAGTAGTGTCAGATACAACTCTCCACTTTGGAGGCATTGGAGAAGATGCGTATATGGACAATAATTGCAATGTATATTTCTTATTTGTCTATTTGTTCTTATTGTTTTTATGGACCACTTTTTGAGTCTGGAATAAATAATAATTATAATAATAATCATTATTATTATTATTATTATTATTATTATTATTATTATTATTATTATTATTATTATTATTATTATTATTATTATTATTATTATTATTATTAATATTATATTAATAATCACTGTTGTAAAAAAAAAAATTGAATTCAGGTTCCACATACTTGACAATTAGATCCCAAATGCAGTAAAATATGATGATAACCTAAAATAATTAAAACTGCAGATTTGATCATAATATTAATGTAAAGAAAATGCTTGAAAATCATTAATAAAGTTATTTATTTATTTTTTACAAAAAATGTCAATAACCTGAAAAAATATGAACAATCTGATAGGTAAAAATGTTACCAATATTCTGCATGTTAATAAATGTTTTGTGTAGTTATAATTGTGATGTTATTTGTAATTAAGGCAAACTGAGGTCAAATATTGTTAACATTTATTAAGACAATACACGTTGTTCTTGTTATTTAGATTTTTAAGGAAATATAGATATAAAAATTATGATCTAATTTTATTTTTTCACTATTATAAAGTGATCCGGCCCATTTGAGATCATATTGGTCTGAATGTGACCCCTGAACTAAAATGAGTTTGACACCCCTAATCTAAACATTCATCCATTTTTGCGTTTACACCAAGGCTGTCTGACAAAAACAAAAACATCTTCATTCACAAACCACACATTTGTTTTGTTCTATTCTTTTTTTTTTTTTAGCAGAAACATTATATACATTATCATCTGTACTCAGCTGTGTTATGCAAACAATACAGTTTGGAAATGGACTGGCTATCCAAATTCAATGGAATAAATTAACTCTTTAAACCCTAACGTGTCATTGCTGACACACCCTATGCATGTGCAGTTTGGATGACTGTACTGTACAACGACCTCTTTCACTGTTTCTGAAATTGGTTTTACAATCGGTTTCTGAAAACTGAGACATTGCACCATATAGGTTTTATTCGGTCATTGCTGTAATTTCACTCATGCTTGTACTAGAAACTGATAAAGAAGCAGTTTTATCAGTATTATAAAAGGCATTAAATTGTAAATGATTACTAGATTTTGAAAGTTCTGGAAATATTTGTAAATGGACTCATTCAACATATTTTCTAACATTTTATAAAAATTTAAAAAAAGTCCTGACAAACTATTTTAGGCTTAGGGCTGAAAGGGTTCAAACCTATTGAAATAAGCCATTTTAAGGCCAGTTTGTGTCTTTTGAGTATAAAAATTGGCAAATAAACTACATAATTTGATTTTTATATCTTTTTACCAGCCATATTACATCTGTGATCTGCAATTATGGAAAAAATATGGAAAAATGCAGTTTGGAATAGAAATAAGCTATTATGAAGACTAAACTGTGCCCCTTGAACATATACATTGTAAAGTATGTTACATGATTGAAGATTTGAGTAATGTATAAAAAAAAAAGTATTGTACAGAACTAACTACAGATAATATGAGTTACTTTTAGCAGGTCTTTTAACAGAGGCCACTGTTGGCAGGTCATGATAAGTAAAGTAAAGATGATCTAGTAAAAATCTGGGGCAGCAATTAAACCTCTAAACACAAAAGCAAAGTTGTACAGATTTTACTGTGACATATATACATTAAAATATTACACTACCGTCCCCATGTCCAGCAGTTTGGTCAAAGCCCCTCTCTCTTGCAGGTCAGTACCTTCTGTTGTGTGTGGGCATTCCCATTACATCATATGTTCATTTTTGGTAGTGTGAATATTCAATGAACCTTCCTCCATACTGCACTGCATCTTATATTTAAACTCATATTTTACATGTAAGTCATTGTTGTCTAGCATATATATTCAAAATGTATTAAACTACCATCCTGTTTTAGTGTTATGTGCAATAAAAAAAAACCTTCATTGTCATGTCAGGGAGGAAGAAATTTGACAAAAATGTGATTCACTGTCCCACCTGGTGGCCAACTCAAGAAATTACCTGAAAAGTTTATGAGGGGGCAGGGTATATTTGCATCTCCAGACTAGACTAATGTATCCATAAAAAAACTAAAATGCACATTTTGGATCATTCATTGGTGAAAAATGGAAATGACATTAACTACATCACAGATTACTTGGAACTCTAAAATTAGTCAGGTTGACAAAAAAAAAAAAAAAAAAAAAGATTTCCTGCTGACTTCTTTCAGTTCTGTTTCATCTCAATCCCTGCTGAGATGTCAAAAGAGTTACTGGACATTATGAGACAATGACACCCTCAGATGACAGTGATTTAGATGTCCTTTCATAAATAATTAGACTCTACCCCCAATTTTGGTTCCCTCATTCATCTCTTTCTGCTCAATTATGCATTGACATATATTTAGCAGGAATGTTATGTATAGATCACAAAGGAGATTGGTCTTTGTATTTCTACTTTGAAACATAGACGATTCGTATATGCGATTATAAATACTTCAGTTACAGTGTAGGTGCACAGATAAATAATAATAATTAAAAAAAAAGATATCCTTATAATCAAATATCCTTTATTTTGCAAAACATGTAAGGGCTCAGATGCTGCCAAATTATTCTCAAATATTGCACACAAGTGATCAGGCTGCTAAAAGGGTATAAAAGAATCAGGAGTACTTTACACAAAGTAAGGCCTCTTATATTCTGTGATTATTCTGCAATGTAGCTAACAGAAACAACTTGATTGTCTTCAAACACTCTTAAACATATAAAAACAATGCCACAATCAGATTTCATAGGGCAATAAGAACGTGTCCTACTACTTGTATGTAGGTTTAAATCAACCACTGGCTTTTTAAGTGTCAAATATGATCCATAAACATACTGGTTAAGAAAGAAGCCTGTGTGGTGTCATTGTTTGAGGATAGATTTCCATTTGAACAGGATATTTATACTCAGAAAATTTTGTTCATGTTGCATGCAAGTCCACATGTGCATGGAAAAACAAATAAATGCTCATGCAAGGTTCTAGATGACATAAGGAAACGGCATTTACATGCAACATCGAAAAACACATTTATGCTTCCTATAAATACAAAGCAATGGAAGCTCTACATATAACTGCATGTGTTAGTGGTGAGCTGATTAAGGATGATGCTATTAAAGACAAGTGAAAATTAATGAAAATACATTTGTTTGGCTTGGTCTTAAAGGTTCAGTGTGTGATATTTAGTGCCATCTAGCTGTGAAGTTGCAGACTGCAACCACATGAATTCCCCTTCACCACAGGCATCAAACATGGGGTCTGCGGGCCAACGCCAGCCCGCCAAATGGCCCGTGAGATAAATTTGTGAAACGCAAAAATTACAAAGATATTAACATTCAGGAAATTAAAATAATTTTAGCTCAATTTGATCTAAAGTCAGTCAGACCAGTAAAATACTATCATAATAACATATAAATAATGAAAATCACAAATCTCCCCTTTTGTTTTAATATAAAATGTAAAAAAAAAAAAAATCAAAAATGGCCTTTTACAAAAAATTAGAATAATCTAAAATGCATGTGAAATTGTATTAATATTCTGTATGTTACTAAATGCCATGTGTATTTATAAATCCACTGATCTGTAAGGTGTAATGAACATGTATAAATGATAAACTACAGTGTAATGACATCACATTCATTTTTCTTCAGACTTTTCAGATTGTTCATTTTTGTTCATGTTATGTTCAAGTACATTTCCTAGATGTAAATCTTTTTATGATGGAATTGTCACTTTTTTCACTTAAAACATAGAGAAAACTTTGTAGTTAACATTATTTATAAGTTCTTATCCTATTATTTATATTATTTTACTGGTCCAACACACTTTATATCATATTAGGCTGTATCTGGCCCTGAACTAAAATGAGTTTGTCACCCCTACCCTACACCCTTAGTAGAACCAGGTTTGTTTAGTCTAACTTTCTAAATTCCCATCCATACTCAAACACTTAATAGTGAATATTATGAAACAGAAACAATAACTAGAACATCGACTATGAAGAAACCTGCTCCTCTGCCAAAAAACATTGATTCTTGTATTTGTGTGATTGTTTATAAAAGAGCCTGGCCGCACTATCCCCATTAATTTCATATATAGGTCTAGTCATGGTAGGCGGGGCTAAAAGGTTGTCTATCAAATCCCTCTGTATGCAATAGGACGGTACTACAACCAATCAGCGTAATCTTTAGGATGACGTAGTTAGAGCGCTGGACAGTTCATGGAGGAGTCCGGAGAAAGTTTCGATTGATGAAACAAAATTGGGGATTATGGAGTTTAACGACTGTTGTTGATTCTATAAAAAGAATTTAAAGATTGCTGGTGTTTTCTCACATTCTTCACTCATCTTTGAAAAAAAGGAAATCGCCACCCATTCGGCAGCCATCTATCGTTGTTGTTGCAGGTACCCAATGTGGGTGGAGCATTGTATATGCTGCACATGCGCATGATGATGCATGCCGTTTTACTTAAGGTAAAAACTTGTCTTACTGACAGGTTTCGTCACTAAGACAAGTAGCTCTGTGGATAATTCTCTCACGCCACCCTAAGGTAAGAAAACAAATCGGGGACTTCCGCCCACATTGGGTACCTACAGTTCTTCTTCTATTGTTGTTTCCATTTTTTTCTCTCGGACTCGTCACAGCTCTGTCATCACTTTGTTACGCCTGCCCTCTGACTCTATACTTCACCGTGATTCGTCGGCCAGTTTGAGGGAAATGTAGCTAATAGTTAGCCTAGCCGTGCTATCCCCATTCATTTCATGTATAGGTCTAGTCATGCTTCATAGGTAGGGGAGGCGGGGCTAAAAGTTTGTCTTTCAAATCCCTCTGTATGCAATAGGACGATACTACAACCAATCAGAGTAATCTTTAAGATGATGTCGTTTGTGCACCAGAAAGTTCACGGAGGAAGTTTCGAATGACTAAACAAAATTGGGGATTATGGAGATTAACGACTGTTCTCGCTTCTGTAAAAAGAATTTACAGATTGGTGATGTTTTGTCACATTCTTCATATTACACCTGCCCTCTAACTCTATAAGTCACCGTGATTCATTTCATGGAAATCCAGGAAAAAGTTACACTGAGCATAACTAGACCGTCCCTGGTAGAAAATTAGATTTGCTGCCGCTAGGGGGCGTTGAGTGCTGCTAGGTTAATTACTGTAGGTAGATCTTCCTAAACCCCCTTAAAACCTATAAAAAGAACATTTACAGACAACAAGAACCCAAGGTATGTAGGACATTGTGCTACTGAAACCTTACACTAATACTGACAACTAAGTCCTGATATCCTACCCTCTGCTCCAATGACTATCTTTCCCAAAGTCTATGTAGTGGTTCCCAAAGTTCATATAAAATCTATTTCTCTTAAATTGAGAAAAAAAAAAAATCCCAATCCCAAATGTTATCAAACAAATACACTGGACCTGAAGACCCTAAACATCCCATTTCATCCCAGATGTACATATGACTAGAATTACTGATGAAAACGCACATTATCAGAGAAAATTTACAGATGATTTTAGCACTCTGCACAAGTTGTGAGATGTTTTTGTGCCACAGCGAGCGGTTAGTATCCGAGTAAGCCTGGTATCAGATTCTTATCATCAAACTACATTATCGAGAACTGTGACATATTCGTATTTTCCCCAAAAAAACTGCTCGAGTAACTCTTTAAATTGTGAAAACCTCTTTGCACGTACACCCACCCACTGAGGAGAGGTTCAACTCTTCCTATTAGGGAAAATAGAAACTTTTGGTTCTATGGCATGTCAGTCTCCTCGGCCTCCACCAGGCAGGACTGGTCTGCATCTGGAACTCGGAACGGTGGGTGGTACTCAAATGCTGTGAAGATGGTAGAGCCAAGGTTGTGCTTCTGGTGCAGGAACCAAACAACAGCTGAAACTCCCATGATAGCCACCACACTGAGTATGACCAGGGCGGACAACAGTGCGCTGGGTTCTGAAGAGGACAAGAAACAATGCAAGGAAGGTCACGGCTGTAAACACAAATTCACAGAGGAATAAAGTAAAAACAACCTGCAAACATGCAGCTCAAAGGTGGGCTTACGCTTTTTGGCTTCCTTCGAATCTGAAAAGCAAAAGCACACATTGTGAGGCCAGTGAAAAAACATTTCCACCCATATTTATGTGGTCACGTAATGCTCCCAACACCATTAAAGATCGCTAAATTCTTACCCTGAGCGGTCTCACAGACCACTCCATTCTCCACTTGATCAAGGCAGCTGACCATTTCCCACTTTCCTGTGCTGCTATGCAGAGCCACGCAGGAATCCATCGGCACAATGTCCGACGGGGAAGTGCTGGCCTCCCAGTTAGTGTATTTTATCGGCTCTTCACCAAACCACTTCATGTTTTCACCTGACAAGATACGCCATTTAGTGACCCAGTATAAAACATCATATCAGAGCAGAACTAGCTTCCTTTAGTTTAGCCTCAGGTGTGCCCACAGCATTCCTTAAGGTCTGAAATGTTAAAAGGTTACTAATATAAATGAGAACTTTTACACTAAATTAAATATGATATGATAGTGTCTGTTCGTTACATGTATTGCATTCCCTCTTTGTGCCTGTATTTCAGCTGCAAAAATTATTTCCTTATCACATGCTCAGATTCAATGTGAATGAGTCTGTATTGTTATGCAAATGTTGAAAAGTAGCTGTCAATTGTAAAAAAAAAAAAAAAAAAAAGAAAAAAATAGGACACATGCAAACATTCATATTCTCAAAGGAAGACTGTTTGTCAGAAGTAAAATGTGCAAATGGCCTAAATCTGTTCAGAAAATGGAAATAAGTAGACCTTGATATGTAATATAGAATTGTAAATACATTAATTTCAGATGTGTATCAAGGAGTATGTTTATTATTAGACCATCAAAAGTCATCAAAAATAACGGTTATGTATTCAAGTACTAACTCCTGTGTGTATCATGTGACTAAAACAAACAGAAAAGAAAACATGGTATGAATAAAAGCACTGTTTGTGTCAGTACAATACCATAGATATTGATTTAAGAACTTAAGGAACTTGGAAAATGGATAGATATCACCTCTGAAATTAAACTCATATGACCTATTTTTGTTGTTATATTTGTACCAGGCATTAAAATGAAAAAGAATTTGAAGAAAACAAGGGTGGTCTAATAATTATTTCTGCAACTGTATGTATGTAAAGGTGAACCCGAAGAGCAGTAGCTCGACACCTAATGGGAGATCATAATAAGTAATATATAATAATCAATATACAATAAACTGATGGTTAAATAGCAGGATTGTTTCAATTCTTGCAAACGTGAACAGAAACCAATGTTCTACGTCAGCTTTTCCACTTCTGCTCTTCACAGACAATTCTAAAGAACATGTTTATCACTTTTAGTTTGTGCTAAAAATCTGCTGGCATTTGTTCACAGTCATCTGGTTACACGGTACTTAACTGGTTGTGTCAAAATACATCCCCAGCCACACATTAACATTGTTTTTCCACACCTCTGGGCTATATTTAATGACAAAGTCATTTTCTTCAGCACTCTGGACAGTCAAAAGCTCTAGAAAAAGCACAAGGGAATCACACACACAGTGAGAACATATCCATTTATGTTTTACCCTTTTAGAAATTACTCAAAATTAAAATGTCTAATGTACCAAAGCCTTTGCAGAGGGTTTTCGCACTCTCTAAAGTGTAGCTTTTGATTCTGTCTTCTTCTCCGTGTACAAAGTGGTAGCACCTGTCTCCATGGGGCACCCACATGCGACCATCAGCTGGACAGTCTGACGGAAATCACATGACAAAACAGGGTCAAAGGTCAAGGAAATATCTGACATCTCACATACTGCATCTACTTTATTTTTAAGCTTTTTTTCATGTGTGTATGACGGTCTAAACGCTTCAGCAACTACATTAAAACACCAAACAAAAGACACAATTTAATGGTGTTATGTGGTACATGTACAGTTGATACTACACACACCCTGCTGACAGCGGTTCCTCTTTTAACAATGCACTGTCTTTTTTGCTGATTCTGCCATGTGCTTTCTGACACTTTTTCCATTGAAATACTTCCTTTTTAGGATCAGATTAGTAATTTACCAAGACAGGAATCCTACACATGGACAGTAGAAGCAGATTAGTGTTAGCTGAAACGTCAGGTTTGACATTCCTCAATCTGAATGGATGGATGGACGGATAGATAGATAGATGGACAGATAGATAGATAGATAGATAGATAGATAGATAGATAGATAGATAGATAGATAGATAGATAGATAGATAGATAGATAGATAGATACTGAATGTAGTCAAAATACTTTATCCCACACAATGTTACTCGAGAAAACAATTTAGATTTCTTTCAGTATTTTTTCACAGATTGTAGGTTATTACTGATAGCTTATTATTAAATGTCAGGGACAAAGCAGTCAAACAGTTACAGATTTACAACTGATGCGATGCATATAGTTTATAGCTTGTGGCAATTCTCAACTCTGGTGCCTGGTTAGACTTTTCTACCGAAGATTAAAATATATTACAATACAATTTATAATATGAAAGATTAAAAAAAAATCTAGAAAAAACCCCCCCATCAAACAAAAGTGATTGATCAATCTGAACAATGCTCATCTAAAATAAACCCACAGAGAAAAGTTTCTGATTATTGCTTTAAATCTTTCTATTTGTTTGGGTTTGGGAACACTTACAAGTGCGCATGTTAAGAAGTGGTTGCCATGCAGCTTGCATAGAAGTTGTTTCGACATTCAGGAAAGTATGTAGGTTACGTAAAATGGGACTGTACTGTGCGTGCGTGCCAAACAGAATCCATATATGCCTTATCGAGCTAACACCACAGCAAACAAACCAAAGCTCTTCCAAACCAAGGCCTCAGAAGCTGCGTTTGCGAAAAACTACAAATGTAGGATCCGATGTTTTCAACACTCACCTCCGGCTAAACCCAGCTGTACATTCAAGCACAGGACAGTGACACAGAGGAGCAACAGTCGGGAACAGTCCTCTTTCTTCAGAGACTCCATGACAGCACACTCACAAGTCGTCCAGGACTGAGCAAGTTTTTTTTTTGTTTTTTTTTCTCACTCCACAGACTCTGTCAGCTGCAGATCCCGCCCACACCACAATGGCCTGCAAACGAGGCTGAAAGATTTGACAATATGAAACACAACAACAGAAATCAGACACCATACACGGATACAGATCATATGCTCAATCCACCAAGGTGTAATTTTAGTCTTCAATCGTCTTCCTCGTGCGCTCGCGCAACATTTACGCACGTTATTTATAATTATATGCGCTTATATGTGGCTCCTTTTTTTGGTATCATTTTCTCTTCAAAACCTACCGTGTATTATTTTGAGTAGATATTTATTTTTTTGCATATGTAGGCTGTAGAAAACGCGTAGAGGCTTGAGTGTGGGCGAAGAAGACAAAATGTTGTGCTCCAGGATTTTACGCACAATAAACCTCTAGATGGTGCAATACGCACAGTGTTCATGGGTGGAATTAAGTTTGGATTTGCTTTGTGAAACTCAGAATGGACGTGTATGAAAGTTCCTATTTTTTGGAGAACAGAACGGAACGTCCCCCCCCCCCATCTGCTTTATATGATTCATGCCACAACTTGTTTTGTAGGCTATAGATAGAGCTTCATAAATGACCTGAAAACATGTTTTGGAGACAGAAAAGTGATCAACAGCAGAGTAATTGGTTCTATAGATACTTTTAACAACAATGACACACTTAAAATGGCTCAAACTTGATGTAAACATAGGGGGAAAAAAAACTCCTTCCTAAACAGTAAAAAAAAATTCATGTTAATACTTCAGAGTCAACCTGTTGTATCCTAGAGTATTTGCAGCTCTATGGAGAGTAAATAAGCTCTAACAGTAGAGTTAAAAGGCAGTGTAAAGTTCTGCACAGATGCAGTGTTAAATTCAACTCTACAGAGTGATGATTGGTGCCGCTCTGCTGCATTGCATTGTGGGCACTGGACATTTTACTCATTGTGTTCCATTTTGTGTGCAGGGGTTCAAGAGGGGGTTTGTGTTAATGCTTATTTAGATTATTGTGTATGTTTTTCAATGTTTATTATTGGCCTTTTTATGGTTTTTACTTTTTTTTTATTATTAATGTGACATCATTTGTCAAACCTGTAGGAGAACAATGTCCTATGGGATTGTTGCTTTGAAGGTATGATTGATTTTAGTACAGGTGGGCTTCGCTTATTGAAAAGAAATGTTCTTTGTAGGGTGATTGACACCCTTAGAGTGAAATGTTCTCCTCCATCACCCCCACCTTGGAGACCCCTGCGACTCCAAATGGTTTTAAACCTGACATAGGGTGTAAACTCATGAAGAAAATAACACTGCAGAGAAATAAATATTAAAATACTTATTTAAAACTAAATTTGGATTATCAATAGCGATATTCACTCTAATCACATTACTCTGGACAATGTGAAAACATCACAGTGTTACATTTTTTTTTTTACACATTTGATTGTTAATTTTGACACTACATTGAGTAGAATTAGCTCTGAAAATTTAACACTGGGTATAGAGTAAATTTAACTTATTCTTAGTGGGACCAAATGTTATCTGAAATGGGAGTTAAATTCAACTCTATAAGAGTTAAATTGACACACTTTTTTTCCTGAGCACATAAGTTATGTGTTGCCTCCTACAGACTTTCAAGGGCAGTGTGGTTGTTCCAGAGGAAGAGGGGGTGTAGGCTTTGTTGCTTGTAGGCGCAGGTGGCACAAACACAGACAGCTGGAGCATGAGTTTTGCTCCTCGTCTGGAGATAGTGGCTTCCCGTAGAGTGGCACAACACCCTGCAGGATACCGTGGGGACCCATCTGCTGTGGCAAGGCCTGCTCATAGACTGCACCAACCCGAGCTTAGAGCACCCCAAACCAGTCACCCTGCACTATACCTCCTGTTACCCCAAACACACCCTGTTCGGGCCATTCATGTTGTCGACAGTACCATGTGACAGTGTTGATGGTACTTACATGGCTTCACAATCTGCGTTGTAATCATAACAATTCTAAATACTGTTTGGGGATTTCAGCAGAGTGTGTGTGTGACTGTGGCCACAGAAAAGATCTCGCTTGTGACACAAGATATGTTTAGAGTTATGATCATTATGTACACATTTATCTGAGGGGGGAAAAAAAAAAAAAAAAAAAGAAAACCTTTGACAGTTGGGTCACCTTTCTCAGCTGCTATGTTGATAAGGGACCTAAACAGATGTTACTTTCACTTTTCACTTTTTCTGTTTTGCATCAATCATCTCATTCAGTGAAATGATCATCTTCATTATTACACTTTTCAAATAACAGTAAAATCACATCCATACATTTACCCAAAAAAAAAAAAATCAAAAAATCAGAAATTAACTGGAAATCATCACATTTAATACAATTAAAATGACATATGTACCAATACCTTTAGTGTATGATGACAACTGTTTGGCTCCTTTAGAATCAACTCTTTATACTTTCAGAGGTAGTGAATCTTCTACCATGTTTCTACACTAACCCACATTGAACAAAGCAAACATAAGCTCTCATGAGGTTATGTTGTTTTCATCTTTAGTGGCCACAACTTCTCCCACAGCCTTGAAAGGGGAAAGTGAGGTGAGGGGCTGGTTACAATATGTAAACTCACCATTAAATATGATGCAAATAAAGATCTACATCATTATGATTTTTTTTTTAAATCAAAAATATTCACAATTTCTTTTTTTACAATATATATATATATATATATATATATATATATATATATATATATATATATATATATATATATATGTATATATATATGTATGTATGTATGTATATGCCCCATGCACTGAGCCATATAACTGAGCAATTGTTCCATAGTTATTATATGTATATTTATTCTATCTTTTATAGGTATTCACGCAGACAGAGAGGGAGAGAGAGAGAGAGATAGCCTGTTAGGCAGACAGACAGGTATGTAATAAATACATATGTAATAAATAAATATGTATTGGCATTGCTGTCTGCTGAGCCAACTGCATCGAAATATTTGATTACAAAATCTGAAATGCCAAATAGTCTGTCTGACTCTAACCCTACAGACATATCATATCAGTATTAGGTCTATGAATTCTAAATGATCCAAACATAGATAGTTTTTAACCCTTATAAACCTACACGATCACAGGTGCTCCCATTTTCATGCGTCAGTCTCATGACAATATCTCTTAAAGTTTAAGTGTTATGTGTAATAATAATTAAAGCATTTCTGAAACCTGAGACACTGAATTTTATAGGTTTATTGGACCATTATGATAATTTCACTCATGCACGTAGTAGAAGCAGTGTAAAAGAATACAAAATTATAACATGTAGTAAATTGTAAATGATTGCTAGATTTTGAAAGATCCTGAAAAAACATCTCTGGAAAATGGACAAATGGACTCATTCCCTGCATATGTTCAAATCCTTTTTGGTTTTCTCTCTTTTTTTTTTTTTACACATTTTCTCAGCATATATAAGGTGGTTTCTGATTAAAAACCGAAAAATTTTAATGAACCAAAGTGCTCTGGAAAAAGGACAAATGGACTCAGTCATAACATATTTTCAAATTTTTTACTGGGTCAAAATAAGAAAAAAATACAGTTCATTTTAGGCTTAGGGTTAATACCTGACAGAAAAATGATTGCAGTTAAAAATGATGCAAAGCTGAAAGCTGGACTTTTACTAAACCCCAGATTGGACAGAATTCAGTGGTGATGCCATATTCTCCAGTTCACTTCTCTAAAATTAACAGCCTGGGATTCATTTGTTCAAGTGCTGCAAAATCTTCTGCGTAATAATAAAACCCCAATGTATGATTATATAGTTCAGAGGTGTCAAACATGCGGCCTGGGGACCAAATCTAGCCCTTTGGATGAATTTACAAAATGTAAAAATTACACAGAGATATAAATCATTTTAGTTCATGGTCCACATTCAGATCAATTGAGTCTCATAATAACCTATAAATAATCACACATAAAAAAAATAATCTCTGTAAAACTTTTTTTTTCATTTAGTGACACTAAAACAAAGTATAATTGTACAAAAAAAATCTCAATAATAAAAACAAATCTGAAAAATTGGAAATGCCTTAAGATAAGCAAATACAATTTTAATAATATTTAATAATAATATTCCACATATTACTAAATATATTGTGTCCAGTGTGATCTGTAAGTTAGAATGTAGGCTAGTTTACAGCACCATTCACACACACACACACACACACACACACAAATAATTTTTTTTACTAGTTTGTAACTGAAAAAGGAATAGGAAGCCGAGTCTTATTTGGTCTATCCTGTACAACCCATAGAATCACCAGGATATTAATAATACAAGAAATAGAACACAAGAAGAGAGAAAACAAAAAAATAAATAAAATTTTACTCTTGAATTATTCATCTTATTCGTATCAAATATCAATCTTTTTTACATTATACTCCTTAATTAACTTGCCTTTCAATGTTTTTTTGAAACTCACCAGAGATCTGTATTTAACATTAGTTCTTAGGTTAAAAAAATGTTGAATACAGTTCGTAATACTTTTATTCTTTACTCAAAAGAGTATTTTCAATGTTTTTAAGCATATAATATCTGAACATTCTAAGGTGCAAGACTATAAATATGTTGTTTGTAGCTTCATGGTATAAATCTTTATTGTTGTAGTAAACTTTTTTCTGGAGTTTAATGATAGGGTCGATATATTTTCTGTATTTCCCCAAACCTCAACACAGTATGTCATATAAATGATAAACTAAAGCCTAATATTGTTTGTTTTCATAATGTAATTTTACTTTTTTCACTCTAAAACAGAGAGAAAGGTTTGGTGTTGATGTCATCTATATGTTATTATTATTATGATATTATTATTATTTATATGTTGGGTTTTTTTACTGGTTCGGTCCACTTCCAATGACATTTAGTTGAATGTGGCTCCTGAAGAAAAATTTGTTTGACACCCCTGATCTAGTTGAAGACATGCTAAAAACATTCTTCTTCTCACAGGTTCATTTTTCTTCCCAACCACATTGGGGTGCATAGAAGATGATTTCATTATCATATTTCTGAAGCAGAAAGTGGGTACCAAATAGGGTGATTATTGTTGGTTCCTACAGTGAGCAAATGTCAAAACCCTCAAACAAAGACAGTCTTTGGAACAATTTGGTGTATATTTAACCCTTTAAGGATTCCAAAATATCTTTTTAAAGTGATTTATTACCATCTGTTTATAATATTATCTTGTGTTTTACATTTTTTCCAATGAAAATCATGCGTTTTCCTAAATTTAATTTACTGATCACATGGAAGTTCATAAAAACTCAGATTCAACTTGATGCTCATTATCGTCACACAGAGAAAACTGCTGAAAAAGTGCCTTTTTTAGTAAAATATATCATTAACTGAACATAAACAGATATTTCCATTCACTATCATTGATCAAATTCCATGGGTTTTTACTGGTGAATCATTGTTGTAGAAGACGACGGTGTTTCCACGTTCACTCCAGAGCCTCTGAAATAGTATGTCCAAATGGGTCATATCTGATGACTAGGAAAAGATGAATAACATCATTTATACCAATTCTTGACATGTATTGAAAGGATTAGTGTATCAACAGTTTAGATCAGCAGATGGTTTTGGTCGACAGTGGATGTTTGGCTCTTTATAGGTTAAGCCAAGCTGATGGGCTCGGACACTTAAGATTTATTCTTCATTTTAGTTGATGTGAACATAGCAATAAGTACATTTAACCAATTAAGCATATTATATCTTGAGACTGTGGATATTTAATATAAGAATGTTGGCATAACAATGGTAGAATCAAAGTTGGTTTTATCCAGATTGTCCTGTTTTCTACTGCAGTGTTACAACATATTTAAGTAAACAGGAAACAAGCTTTACTGCAGCTGTAACATTGAAGTAAATCTTCTTACCAGAGAAGAATAGACTTCTATCAACACCAGCTGAAACTTTTTAAAAATTCATTCATTCATTTTCTATAAACGTTTAATCCTCTGGAGGGTGTTTGGGGATGCTGGAGCCTATCCCAGATACTGTCAGGTGAAAGCGGTGTACACCCTGGATCCGTCACTGGTTCAGTGCAGAGAAAGAAAAACCCATTCACTTTTTACAAATTTTATTCAAAAAATGTCAAAGAAGTGAACGGAACAAACCATAGGCAACAATCTGCTGAAAAAAGTCTTTGGCTTAACAAACACTATAAAACAAAAACAAATACACAGGAAACATTCCTTAAACTGTACATACAAGATACCACTGGCAATTGTGTGGCACAAGTAAAAAAAAAATAAAATAAAAACAATAAACTTTCATATAGTTCTATGAAAATCTCTTATTTCCTCGAGCTGTTTGTACAAAATCTTCATAAATTAGAACTTTTTCATATAATTTAATGACTGTTTAACACGATGGTTAGTTATATGAGCAAATTGTCTTTGATGCACCTCTGCAACTCTTGACCCAGATACTATTGGCACTTTGTTCAGACACCACTTAGCAGCATAAACCTTACAAGACAGTATTACTTCTCAGTCTCAGGTATTACACAGAAATATCAAGTATAATCACGACGGCCCTTTACGTTTCTACAGAACCCTAGATCACTACAGGGGAAACGCTGCTGCAAGCTTGAGCAGAGTCGAGACAAAGCAACAAACATGTTTTTTTTTAAAAGGGGCTCAGATCCAGTGAACACCACCACACTTTGTCTATGTTGGTTTTAGACATTTAGAGCATACTCTGGAATCCATAATCACACAAGCAGCAGCTTTTTTTTTTTTTTTTCTCGAAACGATAAAACGTAATGTGTGAACATGAGTAAAAACAGTCATCTCCCTAATGGTTACATTAACAAATAATAGAAAAATAGGTTTGAAGAAAATCAAAAAAGTATTAAAACAACCTGAAAGGAAACAGCTGTTCGTGGCCAGCTCCTGAGCATGGCATTTGGTCTGGAAGGGCGGGCTGGACCTGCTAACCCGGCCTAATACAGAGGAAACAAACTCTGAGGTAGACATCTGGTCTGACTGACCATCAGGTTGAACCACAGGCTTCGTTTTAAGGACACCATAATCAAAAGCCTGCGTGAATCCACCTTGATAAAAGAATCTGATTTTATTAAAACCACCATTGTTAGTGCCGTGCCACATTAGGTCAAAATACAACTGTAGCGTCGTCTTAAAAGTGTGAAGAGTACTGTTTGTTTTAACTAAATCTCTCATTTTTCTTCGGTATTTATGAAGTGAATCTGTGGCACTTGTTGGATTCCAGGTCTTCCTTCATGCTTGTGTGTCCAAACTGTAGCAATAATACCTACGAAAACCAATGTAAATGTACAAAAAAAGGCACACTGTCCAAATTGCAATTGAGTTTGCAGAGCTCTGGTTAAGGAGACAAATGATGTCATTTCCTCTGTGTACTAACTCACAATCTTTGGTGGAATAAACTACAGTTGAAAGTGCCAAGTTGTTTTGCTTCCTATCAAAGAGTGAGGTGCAATAAAATACACATATTCATCTCATTTTACCCCCAAGCATACTGACAATTTGTCTACTTCTAGTACAAGGCTTTGATGAGTTTTTGCACAATCATAAGTCCATATTTTCCTATTAGGTTTTTTTTTTCCCCCCACATAAAACTGAAAAAGACACACCCTTAAAACAACTGACATCACTCAAAAAAAAAGGACAAAAACACAACCAATGAAAAAAATATCCCATCCCATCGTGAGCCCGTCCGACCATGTTGAATTTTAAGTACTTTACAATACCAAGTAATTAAAACAGGCAAGAATCAAAAGGTCATTTTCCAGCAAAGTTTCAATCACATTCCAACATCCAGAAACATGTAGGGTCTTATTACTAAATAAATACTACATCCTATTAACTCCTTAGATGTAGAGTCTGTTCATTCAAGAACACTTTCCCTAAAACTTCTATTCATCTTTCATTAATTTACACATAGATTTAAAAAAAAAAAAAAAAAAAAGTTATTTCGCGCTGAATTTCCAGCCAGAGCTTTGTACATGGTTTTCTCTTTGCCAGTCTCTGTGGTGGTCTGTACAACATGGTATGAAAACTATTTCTATTAAGGCAAATCTTAATCAGACAGCTTGATTAATCTAGAGCACTAAGAGAAATCACTTTACAAAAAAAAAAAATATATACACTTAACACTTCACCATAGCAACACTCACACAGCAAGCACAAAACACCATTTTCAAAATGCCAGGGCTGAATAAATTTTCAATTAAAAAAGAAGAAAAGAAAAGAAAAAGTAAAGAAAAAGAAAGGAGGAAAAAAAAGAGAGACAGTTACCATTATGCACCTTGAACAACTAAGTTACATGATTCTTCCTTGTATCCTGTGATGAGCTTTGGTAAAAAATAAACGTTTTCTTGTATGAAAATAAAACTTTTCCAAAAGTTTTATATAGAATTCAAATGAAGTCACATACTCTTTCTGAAAATAACACCAAAGGGAGAAAAAAAAAAAGTCTTATTTAAAACAACTGTTGCAGAACCTGTGCAAAACAGTAAATTGCTCCTTTGCATCCATAGCGTGTGGAGACATGATTGTTGTAGCTTTTGTCCAAATGTTACCTCAGCACTACTTGGTTTGTTGGTAGGCATATGGAGAATGATTGCCGGAGGAATCCACTGACTGTGCACCATTTTCCTGGAAGAGAAAAAAGAAAAGAGAATTTTTTTTTCCTTCCAATTTTATTTATGAGATTTTTACAACTTTTACAACAAAGATTATATGTATACACATTTAATAGCATACTTGGAAAAAACTTTTTTTTTTAAAATAAATTACAAGCAAAAACAAAACAACATTACAAAGAAGACGGATTGAAAAAAAAAAACAAAACAGACAAATAAACAAACAAAAACAATGAAAAAAAAGAAAAAAAATCCTCTTACAATACAATCACAAACAGAAGTCTATGCTACTTGATCATCTTGTAAAAGAGAAAATTAATTTATCTGTCACACTTATGTCAGACATAATTTCTGATGTTAGTGTTCTCATTTGTACCAAGATTATTAGCTATCCCATTTTTTCCCATGTTTAACCTGTGGGAGACTTGTGTATAGCTTTCATATCATGTATTACCCAGAAGTCCAAGTCAAACATTAGGTTTTGTTAGTTTAGTAAAATCACTATGGCCACACATATGCATTTCTGTCTCTGTAATCTAATCTGCATATGCTTGTTTAAACAATATGAGATTTATTTTTTTAATGTTTTATACCAGGTTTCATTCAACACGTCAGATATTTGTAATTAGTCACAGAAAAAATTAGTAGACCCTCAAAAGTCATCAAAAACAATGGTTCAATTACTAACTCCTGTGTGTATCATGTGACTAAAACAGACAGAAAAGACAACATGGAATCCCAAAAAGCACTGTTTTTCTCAGTACAATTGCCACAACTTTTGATCTAAGAACTCAAGTGATTTTGGTTATTATCAAGAAAACCATGGAAAATGGATACATATAAGCTCTTAAAGCAAACTCTTATGAGCTATTTTTTATTGTCATCATTATATTTGTCCAAACAAATAGACATTTAGTTGTACCAGGCATTGCAATGAACAAGAAACCCCCCCCACACACAAAAAAAACACAAAACAAAACAAAAACAAAAAACAAGAGTGGTCTAATATTTTTTTCCACAACTGTATTTATGCTACTTCTTGTCATGGATCAGACGAAGTAATCACTTTAACCTTTAGAACCCATTTATTTCAGTTTGTGTGTGTGTGCGTGTGTGTGTTTGTGTGACATATTTCCTGTATTTTCTTTTTGTATCTGAAGACAAGAAGATAAGAAATAAATATGTATGTTCATTTCAATGCTGCAAAAGCAGAGGTGGCATAAGACCTTTGCAGAATATTGTATATGAAAATATATATATATATATATATATATATATATATATATATATATATATATATATATATATATATATATATATATATATATATATATATATATATATATATATATATATATATATATATATATATATACATATTATTTTGTCTTTTCCCTTTTACACATGATGTAAATAACTGACAGTCAGACCTGATGAGGTGGGTGGAAGAGCAGAAATGGTGGCAGGTGTATGGAAAGGATAGATGGAGGAAGAGACAGGTGGACTTGGTAGGAATGTAGACTTATTATATATGTACACCAAACATGTATGAGTCTAAACACAGCGATTCCTCATTAGAGAGCAAATTTGAATTGATTGCCATTCCAACATTTATTTAAATATATAAAGTAGCTCCTTGTTTTGGACAGTTCCTTATGATCCAACTAAAGCAAAAATTGAATTAAAAGTCAAAATGGGGGTCATTTAGCAACACTGATCTGTCAAACTGTTTCTAAAGTGTCCCGTCAGAGATGCTGAATACCGTGTTTTGATCCAAATACAATGGCTATATCACTTTATTTGATTCTCAACTCAAACTGTAATTATAATCTATAATTACAATATTTTGCAAGCATTGAGATAAAGTTCTACTTATAAATGAGGCTACGCTGATGTCATTCCTCTTACCTCTACAGACACGGTTGCAGTCTGCATCTGTGCATACTGGGGGATAAAGGGTCCTTGCATAGCTGTGTTGGCTGCCATAAACTGCATAATGAAGATAAGATGGAGTCACACGACATAAAGATGATGTATAAAGTCTGAACACATTTCCACTTCTATGCAGTGTTTTCTCACCGTTCCTGCACTGCCTAGAGAGAGGTGACTCATTTGCTGAGTGAGGGGGGTCATCATAGAAGTAGGCTGCAGTGACATAGATGGGTCCATAGAGGGTGATATCACTGTTCCCTGAAAGGAAGTCAGAAGAGGTGAGATAACGGCGTGCATTTGGAACAAGTACAAAGAATCATTGCTCTGTAAAACTAAAATATACTTAAAAAACGAAGTGACTAAAGCTGACCCGAGTGTCACAGGAGTTATGCAGACTATCAGAAAACTAAAAATATATCTGTGGGCTAGGGATTCGATTTCATGCAAAGAGAAGCTGAGTAATCTCAAACTTCACATTTTATGCCCACAGCAGGTGAAAATGAGTACTGGCTGGTCTGACACGTCTGTTTTTTCATCTATGTTGGCTCAATTTCATAGCTAAAAAAAAAAAAGAGGTTCTGTTCTGGTCTGTTCAAACCAATCTGTTCCTAAATAAATGGCATCTGTCAGCAATACGCAGCTCTATGTGTAGCGCCTCTCATTTAAACATCCTTATACAAACTCTTTAGTGCTGTAAATTATTCAGGATCAAAGTCACCTTATGTGGAACTACAGCGCTTCCATATTGTGCTTGTGTGTTTTGAGAAAAATGTTTCAATTGTGCTACAACCACAGTGCAAAATGTTATGGAATTGCAAAAACAAAGGGGCAGTGATGTCAAAAATATTGATTAAAGGAAGATTAATTTTGCGCTTACTGGATGCTGCATAATGTAGGGCTGATGAGGCATCCAGGATGGGTTCTGAACCTGGAACATCATGAACATAAACAGTAGGTCAACACAAAGTACACAGATCACTGAAAATAAATACAATGTTCAAGTTAAAGTGTTCTTTGTTAGAATATCAAAGCTACAGAGAGAGATGGTATCAGACCTGGTATGTTGAAACTGGAGACATATAAGGAGACATGGATGTTTGAGCAATCATCCTGTTTGTAATACTGTACGCTGGTGGGAAAAATCTGTCAACACAAGATTTTAAAGACATAAACACATTCAGTAAAGTACAGTGGAATGGATTGACCTACATTGATTAAATTGTTGTTGTAACTCACCCATTTTGCAGAGCTGCTGCACTGGGGTCGTACGTGAGTGTCATTCCAGCCTGGAAAAAAGGTATACACCGAGTAATAATAAAGAAACACAAAGAGGACTGCAACACAAAAACCTCAATATACTTCGTAATTAACACAACCAACTATGAATAATGTTTGGAAACTAGTCTTACCATTGACATTTCACCAACAAAAGAATAATGCTTTTCTAAATTACTTATTGTTGTGAGGAATTTTCTTCATTAGTCATGGACTAATGCACGTACCAGTCTGGTGTCGCCATCCCTCGCCCAAGGTCGACCATTCTGGGCAAATTTATTTTGACTTTGTCTTTTTTTCTGTCCGCCATCTGCAAACTTGCAGAGCAAGGGTTCAGAGGGTGCTAAAGAAAAAAAAATTGAAAAGAATGATCAAAAGTCACTCAGACAGTGCTGTCTGTCACACTTGGTCTAGAGTCAAACACTACCTAAAGCCTAGGATTGTACATTCACTAGTCAGCGTGGAGAGGCAGACATCTAATTTGGCAGCTGTGGAGCTGTAATCCCCTCCCCTTCCTAAAGGAGTCAAAGCCAGCACAGACTATTTCAGTCTAATAATCCAATTAAAAAGCTTAGAGTGGGAGCAGAGGCCACAGAAGACAGCTCTCTCTTTTTCTTTCAGTGTTCTGCTACTTTAGAATCGACTATACATTGAAAGTGCCTGAAAGTCTGTGGACCCTTTTAGCATTTCCTCTTTTCCTCCATAAATAGAACTTCAAACACTGCACAACTGCTGAGGCCACATAAAGGAATTAAACAAATTAAACAAAAGCTTCATTCATTTTTATCAGTATAATAATTCAACAAGCAGAAAAAGAACAGGAACTTATAAATTTATCAGTTAATTTTTAAGGGGGTATAAGTTAAGTATTTCCATCAGTGGAAGGATAATCAGATGGATGTCTGGAACACTGAACCATAACTGTAGGACAGAAATATCAAATACCTTAGAGGAAACATACTGGAAGTAATAGGAAACAATTTCTGTAGAGTTTCGGCTCAAACGGTACACTGTCAGACAGATGGTGTGCAAACGGAGAGGATACAACACCACTGTTACCCTGGAGGGGTCACCCAACAAAGCCCACACCAGACGCAAGGCATGTAACGGTGAAAGGGGTCAGATCAATACCAGGCTGACATCTTGGAGACAAAAGACCTCTGTCTGCTGTGGCGGGTCAGTGTTTTAGAGTCCACTCATCAGGGGAGAACTTAACAACAATAGTGTACAACTTGCAGAGGAGGAAAACCATGGCTTTATATGTATGTAAATGGTTTAATAAATGCCGTGTGCTATGCAATATACATATGCCAGATGCTATTGGAAGAACATTCTGAAGAAAGATGAGTCCAAAGTGTTATATTTAGCACCAACTGAAGAGTATATTCCTCCATAAGAGGCTTCATCCATCTATGAAATATAGCTGTGTGGGGGTGTCATTTTTGGGGGCTAATTTACCAGATATAGAAAATGTCAGCGTGACAGAAATTGGACGGCATAGATAGAAACTACTTTAATGGGAATATGTAGACTGGTTAAATGCGAAGACATGCTAGAATCTGAAAATAAGAAATGTGGAAGAGCATAAATCAGGAAGTTGATGCATGAACCCTGAGTTGAAACTGGTCTGTTCGGAGGAAAAATCTCCCCAAGTTACAAAACACTGAAAAAAAAAAGTTCCTTTACACGCTTAATTGAAGTCTGTGAAGGGATGCATTCAGACAAATATTTACGGTGCAAAGATGTTTTAATAGGATGTTGATCGGTTAATTTAAATCTGATCATGGTTCAGAAGTGTAGAAGAAGAACAGACTCATGTGCTCCTAATAAATGCAGTATGAATAGACTGCCTGAAGTCTGTGTAACACTAAGCACACTGCACTCATTATAAAATATCCTGAAGATATATTAGATAATTTTACATTTCAGTAATTACAGTGCCTTACCTGGTACGCCTGCAGGGGTCTTGATAAACTTTCCATTGAAGTGAGAAATAACTGCGTCACATTTTTCAGTTGACTCCATCCTGAAATTACAGAATATACAGGGTTACATTAGTCATGGATGCAGTGACAAGGGTAAAAAGGTGCTTTTCAAGAACAGTTTCCTCTCTACGTGGGCAGAAAAGAGTCCTTCAAAAAAATAATAATTCTTAGTCTTCAAGCTCAGGTGTGGGTGTATTTGTGGAAGCAAGTTGTGCAGTTGTCAAAATGGGCCCTACAAACCACCTACACATCAAAACACACCTATGTCACTTTATAATATATGTTCTGGTAATTATAACATGGATCTTGTCTGTCAGGTACTACCGTCCAATATGACTCAGGCAAACCTGCTTTACCACTATAATTAAATCTATTCTATTTGTACATACATGAGCTCAATTTCATCCCATGCTATTGACACCATTTGTTATGTTGTTCCAGGCATTAATTTAATTGAAATAAAATGACGTCGGGGAGTTTTTAATGATAGGAAGTCAACAACTGCCTTGTATTTATGCAACGTGATGTTTTGACCATGACAGGATCTGGCACATTCTAAACACATAACACATAGACACGTGGGAAAAATCATTCCTTCATTTATCATAGTGTATACAGGGTTCCTACTGTACAGCTCAGTACAAGTTGAATTCAAGACTTTTTAAGACTGTTTGAAATTAAATTTAAGACCAAGCCGACAATTAACCAAAATTGAAAAGGGGAAAAAACACCACATTAATTACCTGGGGGGAGTTTTACCCAACTGTTCATTTTAAATAGAACATGATTTTTTTTGGTCCAGTTGCTGCTACATTCATGAACCATTTGCATCAAGAAGCATAACTTTCAAATTTTTAATATATAACACACACACACTTGCAAAAAACTTAGTACAGTTAAAGGAATACTACACATTTTCTACTCACTCTAAATCATTTTTGTAATATAGACAGCCTAAATCTTACCAAATACTTTTATATTTTTGTACAAATACTTATGTGTCCAAATTTTTAAGGCTTTTGAAAATTCCATTTAAGACATTTTAATGAAGGCCTTATTTTTAGAACAATGAATTCAATGCCTTTTAAGACTTTTCAAGGATCCACGGGAACCCTGTGCATAAGTGAGATGATGGTAGAAACCTCTGATAACAAATCTAGAATTACATTGACAGTGAATGACAAATATCTAACCTGGCAAAGCCTACGCCTCTGCTGGCTCCACTGGAGTCCCTTAAGATGCGTGTGGATATGACCTGACCGAAGTGCTTCAGCATGTTCTCCAACTCCTGCTCATCCATAGATAAGGGCAAATTGGAAATGTACAAGTTTGTTGGGTCTTGTTCTTGTTGCTGTATGGGGGGAAAAAAGAAAATATTGCTAAAAAAGAGAGAGAATGAAAGGAGGAATCCCAATACATTCTTGTTGTTCAATATAATTGATCCCTAGAGAGGTGGATAAACATTAGGTACACTTCAAAATGGATGCCAGCCTTGTCATGAGTATTTATCCCTACGTCGTCTTCTCTGTCTCTTTCGGGGGATTTTATAGGAAATAAAGGCTAAATGTGAAAAGTAATAAATACAGATATACACACAGATCGTAACTGCCCATGTTTCATATCAGCTGATTTATTTCTGCTTTTTAATAGCATCAGCGGAAACACAAGACAGAGACACGACTCCCTTGGGGAATGGCATTCTCAACATGAATATTTATCAGCATTGTGTCACATTCAGACTCGGCTACAGGGACAGATTAGATTACTAAAAGTAATACATGGACAAAAAAAAAAAAAAAATCAACATTTCACTGTTAAGAGGAGAATGAACAAGCCTTATTCTGCTCTGCAACAAAACCTATGGGGTATGGTTAGCTTAATGGAGTGAGGGATGGGTCTATGCTTAAACCTGTATCACTTAAATACATCTCCTACAATCAGCCTGCTCTTTATTGTCACATAGTTAAAATTCTAAGGGAAACCTTCCTATTTATTCAATGAGAGCATGAAGGTGAGGTAAGAATGACCATATGTTTGATTGATACAATAAGCCAACCAGCCTGTCTGCTCTTGAGGGTCTAATCGGACAGATATATGACAAGGAAGTAATGCTTTTGTGCACTGAACGGGGCCACTTTACCCCTAGTTAGCCATTAACTGTGACTAGTGCAAGCTTGTTGGTGAGAAGCTGAGGAAGTGAAGTACATTTGATAGAGGGGAGGTTTACCTTTGACTTGCCAGAGACAGGAAGAATTACATACAGTAAAAAAAAAACAAACACATTCCAGTCTTGCACAAAATACTGTGATCGTTGGCCTTTTGTGGTTCCAAACGTTAGCAAAAACATTCATTATAAATGGTCTTTGTTGACCGTTATAAACCATTTCAATGCAAAAGTGTTATATTCCTTTCACTACTATTTTCACGTTGGGACAGATAAGCCTGAATCTGTTTTGACCACTGAGCAAGTCGCATTGGGTATTAAAGCATTACTCTTCCTCAAGGGTGGTATGACGGATGTAATGAGAGAAGGGCAGGGGCTGCTCTTTCACTCCCCCCCCCCACCCAGATTTATCCTGCTGATCAACAGATTGCACCGTGAATTTCTAATCTCGAGGAAGAATAGCAAACATTGTGGCTATTATATAAATGTAAACTATGCTGCTTAATAAAAGTACATGTACCTTTGTCAGAAAGTCCATTAAGGGTGAACAAGCTTCAGCAATTGTGAGAATAATGAAGCTGACTGAAGGGCTCACAGTTAATAACTGCATTCACCTTTCACAATGCAAAGATTAAACTTGGCCATGCCCCTCAAAGCTGCTCTATTTTAATTAAAAAAGTTAAATAGGTGCACAGAGGCATGTCAAGACACTCTACAGATCCCCACACGTGGAAACGAGGCCAAGGGTTCTTTCTTAATGCTGTGTGGGAACAAATTTCCCCAACTTGTTCTTGTTGCCATAACAACACACAATCATTTACTTCCTTTTTTAATGTCACTAAGTTCAGATGTACACATAACGCAGCCACAGTTAAAGCCACATTATTAAAAAAAAAAAAACAGACAGAACTCTATAATACAGCTTCAAAAAAATATCCATCAATGCAACACTGTGAAAACTTGAGACTAAAAGATATTTATTTACAATGCAAAAAAAATAAAAAAAAATAAAAAAATTCCAGACTCAGATGGAAATACTACACGTATAACTGGTGGAGAGGACAAAAGGATTAGTCTTTGCTTCTCAACACGTTTAGATGCACACCACCACTTCGGATACCTTTTCTACTATGTCATCCTGCTGTCAGCACACTGCAACTTGAGTCACTACGCCCATAGTTTGACTATCAGCACTATTCTCGTCTGAAGCCTTTCTAAACCCTGGATGGAGGCAGGCAGCTGACAAAAAAAAAAGCCTTGGAAATGATCAAATATATACAGTGTCTATAGGAAATGTTACAGTTTGATTAGATTCAGAGCTGGCACTTTCTTACGCTGCTTATTTATGTGTGAGATGACTATTTCTTCATACCTTTGCTCACTCAAGCCAAGCACCCTATTGGATGTGTTCAATGAAAGTGTTATAAACCATACACATACAGTCCACATTTAAATGAGGAGACTTAGTAAAGCTGTTTTCACTGTAGAAAGAAATAAGGACTCCTGCAAACAAAACACATAACATCTCCACTGGTAATATTATGACGGCTATGCATTACTACTCTAATTTTAGGTTATAAGAATATATTTTATGATTTGTTTTTCCCCAAACATATCACATCACCACACACCTAACTGTAACATTAGAACACTGGTAAATTATCCAACCACCCGTAACAAGAGGGGGATTTTCATATGATTATAGTAGCTTTTTAATCACACACAAATCAACTTTGATTAACCATGTTTCAACTATATTCATAGACCATAAATATCTACTCAGAAAAGTCTAATCATAATATACATGATCATTGTATTTCCAGTGTGTATCATCTTAGTCTTTAATCTTTGACATCATTTGCTTCATTTCAAAAGATATTTTTCTGTTTTGTCCTGCATCCTATAGGATATTATTTCATACGCTACTACTTTTTATGACAATACATTTCACACAGAAGGGCACACATTTCCTGTTGTGTATTTATTTACTATAGCCATTTTTCCAATACGTGTTCTTGTCTGTCTTTTGTTCTTGCGGACTCGGACATACAAAATGTATAAGTGACATGTAAATACCAGTATTAATGTTTTGAAATCAAATCGAGTGACATTGTGATGATTTGAGGGTTAGGGAGCAGATGGCAGAAATACAGCAGAGACGAAGAGGAAAGTTGACAAGTATGCAGCCGTTCCAATTACAGAGAGACTTCTGTTCTTAGGATGTCCATTGTCTGGGACCATACTCACCGAGTTCACAACACCATAGTCTGCATTCTTAATATTGAGAAACAGCTCATCCATTTGCAACAACATTGAACCACTTTAAGGCCAAACTGTAGAATGTTCATTATGTCTTACTGTTAAATTAAGTTAGTATTTTCTTTTATCTCAGACATATGTGTAGGTATTTCTCACATTTGTCTGAGATAAAAAAAAAAAATACTAACTTAATTCACTTTAAGGCCTCATCCTCCCAGGCAAACCTGACTGCCACAAGTACAGAAAACTAAGTAAATTCACCTTAATTTATTATCATTTCTTTATAGTTTTATGCTTTTCCCCTTTAAACAAGACATAGTAACAAGAGACATGTACAAATCATGACATATGATGGACCAAACTGTGAGGAAAGACAATTTTTGAAAATTCTTAAACACACAAACAAACAAAAATGTATTAGACTTCTTATTTTATTTTTTAAATAATTGAGCTCCAGGATTGAAGATACACTTAGTATTCCACAGCACTGACTATGCATTGGGCAGCAGAAACCCTGCAGTCAGAGAATACTGTCCTGTTATTTAACACCAAAAGGATTAGGTTAAGTTGCCTGACCAGCCAGATGGTGGAGAAACAGAGTTAGTGGGTGCATTGTATGGATGTGATATCAGGATTAGACTGTAATGAATCCTCACCTTTGCCATCTGAGCTTGGACACCAGTCGTCTTCAGGGCAGTCACAGCTTTCTGAGCTGCTGCAGGGCTGTCAAAGTCAACAAAGCCATATCCTGAGAAGACAGGCCACACAATTAAGACCATATTAATATATAGCCAGCAGGACAAAGCACAATGTGTATTTCATTGTGCTTTAGTGTGAGTCTGTGTGTGACAAGAGGTAGAAAAGTGCTTAGAGTGCAGATACCGGCATGACATTCATGGACCAGGACAGTTCTTTGTCCTGAGAGGTACAGAGAGGGAAATCCTATAGTCACTGGCACTCTCTGCAGTAGCCATGGGTGCTAAAATTTACATGTGAGTGCTCTTGGTTACTACTAGTTCTTGATAATATTCAGGAATTACCCTTAGCAATGACATACTAACGGACAAGGGCTGAGGCTTGGAATAACATGAGCGGCTGTGTGTTTCCTGACTTGCTTGGCACTTCTGACACAGCTGCATAGCTGCTGAATGAGTTGAGGTTTGGATGAAGTTCACCTACTGGCCGTCTGCCAATGTTGGGGAAAGTGTTGAAGTGAAATTCTCTCTCATACTGAGGTGTTGTCTATCCCACAAGGCATTTGTTGATACATCATTTTACCAGACAGGGAGAAACAGTAGGGTAGCATTGCAAAGAGGAAAAATCAACAGCACACACCTTTACATTTGTTTGTAGTCTTGTCCATAATGGCCTTTGTAGATACAATTTTGCCATACCTATAGGGCAGGAACAGAAAGGCGAGGTATTGTTAGCTGGATTAGGCACCAGACAGTACCAGTTATAAAACACACAAAGAGGGCGGGTTGAGCAAGAATCTATGACATCATTGTAAAAACATGAGAAACAGGAAGCGGTTTTCATTTGGTGCTGAAAATCCCCACCAAGTGAGTATAAAGTGAAACAGTCCCTTTTTCTTTAGGCAAACAGAACCACTCTATCAAACATTAGACAGAACTATGGAACACAATTTGGACCCTTACTTTCCATTTGTGTCTTTATATCAGAAACCTTCTATACTTGAAGTTAAGTTATACAATCATTAATTATATATTTATCCATCTCAAAACTGGTCAACTGTACATGTAAACTTTCCATCTTTTACATTTCCTTCATGTGTTAGACATTCAGTCCAAATGCATCTATACTGATAGCGATAAAGACCATGATGTACCATGTGGTCAGGGGCAAGGATATTTCAGCCAAGGATTAGACTAAATGCTCATGTAGGTGAAGGATCATGACCTTACCACCTCCTTCATCTGGACTCTAATAGTGAATTGCATGGCAAGAGAAAATGTGCTTGTACTGCATCATCATGACTAAGCTTATATTGCTTAAAAAAAAAGGGAAAAAAGAAGAAAAAAAAGAAGTGTTACTTGGTGTGATTCGGGGGTGGTCTCTCGAAGTTTGTGAGCACAAATTGAAAGTCACTGTATACAACATATTTATAGTGCATTAGTACACGCTGTATATGCTGGTAAAAATAAATACTATGACCCAAAGCAACTTTAAAAATGTGTCCTCATTTGTGTGATAAAAAAAAAAAAAAACTGTTCAAAGAACATTATGATTCTTCTTATTTTTCTGAAGCTTTACTTACAATTTAGACATAGCACACTGCCAAGGCCATATTCACTTTGCAATACATTCCATAAATAGTAAAAGAACAATATGAAAATTTTTGTGTTGCAAAGTCAGTATCACATTGTGAAGATGGGGCCTCAGAAAGAAAAGCAAATAAAATCTCACAGGCACTGGGGTGGTCTCTCTGCTTGGCAAATATAAAGCATTCATTCCACAATGAAGGCTGCAGAAGAGTCCAGTACTGACAGTATCTGTCCTCTGTTCACACATAATGCATAAAACCTCTGCAGATACGTCTCACGTGCTGTCAAGTAAGCTCATATTCTCAGTTCACATGTTGTCTTAAAGACGAGCTCTCATTTCATTCTTTAATTTGCTTTGCAATGGGCTGTTCTCACGCTTGATGAGTAACAGGAAGAAGAAAAAACATTAAGTTTAAGTGATGCCAGTGAAATGGTTGCATTCCATTAAGGTGCATCAGTTTGAGGATCTTTGCAATTGCATGCTGGCTCACCTGAGTTATTTCCTTTAATGGAACAAAGCTCTTGTTTCTGTAATTAGGAACATCTGTGCATCATTTACTATAACAATCTATTGTGGAAACTGTCTAGACTGTTATTCTAAAGAAATAGATGTATTTTATGTGTTAATAATGCTAATGCTGGTAAAATACATCTCCAGCCATAACTACAGTTATATATAATAAACACAACCCCGTGAATTTTATCATCCATCCATCCATCCATCCATCCATCCATCCATCCATCCATCCATCCATCCATCCATCCATCCCCTGTTACCTATGGCGGATAAACCCTTGATGTGTTGCCAGTTCATCACAGGGTTGACATTTACAGCCATTCACACTTAAATCTATGGGCCACTAAGACTGACCAATTAACCTATCAGTGCATGTCTTTGGATGGTGGGGAGGAAGCCGCAATACCCGGAGAGAACCCACACAGACTCAGGGAGACCATGCAGTTTTATGACCCTCCATGAAAATAACTGTGGTGTAAAAGCACATATAATTTAATACCTTACTTGTTACTTTTTATCACCCGTTTTATACTTTTTCCAATGTCATGTTAAAGAAAAAAAAATCACCTACATTAGACATGAAACTGTGTAGGCCTAACGCTCAGTCTGATCAATAGCTGTTAATGAACAGGGGAAGTGTTGTACTCACGGCTGACAGAGTTTGACCAGATCATGGTCTGTGGTTGAAGGGGACAAGCCTCGGATGTAGAGGTTTGTTTTGCTGAGCTGGTCCCAGCCTGCAGTGCTGCTGCTGCTGCTGTTGTTGGTGGTGCTGCTGTTAGTGCTGGGACTGGGCGGAGCCATGGGGTGTGACGATGTGGCAACAGGTGGCTGGGGTGGACAGGAAAATTAAACAGGTGAGCAGAGATTTAGGGGTTAAACAACTTCAAATCTAACATCCTAATCTGCAGGATCAGCATGGATGTCAGTTTTGTCACAAATAAATTAACCTTCAGCAGCAGATTCTTCGAGGTGACAGAGTTTCTTAATTCCACACCTAACATACAGCAAAACATCTGCATAGAAGTCATGATTCTAGATGATCAAATAACCACTTCACCTATTTTGGCGTTACTGGGGAAGTGTCTCAATCTTCAAATATATACAGTACATATAGCATTTTAATGTTGAACAGTTTACATATGCCAACATAGTTCAAAATTACTAATATTTACTTAAAGGCAATATATCTCATACAGAACAATTGTTAATATGGTGAAATAAATCTAGAGAATGATTCAGCATTTTTCCCCCACATTATTTTACTTATTAGATGCTTAATAATTGAAAATGGACTATACTTATATAGCGCATTTTATACACCAATGGGTGCCCAAAGCGCTTTACAATTCCTCACATTCACACACACACACACACACACACTCATACACCAGTAGACAGCTGCTGCAGATACACTGGCGCTGCCTGACACAACTTAGGGTTCAGTGTCTTGCCCAAGGACACTTCGACATGTGAACAGCCAGAGGCGGGATGCAAACCTCCAACCCCTTGATCAGTGGACGACCCACTCTTCCAACTGAGCCACTGCCGCCCATAATAATAATAATAATAATGGATTAGATTTCTATAGTGCTTTTCAAGGCACCCAAAGCAGTTTACATTAATCCATTATTCATTCACTCTCACATCCTCCTTCTGGTGGTGGTAAACTACATTTGCAGCCACAGTTGCCCTGGGGCAGACTGACAGAGGCGTGGCTGCCAATTTGTGCCTACAGTCCCTCTGACCACCACCAAACATTCATACGAATTGATACACCAGTATGAGTGGCGCTGGTGTATGAATATCCCCTTACTTACTAAAGGATCTGTGATGTGAGAAAAAAAATACTGATATCAAATAAGTTGATTGACTTGGAAATAGTGTTATTAATTTTTGCTTCATAGTGTGTTCGATTCCACAGATGGACTTGTATATAGTCTATAGCAATAGTTTTGTGATTTATAGCAGTGAACTACTATACATAGAAATTAGAAATTAGAATTATTAGTTCAACAAAGATCTAGATCTAGATCTACAAATACTAATCCGATATAAAATATTTTTAATCCAGTGTTCTAGTCATTGGTTATTCACCGCCATTGTTACTTTGTTGGTGATCCTGCAATAAGAGTCAGGTGCAAGTAATTATTTGTTGTGTTGTGCATACATTTCTGTTTAGAAAAATGATACATGGCGGCTGTGGCTCAGTTGATAGAGTTGGTCGCCCAATGACCGAGAGGTTGGCGGTTCGCATCCCGGCTCTGGCTGTCCACATGTCCAAGTGTCCTTGGGCAAGACACTGAACCCTGAGTTAGGCCCCCAGTAGGACTGACCTTCTTCCTTAGAAACCTACTGGTGTGTGTGAATGAGTGTGTGAATGTGAATGTGTGTGAATGGCTGAATGAGAGGCTAATGTAAAGCGCTTTGAGCACCATGAAGGTGGAAAAGCGCTATATAAGTGTAGTCCATTTTACCATTTACAGACAGACAGTTTACAGGTATCCCTTCTCAATGCATTCCATACCGTTATGTTACATAAGCCTTTATAAGTAGTACAGCTGTTATTTCTAATATGCTAAGGTATAGTGGTTTAGGAAAAACAATCATGCAGAAATTACAAACCAGCCCTCCACCCATATATATATACATACACACATTATATATATAAAAATTCACTACTGAAGTACATGTGCTAGGCTGTATTTTTAGTCCTTTCCATTGCTCTCTACCCTTTTGGATGGTGAAGAACTTCCGAAAGCTACTAAACACCTTTCAGTAAAATAGTAATTTTACTTCACACAGCACAAATGCCATGTTTCCACTACGCGACACCAGCTCAATTGGACTTGACTCTGCCTTTTTGCTTTTCCATTACATAAAAGAACCTGGAAACTGGTACCTGGTGCTACTCGTTTAGTACTTGCTCAGCCCAGCTTCCAGAATGGGTGAAGAGATACTAAAATGTCACATGTGAACACTGCAGTCCACTGATTAGTCAGAAAATTGTTTCTGCATCTTGCCATTTAAAAAAAAACAAAGAAAAAAAAATTGAAAGTTTGCAGTAAATATATCGCTAGGCTAATCCATAATGACATCCCCACAAAATGACACAGTGGTCAGTTGAAGAGGTTGGTTCAGATATTTCTGACCTTGGTGGTCAATGAAAAGAATCAGTATGAGCTTGACAGGGGGAACACACAACGGAAAAGTTGATCAGCAATTCTGAGCACACGTCACGGAAGTTACACGCAGCATCGCTATGACGTCAAGGTACTGTAAAGTCAGTAATATACTGTAAAGGAAACCGTCCCCAGGAATAGTATCTGGTACACAAGTTGAGTCAAACTGAAGTGGTTCAACGAAATGGAAATGTGGCAAAAGATTGTTGCATTATTGCCTCAGTGACTGATTAATGTGTGGATCTCACAGTCACACAAACTTGGTCGAGCTAATGAGGTCATTATAGCTATTCCTATCCTCTCAGTTAAACCTGTATGTACCTGTATTTCCGCACCATTTTCAAACCATTTGACTGGCATTCTTCTTCTGTTATGACTAACTGAACTATTATTAACCTGAAGCAGTTGCAGCATCATGTTAGCAGCATATACTGCAATGATAATCACAATGATCTGTTTAGCAATTTGAACATCACAACCCATTCACCAAAAAATAAAATAAATAAATAAAATTTAAGCTACACACTGTTAAAATAATGCTGATAAAAGCTATGAGGAAAAAAACTGACAGAGTGATAAACATTTCTATGTAAACAGCATGAGCGCGGCCTGCTGTGAGGTCCCAGTAACATATGTGTGGAAATAAAGATGATCTGTCTAGAAACATGTCATGTGAGTGACTGTCCAGTTTGAGGATTAATGTTTTACAGAGCAGTGCAGGACAGTAATTCATGTCTGCAGTGGGATCTCATCACAGCTTTCAGTCAGCACAGTCAGGGTCCACTGGGGCCCATAGCTCTGTCATTAGTGTCACACTGACACCACACTGTCTTCGGGTGTAGAATATGCTTTTCACAAGTCATCATAAAAATAATTCCTTCACCAACACCAGTCTTTTTTAACCTAACACTATTATTAATCAGGAGCCTGGATCTTTATTAGTATATTCTGTAAAGTCCGCTTCAACTGGAAGAGCGTTTCCATATCTCCAATAACTTGAGTTTTAAGTCTATGAAAGATACAGATGTCTTAAAATGCAGACAGCTTTCCTCTTCAAGGATTTGTCTTCTCTTCTAGTATCTGACACTGATTATCTCCCCCAACCCCCTCTCTCTGAGGAATCGCAAGCTGAGAGGAAGCTAATGGAATCCCAAGCATGAAGTGGTGACAGGATTGAGCAACCCAAGTCTGGACTTTAGCCTAGAGGATCTTCTTTTGTGACTGGCTGTTGGACTGCCTCACATGCACACTATTCTTCCTTTTCTACTATCCTCTAACTGCTCCCTCTGGCATTGAACATACCACAAAAATCAGATTATGAATTTGGTGTCAGTCATTATACGGTGCAAAACAAATTGCGTCATGTGAAGGGCTAGTAGGAAAATATAATACATTTAAATGGATAGCTTTTCTCTCCGGCAAATTTGGGAAAAATTTTAGAATATATCCCGCTGTCATTGTCATTAACCGTCATCATTTGGAAACGCTGTGACATTAACTAAAATAAATACACAGTACTAAGTGGAAAAGTGGATCACATATTTCATTAATGACTGCATGAATTACAACGTAACAGGAATTAGAATGACTTCAGCCCAATTTTGCACAAAAAGTGAAGTATTCCAGACTCACAATGTAATTTGTGTGTGGTTTACATCATTCATCATAGCACTAAGTTGGCACTGAAGATCGATTAAGAAGCGGACTATACCACTCAGTTGGTACCCTATGATTTTTTTTTCCTGTCGTTTTCTTAGAACACAGAAAACCTAAAAAAAAAAAAAAAAAAAAAAGCCTCTGCAAACACAGCTGGCTTTTCACCCCTAAAAATATAGCTTCTTCATCATAAATTCCAACTAAAGACATGTTTCATTAATCAAAGGGATTCTGAATATTAATACAAGCTGAATAATGCACGAGACCCTCCACATCCAACCATTCCCTGCATGATATCACACATCAAAATTTCACCACAGAGGTCTCTAACTGGAGAATCTACAACCATGAGGAAGGTATGTAAGTTGACAAAAGGAGAGGCTAGAGATGTGAGCTTTCAGATCTAGAAAATGTACAATAATGTAATTTGTAGATAGAATCAAACACATAAAAAAAAAAAAACATTGAAGATTGACTCAAAAGAACTGGTAATCATCTCATAAACACTAGTGATGATTTATACCATATGTGCCTTCAGTAGAATCTTGAACTTTTCTAGCGTCTAGCCTCTCAAGTGACAACACTTTCCCTGTCTGTGTGACTACATGTGAATTTTGTTTTCATACATCTGCCTGACTACACAGATGCAGGCCTGAGTGTGATGGGGAGAGGGCGGCATCTTATCAGCCACCTCCAGACCAGCAGAGCCTGTCATATCCGAGCTGGAAATACACAGAGCTTCCAGTAACAGGCCTCGCCCATGGAGCTCTCGCCTCAGAATAACACAGCATGAGCCTGGATGAGTAAATATGCTTATTGAAACCTTTTAGCTGAAGGGAGTTTGGACAATCTATATGGAACTGGGACAAATGGAACGCATCAGTGGACAATAAGTCATGCATATGTATATATATATATGCCAACAATATAGAAAATCCTATAGACCACGCACAGTCCTTCAATTATTACATTTGAAGGAATTAATTACTTAAAATAGTATTGCAGTTAAAAACTGGTATGATTATCAAAAGATGACCCAAAAAAAAGGGGGCAAACAAGCAAGATACATAAACATTTCAAACAACAGTAGGGTATTATTGCAGGTGACTTTATTTTAGATGTAAAATGTTAAATGATTATAGTTGTAAAGTATTTTGCCTGTGGGCCTGTACAGTCTGAACATTAAAGCATCAACTCCAGTCATAGGCCTGTCTATGTATTCAGCTCTGACCGATATGGACCACAGCCCAAGCAGCAGGTATTTAAATTATCTCACCAATCTGGATCACACACACACACAGACACACACAGAAACAGAAACACACACACACCCAAACACAACTGGTATTTCAGAGACAACATGGTAAGTTTCCTTTCTGTTTTAAGCGTCAACAGGGACGTCGGTTAAGTTTATTTCTGTTGTGTATGTGTATGAAGTCAGCTTTTAGCACAAATGAAAGAAGAAGTCAATAGTGGCCTAGGCTATTATTTACCTGTTTACGGTACGGAGTCCTCAGTGGGTTTCCAGTATTAGCAAAAATCATCCTCAGTTCGAATGGGGACGGTTGGTTTTTGAGTCAGTCTTTACTCTTTAATTCCCAACCAAACACATTAAACTCTATTCGTAGAAGTAGAAAACTAGTTCCTGCCGGAGCTCCACCTCATTCCAATAAAGGGCACACAAAAATCCTCTCTACACATATTAGCTATGTACATATCATTATTGTCGTCGACTATCCGGCAACAGAAAACCTCCGTGAATTGTCCCAACTTCGATTGCCCAACCCCGTTTGTGTGACTGGCTTCATTGATTTGCAGTCAGCGCTGCGCAGGACAGACGCCGCTACGGTGGACCATACCATCTGGACGACCCGAGGAGGGGTGGTTCGTTCCTAGTTTCACAACATACACCGCGATTTTTGACGACTTTCAACGAGTTAAGGGCTAACGTTTAACCAGTTATGCTGAAAATATACGACATTGATTTGACATCACCCTTACGTAAACTATAATGTGTTATTATAGTATGGTGTTTTTTCTTTACACCACTGTTATTGTTTGTGTATTAAATGATGCATACCTTACATTCCACCCTTCTGCAGGTCCTGTCTGTGATATTCTGTCAACTTCCAGGAGATTAAAAAAAAACTAGTACTCGTATTAAACGTGCAGAGACTCATGTCATAACTTTGAGACAAAGAACTATACTATAATCATCTCCTAATATGAGTGAATTATTCCAGTATGAAGTATGAGAGCACATTTTAATACATCCAGAGCAAACATGAATAGAATAGAATAGAATAGAATAGAATAGAATAGAATAGAATAGAATAGAATAGAATAGAATAGAATATGTGTATTTTCCTGGGACTAGATAAAAAGCAAAATTCAATCAAATGAAAATAAAATTTAAAAAAAAGACAGAGAAAAAGGTTTAAAATAAATAAATAAAAAATTAGGTATAAGAAACTACTGTTATTCCTAGTGGTAGAGAAGTATTCCAGCTTATATGAAGGCACATCCAATAAATACATCCAATAAACACATCTTATTCCACATGACCATCCAAATAGAATAATTGACCCAAATGAAATTCAAAAGCAAAGCTTGAAAAATATAACAAAAGAGCCTTTTTTTTTAAACAAATAACAAAGATTTTAAAGTACATTCTAAATATTAACCACTATATATTCTTCTTTTAGGTTCTAGATGCTAACTCATTGTCTAGAATTGCCCATTGAATTGCTATGAATATAATATGAAAAGGTGTTGAGATGTGGAATACTGTGCATGGAAACAGGGTCAACTTTAATTTACCATGAAAACCCACATAGTTTGACAAATGCAGTTGGCTTTACATCCTTGATTCTATCAGAATCAGAAGGTTAAATGTTGTTAACTAATGACATAAGCTTAACAGAAGAAAAGCTATAATGATCAGCTCCATCCTGCTGATCACTTTTTTTTTTTTTTTTTTCCCCATCCATACATTTATCAACAAATATAATGTGTGTATTGAAACAAAACACGCTAAGAATATATTTGTTCAGATATAATCATTATTTTGACATCCCAATATTCGGAAATGTAGCTAGTGGCATTAATTCACTGGAAATATAATGAAAACCATCAGCATGACTGGACTGGATATTTTAGTTAACAAATCCATTAAACATTGGATATTGTGTATTTTTTGTTATAAAATGTGTTTTTTTTTTAATAATCAATCGTGTGTACTAAGCCCTTATTCTGAGCCATAGTAAGAGTTATGGTAGTTTATGTGTTTCTCTGCATATCTGGGAACACAAATTTATTGTTGCAGGTAACAGAGACATGCTGGGTAATAAATCAAAAGCAATCTACCCACCACTGTCACCTCTTGATTGGAAAACTAACCTTGGTGACAGAAAATGTGAATTAATGGTGACCTTCAGCAAGAGTCAGCCACTAGAATCACTGTCCAGTTCTGTCTCAAGTCTCTTCAATCAGTTGTGATTCTCTGTCCAGATGACTGACCAGTGTCTGCTTGAAATAACAGGACAAATGACACCAAATTAAATATTCCTTAATGCCACCAATCTCTATTCTCTTTCATAAATGCCCGATAATAACTAGTAATGGCACAGCTGAAGGAACCTGTAATTACCTCCATCAAGGAGGTATTAAATTCGGGTCCGTTTGTCTGTCTGTCAGCAGGATTATGCAAAAACATCTGAACGGATTTTGATGAAACTTTCAGGAATGAAAGATACTGGGTCACGGAAGAACCCATTAGATTTTGAGCAATGAAGGTCAAAGGTCAAGGTCGCACTAAAGGTCAAAAGCTAAAACATAAATGGTATTATCTCAGGATTCAGACTAGATAGAATCTTGCAGTTTTTTGCAATTGAAACGTCTCACCTTCAAACATCACCTATGGCTCGATCATGTCATGTTTTGACGTCATATGATGCCATATCAAGCAGAGGTGTAAAGTAACTAAGTAAAAATACTTCATTACTGTACTTAAGTAGATTTTTTAGCTATGTTATTTTTCTGGCAACCTTTTACTTTTACTCCCTACATTTTTGCATAAATATCTGTACTTTATACTCTTTATATTCTCAGAATAGACTCATTATTTTTTCAAACTAAATAGATTTGACAGCATGAAAAATTAGTCACTTCAGAGGGAAAATCAGTGGAGGAGAGAAACTGTCGCTTTATATATTATAGTTATGACTATTATCTTACAATTTTGACTTTTTATCTGATAATGCTGACTTTTTATCTCACAATTTTGACTTGTTATTTGACCATTTTGCCTTTTTATCGAATAATTTTGACTTTATCAGGTAATTTTGCCTTTTTATTTCACCATTAAGACTGTTAATTTCAGAATTTTAACATTTTCCTCTTAAATGATGCATTTTTAATCTCATATTTATAACTTTATTAAAAATAAAGTATTATTGTGTTCTTGGCAAAAAAAAAGGTTTTACTTTTTACTTTTATACTTTATTACAATTGAGAAATTGTACTTTTTTACTTTTACTTAAGTAGCTTGGTTGAATCAGTACTTCTACTTTTACCAGAGCATTTTGTCACATAAGACGGCACCGTGGTGCAGTGGTTAGCACTCGTGCCTCACAGCAAGAAGGACCCTGGTTTGAATCCCACACCAGACCTTTCTGTGTGGAGTTTGCATGTCCTCCCTGTGTCCGCGTGGGTTTTCGCCGGGCACTCCTGTTTCCTCCCACCATCCAAAGACATGCACTGATAGGTTAATTGGTTAATCTAAAAATTGTCCATAGGTGTGAGAGTGATTGTTTGTCTATATATGTTCAGCCCTGCGATGAACTGGCTTCTCATACAGGGTGTACCCCGCCTTTGCCCATTGTAGCTGGATTAGGCCCCCAGTGACCCCCGCGACCCTAGTGAGGATAAAGCGGGTTCAGATAATGAATGAATGAATTTTGTCACATAAATAGCTGTACTTCTACTTAAGTACAGGATGTGAGTACTTTTACCACCTCTGATATCAAGCCTTGGTGGAGGTCTGCTGTCTCTGACTGCCTTGTTCAGTGTTTCCCAACCAGGGTGCCATGCACATTAGTGTGCTGTGAGAAATCATCTGGTGTACCGTGAAAAATAATGTAATTTGACCTTCTTGGTACTGTAAGTGAGCAGCGTGATTATAGATCCAACAGCACACACCACTGATCCACTCAGAGCTGTTGAGCTGCGGTTATCTTTCTTAAATTCCTGCAAGAGTGTCAGTTTTGTGTTTAACTAAACAGGCTCGGGTTTTGCACTGAATAAATAAATGAAAACTAGATTTGCATAATATTTCAATAAATATACTTTTTGTGAGATTTTTCTTTGGTAGTGTGCTTTGTGATGTTTCTCATGTAAAATATGTACCATGGCTGAAAAAGGTTAGAAAACACTGGCCTTGTTATTGATGTTTTAGCTGAATGGTGAAAAAAAACCCCAGCCTTAATATCCACACAAGTGTTTTATGTTAAATGCACTGGGTCAGTATCATTCCTAAATGAAGCCAAAGGTCACCATCAGAGCATGTAGAAGAGTTTTCATGGCCAGTCAGTAGGTCAGGATTAGGAAAGAGATAGACATCTGATTCAGCACTTTGCTAAAGGGGGGGGGGGGGGCTGGAGGTGGGGTGGGGTGGGCATTGGAACCACCAGCTTTTATGAATCAGTCAAAGGAAAGGTTATCTCTAATCTCTGCTTTTGTACAGCTTTATGTGAATAAACCCAGCCATGAAGTAAATAATCAATGACTAAAATGTAAATCAACAGTTACTACAAATTAACTCCAGAGTCAAAACATGTCATTTAATTATGAAGCACACAGTATAAAATAATTGTTTTGTCAGTGTAGAAACAAAGAACATATTCAGAAAGTCTACCATTCTCCAGTAAGAAACTTCCTCTGGTTATAGATATAGCTTTAGATCACACACAATCACTTGAACAGGCTCAAACATGCAGAGATGCAGAGATTACAAGACACGATACAAATCTAATAAAAACACAGACGCACATCTGTAAGGTCACACACTGGGTATTTCCAAGGGAAATAAGAAAGGTTACTCAAAGGCATTTTTCACTACTTGTTCTTATAAATCTTTGAACTGATCTCTGTGAAAGTCTGCCTCTAATAAATGAACAAAGACTTATTTTTTTTCATTTGGTGCTTAAGTTATAACAGAAATTGCAGTGTCCTTGCAAACATAAAAAAAAAAAAAAAAAAAGGACAGGGCAATGTTTTGCATCACATCCTCTCCTGGTTTAGATTCCACCACCACCACAATCACTGGTAAACAGTTTTTAGCTGCTTCAGGAAGCTTTTAGTAACAGCTCTGTACTTTCCTGCCTGGATATGAGGGTTGGGCTGTGGTCTACGCACCCTCTCTTTGGCATCAGAGTCATTTCCCTTGAATCTTGACTGGAAATTAGCCACAACAGAGAGCTATGCATGTGTCACACATATGAAAAAGACACAGTCACAACTATGGCATCCAAAAAATGAGTCAGATTACTACTACTATAATAGTCAATTAGGGATTATCTTTAAAAGTCTTTGAAATAGATTATATATTATAACATGGTTCAAATGACTAAGAACATTGTCATAGGCACCGCAGGATAACTAGTCTCCATGTGTTACATACTACAGTCTACTCCCTGTTTGATGTGCAGCATTCTAATCTTTTGGCACCGTTCTAATTAGTAAATGCAGCAATATCATAAAGACAACTCAAAGCATCCATAATATTGTTTAGGTCTTTTGATTTGATACAGATGATTATAATGAGCTTCTAAAAATGGAACAAATGAGCTAAACACAAAGCTATTAATACACATCTAATGATATTTATCTACAACATATTTATGACTCATACTTGATTTAGCACATGCTGTCTTATTATACTAACCATAATCAGACTATCAGTAAAACATCTGATTTAAATTGTTCACAATGTCTCATAATTGTCATAATAAAAAATAAAGGTTTGCCTGATGAAAAAAAACACACAGATTCTTTGATGATCTTTTTTTTTAAGTGTTAACATAGGACTAATGTAATTCTGATTGTAGAATTAACTTGTTCATTTTAACCCATAAAGACCCAATCCTAATTTTGAATCTATCTACTGCCGTTTCTCAAACTCCACGGGGTTTCAAGTTAAATCAATGTTGTAGAAGATGGTGGTGTTTCCATGGTAACTGTATGGCACATTCAAATGAGTCATACCTGCATTTGATGATCATGAAAAGATGACAATCTGAATTTTACACAAATTATTTACATGGATTGACAGGATTAATGGATGAACAGTTATTCAAACATTTCAGAGCAGATGTTTTTAGCTGGTAGTGGCTGTTTTGGGATTTAAGAGTTCATATTCCCCACATATTCTTTTTAATCATATAGTGGTTGGACTTTTTTTTTCCATGACTATTTCATCAAACAGTTTTCTGATTACTTTAGTATTTATATGGCATGGGGAGACATGCTTGACAGCTGCAGTAAATTTTTTATTGTGGTGCTTTGCCCTCATTTTGCTCATGTCAAATGTCCTGAGAATGAGAGTCATATGTGTACAAAGCCAATTCTTTTAGGCCTGACACTGACATAAAGAGCAGCGCCACTAGGCTGTTTCATTGTGTGCTTTCTGCTGCCAGGCAACTCTCCAAACTTTATTGTAAACATTGTTTAGCGCTGTTGAGCCTCAGCATAATGCTATTGTCCACATTCAGACCAGTTAATGCTTTCACCTTAACAATAATGCAAACTTTACTTAGGTAGATGCATTATTAATCACCACAGAATTAACTTAACAACATACATTCATTCACACTATGCTGCATTTTATTGAAATGCTTTCATGTATTTTACTGGTCAAATATTTATTATTCCTGAGCAAATATATCTTTCGGATTCTTTATTCAAATCAAAACACAGTCACAGGTTAACTATTTAGATGAATATATGCAATACTACAGTTGGAAAAATAATAATAATAATAATAATTTTAAAAAAAATCAAGGGGGATGGTGGATTTTTGTCATATGGGGACAGATCATTTGTGTTGATGACAATGTAGAGGGTGGAAAACTCAACTAATGTTATCTATTTTGCTGAGCAGCACGTAGTCATATTTAGACCCCTCCCCCCCTTTCAGAGAAAAACCTTATTTTACACACAGCATATATATGTAGGCAGAGTAACAGGAAGTTTAGGGCCAGTCAGCCAATCACATTGCATGTGTGCACACTCTCTCACCCACAGTGTTTTAATTAGCAGATCAAACACTGTAAATGTTGAAATAGCAGTAATACGTTGGTAAACTGACATAAAGAATGGTAACACACAATGGCAGTGCTACGGTTGGCAGCGGCTGCACATGCTTGGTTTTAAAGTAGTTTTAGGTGACTCGATGCACTTTATAAATCAGTATTTTAGTATTTTTTTTTATTCTGTTTTTAATAATGTTGAATGTGTATCAATATTTCATTTCTGCAGTGCATCTATGATGTGTGAAATGACAATAAAGTCTATCTATCTAAGGGAGGATGGTAGTATTATCAGGAGGATCATGTTGACTGTTAATATTTCAGGGGGGGTGGCATCTCCCCTTTGTCTCCCTTCAACTTGAGCACTGAATATATGGATGGGAAAAATAAATAATAAAAAAAACCCTATGGATTTTGGGGATCCAGTTGTGCTCATAAATGTACATAACCTGACTGAATGTACATGGGAAGGTCTTAAATGTTCCAACATGACAACGACCCAAAACATAAGCAAATTTGACCTGTGATTGGCTGCAGCGGAAAAAAGGAAAGGTGAAGGAGCGTTCATCTCAGTCTCCTGATCTTAGTATCAGGTGTCAAATATACACTTCATGTAATGAAAACACAAAATCTGAAATGAAGTGAAGTGAAGGTGTTTTACTAAGAAAAGTTTGCACCTTTGCCGTCTGAGAAAATAAAGTGACTGATCCACAACTACCACAAAAGACTAACATCTGTCACTGACATTAAAGGATGAAGGTATATAAAGGGTATATAAACTATATATATATATATATATATATATATATATATATATATATATATATATAAACTAGGATTTAAAAACAATAAACACATTATTGTGATAACAAATGGCTTCAATAAACCACTAACCTTGAGTGAAAGAAAAGATTTGTTTTATCATTCATAGTCTCTGAAAAATGGAAAGGAATCATGTTTGTTTATCATGTTTATTCTTTTTTTTCAGTCGTATATTCACTTCAAAGCAGCAAAAAAAGAGAATACAGAATTTGACTGAAAAAGCCTCAGGCAGAAGCAAAGCTTATTAATGCCCACCTACCATGCATCTTAAGATACACAATTCATGATATCAAACAGGTAGAGAAAAGAGAAACAAAAAATACATAAATATATATACACATACATACGTACATGACCCCCTCCCCCCAATTACAGACATAACTCTTAAATAAAAATGCACATAATGATTTCTTGAACATAACAAAGGAAGTACATTGCTTTAGTTTCCACAGCTCAACCCCCTTAAATGAAATGCATCTTCTTTTAACTTCTTTTTTTAGCTTTTGGTAACACAAATTTGTTTCCATCTCTCGACTCATATTTACCCTTTGAAGAACTTCTGCACACCATCTGCTAGCGTATTATTATTTACTTTGAACATGATTTGCATTGTTGTATAATAAACCAAGTCTCTAAACTTCAAAACACGACAATTAAAAAATAATGGATTAGTATGACCATAGTAATCGGCTTTATTTATGATGCGTATGGTTCGTTTTTGTTGTAACACAATTTTGTCAGTTGTATTTTTAAACATAGATCTCCATATTTCCACGCGCTAAGTTAAGTAAGGAAGTATTAGTGAACAGTAAAGTAAATATAAACTTTTGTGATTCAGCATATCTTTGCTTTTTTATATGATTGCAATTGATTTTGAGATTTTTCCTTTTACATACTCAACATGTTTCTTCCAGTTAAGTTTGTAATCGAATCATACTGTACATTCTTTTGGGGTATGTAAACTTATGAACACATATGTACATATAATGCAGTTAGACAGGGATGCCAGGAAATTTGATACTTTTCCAACAAAAGGTGATTTTATTGCCTGTTTTTAGGTCAGTTATGAACACGGGGTAAAGTTAGTATAACTATTAATTCTGTTATTAACGGCTGATATGTTTGTCCTCATTAACCACAGAGGAAGGCTTACAATTATCCTAATGCTTGTTTAGTCCTCTGCTAACATGATAAACATCTGAGATCAATCTTACCTTCTAGAAATAACAAACAGCTCCATTCTTTATCCTCACTTTCTCAGAGGAAGTTTGTGTGAGTAGTAATTTTAGCAAAAAACATGATTTCTACCATATTCAATGACATGTATTGATGAATGCATGACCTTTTTCTGCTGTTTTCTATGTTGAACCTCAAGTGTACGGCTGATAAAATTTTTATGAGCTGAAGTAATGAAGAGCAGCTCTTGTGTGAGCTGTGATGCCTGTAGGTCAGCTAGGGACTTTCCACTTAAAACCTCAATTGCTCTTTCACTTCTAGTTTTGTTCCATTCACACTGAATTTTGGATGAATCCGCTCATATATCAGTCGAATTACAGTTTGTAGCCTGCATGTCAATATAACTGACCTGCACTTTGCTTTGTGGTATAAAAGGCTGCTCTGTGTCTGGTTACAACATGTTTCAAGACAAGTCTATGCCACAACTCCAACAACATAAATCCACCTTTATTGTATTTGTACAGATTATAGGGATGAGATCTATATATGCAGTCAGCCCACTGTTAATGTTCCACAGCCTTCATCAAATTCCACTAATCCCATCAAAAAGTAATCTGTATAAACCAACAAACTCCACCTTCTCTCCGGGATCCTCAACGTTCCCATGAAAACATATAAGTCCTATGTGGCATTTATTATTCATATTTTTCCATCATATCTGTTACTATATCTCAAAGTTGTAAGTTTATAATTTCTTAAAACCCTGGTAGTTTTGGTAATAATTATTTCTCTGATACTTGAAGTGACAGAATATATTAAATACATATACACAGATGTTGATTTTATAGCCAATGTGTGTGTTAAACCTTACATACATTTTATTCAATACATTTTATTCAATGAGAGGTTTGTGGTTTTGCTCTTGTGTAACAGGAACAGGGAGAGAACTTCCTCTCACTATCAATCAGGAAATTCTACCACCATGCAGGAAAGCGTTCTTGCAGTTTGTCTGCACTAGTTAAAAAAAAGAAGGCAATGTGATAATACTAAAATAGTCATTACAAATGATATTTCATGCTTGTTATTTGTCCAGGGGTTTGTCATGCAAGAAGTTAATTAGAATTGAGCATAGTTAACATTTATAAAATAGCCTATGAAGATAAAGAATAAAGAGTTAAACTGTGTAAAATTCTCAGACCTACAAAGATTCTCAGAATATTCATCTCCACCCCGTCTTCTTCAAATAGCAGGAAGCCCCTGAGGCCTCAGCCAAAACAATACTGTGTGCAGTTTAGGCTTTGAATGGAAACCTAAAACATTCACTGGTCTGCTCTCAAGTCTTGACAAATTGTATCATTACACGCATACCAGTACACAAATTACAACATTGACTGCTTTGACAACACAATAAAAATTATTTAAAAAAAAACATATATATTTATTCATGACAATATGTCGCAGTGACGATTTACAAAAAGGGGAAAATAAGGAGAGTTTGCATCATTCCAACTTCCATCTATCTGTATTTCTGTTCTCATTCTTGACTTTATACAATTCTCCGGACAGTAACGTTTATCCTTCTCAACCTCTTTCTGTCTTCTGGCTGCTGAAATCTGATCTCTGTGTGTTTCCCCCTGCATTCCTCTCCTGTCCTCCTCCCCCTGCATGCCAGAGTCCTCAGCTCTGCCCTCTGTCTGATCTCAGGTTTCTGCAGACCTACAGCACATTGTTTATTTTGCTAGACATGGGGAAAACATCGATGGACCCTTCAGCGGTTTAAGATTTACTGCTGAGTTAAAGCTTGGCTCCAGCGTGATGTGTAACAGGGTCCGTCGTCCATAACCAAGGGCTCGGTATCCTTCTCAGCACCTTACAAAGGACAATGGGATGGTCTGCCTGGGGAATACTACATTAGAAGATCACATCAGCGGTGGTATTGTGCATACAAATAACCCACTAATTGTGGAGATGGCGTGCACAGATCATTCAATGAACCACATACACCCCTGTCCTCTAATGGACAAAGGGCACAAGCCACATCTGATCCCCTCAGTTGTCCTTTCTAAGATGACGCTGCTAAAGGACTCTCCATTTCCCCAGGGATCATTTCTGAGGAAATTTATGAGTCTTCCCTGCATGATGTCCCCTTGTAAGTGGTGGGGGGCAGGATATTAGACAAAAAGTGCTTTGGGAGCTTCATTGCTCAATGGAAAAACAAATCTCTGTTCATTTTATGTCATCAATGATTTGTAATTATTTTAAGCAGCTGCATTTAACTAGAGAGTTAACTAGAGAATTTTTGGTTATTTTTTTTGTTTGTGTGCTTGCTCTTTTTTTTTTTTTTTTTTAAATATTAGTTTTACTTTTTAATGAGGCTTGTAAAGGCTCAAAACTGCCACATGTCAAAATGTGAATATTAATAAAACCATTATTTATTAAAGGTTGTAAAATTATGTTATTCTTGTATTTGTTATTTTACTTATGAATATTCATATTGACGGAAAAAATATACCAGCAGATTGTATCTACTTTTCATTGTTGTATTGCTCACTATAGTATTTATTTATTTATCTTTAGCCATTTATTATTCTATTTCTATTACTTTGATATTTTCACAGCTAGCTACAATTTCTGTTTAGTAATAACAAACTTGTATATAACAAATACAGTACATTTCTGTGCTCTTTTTTTTTTAAGACATATTGAAGTGCTAACTGTGGTCTCAGTGCAGGAAATGCACATATTGTTGACAGAAATACTCCAGTGTGATATGTAAGAAAGTTAAACCTTGATGACAAATACGCCTTTCAGCCTAACTTGGTTGTTGTGGCTGATGGTAATGCACGACACAGCTCTGTGGAAGTGTTTTATATAATTTATGAGTCACTCAAGAGAGGGTAAAGAGAATGCATTCAGTACTTTCTTTGGAAAAAAATAAAGAGAAAGATATATTAAATGAGTAAGAGAAGAGAAAAGCAGAGAGATCAGACAGAGCAGACTGCCACATGAAAGAGTATTCATAAATCTGTCTCATAGAGTATGTCCTCTCTGTGGTTTACTCTCACTATACCAGGTAGAGGCAGAGACACTTCTGGCAACATTGCACCAACTGAATGACTAGCTGGATAAGATAGTTTTTTTTGTAATGCTATAGTGTAAAAAAAAAAAAAAACACAGTTCAAAGTATTTTCAGAATTATTCCAACAATGGACATAGTAAAAGTTAAAGGTGTCATTCCATGGTTATTTCATTAATATTACTGTGTTCTCCATTGTTATTGAATACATTGTGTGTTGGTTCTATTTTTTTTTTTTTTTAAATAGCTTTGTTTCCAGTTGTTTTTTCACGTTAGAAAAATGACTTGAGGTCGAACAACAGAATTTTGATTTGATTTGATTTAAATGCTTTATTTCAAACATGTGCAGAATGCAACAATAATCAATACAATAATAATAATAATACTAATACTAATACTAATACTACTACTACTACTACTAATAATAATAATAATAATAATAATACACAATGACATGTCCGAAAAGGAGTAGGATGAAGCATAAACTTATTTAATCCTACCCCTTCTTTACTTCCCCAATAACCTGAATTCATCTTATAGCAATAGAGTGCATAGTACAAAAATGATGAGAATAATAATAACAATAACAATAACAATTACCGTTACTTCCTCATACATATTCATGACGCGGTCACAAGGCGTCTCTGATTGGGTCAGAATGCATGAAGGAACACTCCCCCCTCCCCTCTTGCTATGTATGTGTTTACTTTTACCTCACTAGCATCCCGCTAGGTTTCATGCCATTGCTTGTTCTGAAAACATGCAGGGAAAAAATTATTTCCATAGAGAGCACATGAATCAGTTTGATCTGCCATTTTTTCTAGTTTGTGCAGCAGCTACTGTAGCTCCGTCTCCTCTTGTAGATGCTAATGCTAATGCTACTTCAGATTTGCTGCCGGGGACGGGCTTAACCCCACTTGGGTGACGCTAAAGTCCGTCTGATGTCAGATGGACCGGCTTTTTCTGGGTCCCTTGTTCCTCTTGTTGTTTTCTGTGAATGCGGTATGCAGCCAGTGGAGGTAACAAACCACTGTCAACGGCAGCATGTGTTGGTAAGATACCAAAAGGAGCGTGGAAAACACTTCCAGTGTTGGTGAAGATAGTTGGAGTTAACAGAGGTTTTACACTGTCAGTGTCACATATTCAGTGTTAAAATAAACAGATAGTTTCAGAGTTAATTTAACATCAAGAAGAATAACATATAGATCAGTGTTAAAAGATAATGAAAACACCTCCTGTTCTAGCACTTTCTATTATATTTTTGATCATTTTTTCTTGATACGCTTATCTATTTTATTTACACAGCTGTTTTTATTATCATTTTGATCTACTGTATTTTTGTGTTCCTTGTTTTTAATTGTTCTGCAGTTGTTGTTTTTTTTATTGTGTTTTTTGTTATTGATTTTTGCATTTTGTTGCAAGACTGATTGCTCACTATCCTCTGTAAGTCACTTTGGATAAAAGCATCTGTGCAATGCATAAATAAAAAATGAATGAATAAATAAATAAATAAAATAATGACTCTAAATAGCCAAACTGAGTGAGAAGTTGAGCATTGAAAATGTTCTTCTAAATAAACGTTTGCTTTTGTTATATAATTCCAGCAGAATTTGTGTGAAAAAAATAAAGTTATGTTGTGTTTGTGGGGTACATGTTTTCAAATAGCTAAAAATCAACACTTTTTGGAGTAATTTATTTAGTGTTAAGTAGGTTTGACTCCGGAAAAAATAATTTCTTAACACTAAAGTCTTCGATGTTGAATGTCAATTACACTACAGGTGTTACTTCACACATAGTGTAAAAGTTGTTTGACACCGATTAGTGTAATGAACTCTTACTAGTGTAAAGTTGACCCTGGAAATATAATTCTAGCCTCAGTGTACATTTTACACTCTAACGCTGGTGATTTTATTGTGTGTAAACAAATATGCAATACCTGACAATACTAGTATACCTAAAGGAATGTTGTGTTTTCGCTGACCATCAGCATTCCAACAACATGATATTTTGTTTATTGCAGACACAAGGCACAGGTTACATCAGATTGCCATAAATTTTTAGTTAAAAAAAACAAACACCAACCAATGATGTGTGAAACTCTGGGTTGGTGTTGTCCTCCTTAATAGGAATTCTCTAGAGTTTTAGCAGTATTGGGGTTGTTTGTGTCAATCCGAGTGTTTAAGTAATTCTCAGTAGGAGCAGAGGTTGCGTATGGAATGTCAGAGATTAGAGACGACAACCTGTGAAGTCATCCCAGAGTGATTCTGGAGGAGCCAGCCTTCTAAGAGTCCTACTGTGCTGGACTGTTCAAGATCTGCAGCCCAGATTAGTTCTAGTTCTGAACAGAGGTGGAATAAAAGGATAAATACTACACTGTGGAAATACCCCAGGGAAAACAAAGGTGGTGATGTATATATATATATATATATATATATATATATATATATATATATATATATATATATATATATATATATATATATATAGCCATGGCTCACCAGTTTGACTCCATGGACTTGCAGAGAAATTGTTTGCTGATGTGCCCTCAAGCAAGGCACTTAACCTCCCATTTTCTGCAATTGCGTGTGACATGGCAGTCCACTGTTGCTGGTCTACAGTGTGTAGTGTGTCCTTACATGTTCAACCAGTGATGGGTTAAAGGCACATGGTCAGTCTTCTTCTTCTTCTTTTTCAAATTATACTTAAATAAATCCACTACTTCAGTAAAACTTGACGTCACCACTGAATAACAGATAAGACAGACAGGTATAGTATATACTGTGTTAAATAACATCTACTCTTCAGTATTGTGTCTTTCTGAGCCCAAAAGGAAATTAATTTGTCACTTGCAAATTGCATTACCTGTGCTCCTGGCAATGGTGAGGGAACTACCACCTTATGTAAACAAAATAGTCAGACATAAAATGACATCACTGACCATAAACAGTAGTAGATCTGTTGTAAATGATACTATGATTCAATATTTATTTGAAAGAAATATCTGATATTGTAAGAAATTGCAAAAAAAATAAAAAATAAAAAAGATTTTCAAGTGTTATTTTTATATTTCAACATCCTTAGAAAGGCATGTGTTGTGTTTTAAATATATTATGCATTTGATGAATTCTGAAATAACTATAATATCAATATTTTAACTTCATTTGCAATGTGTAGTTACTCTGAAATAAAAGAACTAAATAAAATGTAAATGTCACTTCAAATGATCAAAATTATACACTTTCTTTCTTATTGAGTTGCATGGGCGTAAAAGAAAATAGGTCTTTGTTAATGGACCCTTGTTCTCTGTAAGTCACTCTTAGCTGCCATCTACTGGTTCCTATAAAAGCCAACGGTAACACAGTTCAGAAACCTGAAACATAAGCGTGTGTTGTCATCCAAACTAGTCTGCATAAAACAATGTTGATTTGCACAAATGTAAATGACTGGATTCATAATGATGTGAAAAAATAATATTAAAAAAATAATAATGATAAAGACTGAACTAAACATAAACCAAAACTGCATTTGAAATTAAAAATGATAAAAAAAATATATATATATATAATTCTTGAAAAATAATCCATTTGGTTATTGATGATAGCCCAGTTTATGTTTTAAGGCTGAATCTTAAGAAGTTATAAAACTTTAACTTCATTAACAGTGGGTATTAATGTTACTGTTTAATAATAATAACTGGTAAAATTGGTAAAAAAAACAAAAAAACAAAACAAAACAAAAAAAACCCCACCAAAATGTCACCAGATATTAGTCCTAACAGTTCTTTTCATGAACTGTATATTTTAGTCTTTGTTTCTTGCTGACTTCTTTATGGACTTAACATCATTAACATAACATGCAGCTTATTACATGCTGGATCTTAACCACAATGTGAACTTTTACTGCTGTAAAAATCATTACCACACTTGAATTCTTTTAACTGTTTACATCCATACTCATAAAAGTACACCTCTTCTAAGTGGTTAACAATTTGTCCTTCAACTGTCTGGTTATATATCACAGAATGTGTATTTTTTTGGATAATAAATTAATATTAATTTAATACATGCATTATCTTGATTTCAATCTGCAGAATGTTGCAGCATTTATTCTTCTTTTTTTTTTTTTTTTTTTTTTTTTTTTACTTCATTTCATTTCATCATTGGCAGTGCTGTTTTTATAATGTGGCCAGTAAATACATTTTGCTTGGAGGTAGAATGCAAAACTGGAAATTCCTTGTTCAGTTTTTTTTTTTTTTTGCAAAGTGGTTTTAACATCCTGGGGGAGACACATGGAGAGAACTGAGTAAGTACATGTGATGTGGTTTTTGAATGAAGTTGTTATTATGGGAACTTTTATATGACTTTAGTGAAACTTATTTTCATTTTTCATGTTCTATAAAATTAGTTCCGTGTTTCTCTCTTCAGTCGTGAAACTGTGGAGGCTTAAAGTTCAGTTCATCTTGTCATCTTTCTTATCTGCAAGTAGCTTTGAAGACACATGCGCTACACACTTTAGTTGACTAATGCCCCTAATACCTGAGAGTTTTTTTTCTCTTTTTCTTTCATTACAAACGGTGCACTTTGCAAAAGTCTTAGACTTCATCTTTGTTGTTTTTGCAGAGGTGATAATGAGTATGCATCTTTAGCTCTCAGAATCTTTATTAAGATGTAACAAGAAAAAGCAGGAAATACATACACATTATCAGGGTTTAGTATTCACTGAGGCTTCAAGTTGGATTTAACACCTCTAGAACTCACTTGGATCAACTGACTGGAAGTTTTATCAAATAATCACATGGTATACTATATTAAATGAAGCTTCTTGTTGAATGTCCTAAAGCATAAGTTTATTCATTTGGAGTCATCCTCTACTGTATGTATTATATTACATTACTGTACAGTATATATAGCTGTTGTTTTGCACTTTGTTTTCACTTTGTCCATTTGTTTTTAAATGTTTTTATATCTCTTATTTTAATTGTCTTTTAATGCATCTTAATCATTTTAATTTTATTATATGTTTTATGTAAAGCACCTCAAATTGTCCTGTAGATGAAATGTGCTATACAAATACATTTGCCTTGCCTGGCCTTTGTTGTGTTCATGCTGCAACAAACACTTTTCAATCCTGGAATTGGTAATGTATTTATTGATAAAGTATTTCTGAAACCTAATGCTGACGTCAGACTTTTGCACAATACTGTATGTTGATTCAGAGACTGAGAAATGCAGATGTGTGGTCATTATAACTTCGCTAAAACGACAATGCCCTGAATCTAAAATGTGTGGCAGTAAATTCAAATTTCATCCAGAGTAAAGTAATGAATCTTTATCAAGTTTGAATCACTGATGAATGAAACATTGTCAAAAATTTAATTAATATGTAAAAGTCTATGACCTATTAATACAATGGGTTTTACTCAAAAGGAAAATTGTCTCAGAGCAACCAGAGTTACAGCTGCAGAAAAAAAATTAGACCATCAAAAATAATCAGAAACAATAGTTATGTAATCAAATACTTACTCCTGTGTGTATCATGTGACTAAAACAGACAGAAAAGAAAACATGGGATGAAGAAAAGCACTGTTTTTGTCAGTATAATGTCATAGATATTGATGTAAGAAGTGATTTTGGTTATTATCAGGAAAGCATGGAAAATGGATCAACTCTGAAATTAAACTCTTATGAGCTATTTTTTGTTGTTATCATTATATTTGTCCAAATAGATATATCTTTTGTTGTACCAGGCATTAAAATCAAACAAGGGTGGCCTAATTTTTTCCCAAAACACTGTCTGTATATAACAATACATTCACATTTCAGGATCTTTCTATTGGAAAATGTTAAAATCAATTGTTTAAATGTACACAAATCAATATATACAGTGATGGAAAAAGATATTTGGACACATTTGTGAAATATATCAGCACTGATATCAATATCTTAAGAATCATTCTTAAGACATTGAACTCTACCCAGTATTATTCCATTCTCTAAAACCACATGCTCCCTTCTGCACATGCTCCGTATCATCAAAGTCAAAATGGGATGTTTCATCAAAATAATGGAACACATCCGAGGCATAACATGTTGAAACTGTCAAGAATTTAGCTTTATTATATTTTTCTGTTGATAATAATAATAATGATAATAATACATCATTTGCATTTGTTTGTGTCTCTGTCAGCCTCAGCTCTTCCAACACAAAATAAAATAATAATTTCCCTATAATATTTGAGAAAGTGTCTCAAAAGCATGTTTAAGTGTAAGAACACCTCATCACATACATTAAAAACATGAGCTAACCACCACTTTTGCCATTTGCTATTAGTATTTATTTCTAATTAACATTTGTAAGAAAAACAAACAAAAACCCTTACTGTTGATCAGAGTTGTCAAACATATGGCCTGTGGGTCAAACCTGTCCTGCTAAAGGTTCTGGTATGTCATATGAATTTACAAAGTGCAAAAACGTAAGGGTGTCAAACTTATTTTAGTTCCAAACTCCAAAATTTGAACAATGTTATACATCTTACTAAATGTTTTGTGCATTTGTAGATCCTGTAATATGTATGAATGGTAAACTGAGGCATATTATTGATTAAAAAAAATGTGCACTTCACACTTCAGGTTGTTCAGGTTATTAACTTTTTTGACAAAGGAAAAGTTTTCATAATTGAATTGTACTTTTTTTTTACACTTAAAGAGAAAAAAAATATTTATTTTGTCATAATGGAGTCATTATTAATCAACTTTTTAATTTAATTTAATTTAATTTAATTTAATTTAATTTAATTTAATTTAATTTAATTTAATTTAATTTAATTTAATTTAATTTTATTTTATTTTATTTTATTTTATTTTATTTTATTTTATTTTATTTTATTTTATTTACTGCATTAGATCATACTGGTTTATATGTGGGCCATGAAATGAAATAAGTTACTCCCTTCTTATAAACGTCAATGTTTTCCTGCAGGAGAGACTTTTTAAAGTCTTTTTTGCTTGTTTTGTAGAATCTTATTTCACTGCACAGTTTGCATCGCTTCGTTGTCATATTAGTCCAGAAGTATAGAGTAAAAGGAGCACATAATAACGTTAGTTTGGGTATAGTTTTCACATGCACAGCAGTCGGTTTGCAGACGCGTAGGTTGGAAGAACCCTCAACCAGCTAACCACCCGGCTCTCCTCGCGCTCGTCGCTGATAGGCCGGGTCCGACTGAAGGCGGAAGTCTACAGAGCAGGGGGATTCCCCGAGGGAAGTTCCCAACTCCACCAGTCGATGTAAAACACACAGAATCATATCCTCTACTGCGCTTCGGAACTTTGCATCTCAAGATTAGGCGACGGCGCTGCGGTGGTGTCAAAACAATAAAGTCGACTTAAGCAGTTATTCGAATGAAGGTAAGGAGGCTGTTAAAGTCTGGATGAGAGTTAAACCCAGATATCTTCGCTTCACCCACCGGTTGAATGAGCCATACTGTTAGCTAGCTAACTACTCACTTACCGCTACAGTTAAAAGAATACGGAACTTTGTGGACTAAGTTTTTACACTATCACAGCTGCTTTACGGTAGACTTCAACCCTAGTGTTAATGTGCTTTGGTCAGTCTTGTGTGTTTTGCTGTGTCTTCATCCAGCAGCCATTGGTGTGTGGTGTCACTGACAGGTAGCTTTCTGTTACTATGACATTTATTACACAGCCTGAACACTGTTTCATGAACACCCCATGGACTGGACTGTCGTCATGCTCTTTCATTGTTTTGCAATCTCTCACCACATCCCCATTAACTATTACAACACAGCTATAATAAGAGCACAGTCTTTTTCATTGGCTTTTTGGTTATTCATGACTGACACAGGACAGGAAAAGACAGGATCCATGTGAACAGCAATAAGGTTGGAGTGTAGAATTTTGCAACTATACTCTTGCAATAAAATCCATTTTATCACCTTCTCTAGCATATTTCATAGGTACCTCCATAAAGACACTTGTTGTTGCAATATAGATGTAGTTTTTAAATGTTTCATAACCTGATAGTGACTGAGTATTTACAAATTAGGAAGTCCACATTTTTGACTCATTAGTATTTGTTGATAAGTAACATACTAACTCAATTCTGACTTACACTTTCATTGCATTGCATTGCAAACTGCTTAAAATTTGCATTAAAAATCCAAGCTGTTGTCATTTGTAGTAGTTGTGTTTATTCTACTATTTGCAAAGTAATTGTGAGATTTCAATGGTTCATTTTTGAAATGCACATGTACATAATTGTGTTTTCGTAATTGTTTCTATGATTTAATTTATCTTTTTTAGTGCATTTTATCATCTAATTTCATATGATTTACTGTTTCTATATTATGTAATATTTTATTTTCCAAAGCAATAATTGTGGTTTTGAGGAAAAAAGTGTATTCTATTATTATTATTATTATTATTATTATTATTATTATTATTATTATTATTATTATTATTATTATTATTATTATTATTATTATTATTTCATTACCAGGGCTCATGTCTGCTGTGTCAGTAATGTTTGTGGAGCACACGGCATGGAAAGAAACATCGGAGACCAGCTCAATAAAGCTTTTGAAGCTTATCGCCAGGTCTCCATTGAAAAGGACATTGCTAAAAAGGAACTTCAACAAATGGTAAAAGTGAAAAACTTTGTCAAACTTTAAATGAAATGAAGAAACTAGCACTTACATAATAAAAACAGTGGCAGACAAACACACATAGCCTAAAAGTAGCTGACTTGCATAAAGTGTGTTTGCAGTTATGTAGATCAGATTACCTTTCTTTGCAAAAATAACAAGAACTTCACTTTTACAGACTCAATATTACGAGGGGTACACACAAAAACTCCAAAAGCAGATAGAGGACCAGCAGAAGGTGATTTCAATACTTGAAGCTAAATTGTCAGCAACAAGGCAACCATCAGGTTAGTGAGACATGTCAGAGTCACTCTCTATTTTTTATTTTTTTTAATCCCACTTTGAGTTTTAAGAATGAAATAAATTCTGTAAATAGACAATACTGAATGAACTGACTCTTTATTTGCACTCTTATTTTCAAAGGAGAAATGAAATGTGAGCCTTACAACCACGTCCTTGAAGGGGCCGGCGCTTATAGGAAAATGCAATACTCGGTATGTTTACGTGTTTATTGTGTCATTTACTTTCTGTGACGGAGATCAGTAAAAATACAAAACAGCTGTGACTCCAAAACTGTTTTTCTTCATCCTCACCTTTCCTCGAACCTACAGTACATGCAGCTTCCTCTCACATACTCATAAGCACAAAGACATTTGTTGTTCGTACTTCTGCATGACATTACAGTTGTGAGTGACAAGAAGGATGTTGTAAAGGACACACAATGCTACTAGCCAATGATGACAATACATTTTATAGTAGTGATGAGGCCATAATCCTAATGACATTACATAACATTTTTTGAACATTGTCTCAGTAGAAGCATGCAGCTTCTTCTGGCAGTAAAGTGCAATATTTCATTAGTTTGAGTAGTTGTTATGAATAAAGTGTTGACATCAGACTATTAATTCAACATTTCTAAAGTATTTTACAGATATTTTTGTGTTACTTACCTGAAAGTCTGTCCCTTCTCATGTACTTGCATTAATAATAATAAACTATAATGATCTATATTGTTGATTATTTAACCCGGCTTCCCTTTATTTGTTTTATTTAACGCATTTTGTGGAATGTAAAAGCATTCCTTTTTTGGTAGTATGCTCCCTCTAGTTTGCTTTATATTTCTCCTCAAGGTGTGTCTACTTTTACTTCACCAGATGGTGCTAGAGGATAATATCGCTGTACAGTTCATGTTACACCAACCTGTGCTCTGCTGCTCATTATTTCAACAGTCAGGAAACATTTGTTACTGCTAAATTGACATTAGTAATGTGTAAACAAAACTGCAAATTGATTAATAATACGGCCTTGGACCATTTTGCTAATAGTCATATTCATGGGATGTGTCTTTTTCAGGAGAATATGAGCACTGTTGCTGTGCCTCCTAATTTGCCAGTCAGCAGCGGCGTTGACTGGTACGTGTCTCTCCTTTGCACAAAGACATTTTTTTTATTTTTTAAATCACAGACATTAGTGTCACAAAAAGCATTTTTTTTCTCAGTACAATTTATCTGTTTGTCAGTCAGGAGATGCTGGATGCTTTTGAAGCAATTCAAGCTAAATTCCGGCAGATCCGGTCTCTAACCAGAAAACAGAAAGATCACCTAAAGAGATTTCATGGAGGAAATGATACACCAAATGGTAATATATTTACATTTACAGCAATATTTCCTGTTGTTCTGAAGGTCTGAACCTCAACCAAATCAATTATTAAAAATGCTACATGTTTATTAGAAAGTATTTTACATCTGTAGTATTTTATGAGGTAACTATTTGTGTTTCGTACTTCATGATTAGTAAACTGCTCTGTGTTTATTAGCATTGTATTAGAGTTGTACACAATGTCTCATTGACCTTTTGAACCATGTCTTTCCAGCTCTGAAAAATAACCCAGACAAAAACACATTTAATTATTCCACTGGCACGATCTTAGTTCGCAGACCAGTTGTGTAATTAATTTTTCAATTTAACAATTTTTTGGAATAATTCATATAATTTATGACTAAAAAAACTGTTTCTGTTGCACTCATACATATTAAATGGACCAGTATGTGTGCAGCTTCTCAAATTATTGCCAAGCTTTAACATCCATCAAACCAGCACTGGAATATTTCAACGTGTCAACTTAGACATCTCATGTTTTTCTGGCGTCTGACAGATCAGCAGTTCTCCATGCCCATCCAGTGCACAGACCGTACAGCAGAGGCAGAGAGACCCTTTTCTTCAGCACTAAGGTCACCAGTGGATGCACCACTACCGCCTACGTCTCTGGCGTCCCGCGGTGCCAGCCCTGAAGACAGGGATTTAGACTCTCTCACCAAACTCAGTGTCAAATTCCCGCCCTCTGCGGACAGTGAATACGACTTCCTGAACAGTGCTCCAGAAAGACACATTGATCTGACCATGGCTATGAAGCTGCCTCTCAATAGTGTTCCCACCACACTGACAGAGGAGGAGTCCGTGGAACTGCCCATGCATTTTGTCTACCCAACATCCCCCTCCCACTCAACATCATCTTCACTCTCCCAGGAGAGCGTACGGGGACCCCAGCAGGTGAGAATCACAGGAGAAGGTCTGAGAAAACTAGTAGCAAATTATCAGTTTCTGATTGGTCTTTGCTAATGGAGGAGTGAAACAGTGTGAAGTCCAAAAAAATCTCCTTGGCTTAACTAGAAACGTATTACTGTGTGCTGATTCTTTTTTTACTTAAGCATGGATGCTCTGGTTATATTTGGCATATTTGCTGGAAAGTGTGAGCCAGATGGAAGCACATTACAGTGTGTGAATCTGATGAAACAAGTATGATGGTTAAATGGAGTATTATATGCTGATGTGTGTAAATACCTAATAAAAAATTGTGAATGACATGTTATAAGACGTACACGTCGGTTGTGTTTTTTTATAGTGTAATATGATTATATCCGTGCATAACATCAACATGAGCATTTGTAATATGCATCACTGTTTTGATATGTTGGATAAACACATAAATAGTCAGGTAATTAAACATGTGAGATTTTGCTTTTGCCGAGTATAATTTCAGACTCCTGGGTTGACATGTTTTGTATTCTGTAAAGCAGCAAATACGTCATTCTGAAGGCCAAGTTGTCCAGCGTACTATGGTGAGTGTTAGTATTATTTAGTGTATGAATAATATATTGTTGTGTTTCATCCTGCTCTGCAGCCTCTCTGGAGCCCGGGGACAGAGCTGGCAACGCCTCAGAGCAGCAGTCCTGATAAATGTGCTTTCTGCCACGCTGTGGTTCCTCAGGACCAAATGAACAGCCACCTCTACTTGCATTTCTCTCAAAAGACTGAGGCCAACAAGTGATAGCGGAGGCAGAGACTGATGGGCCGATACCACAACTACTCCCGAGACTTACTGTGTTCATGATCGAGTCATGCCTGCCATGAAGTACATGCGCTGTACTGGATCTGAAATGACACTGCAATGAGACTTGAATCCATTTATTTAATACTGAAGAATTGAATGGTACACTTTCTTGCCCATTATATTTTTCTAATATCTCACTGAGATTTTACTCACTTTAGTACTACAACATGATGATGCATAATATGGCATATATGAGCAAATAAAGCCAACATTTACTCTTTCAACCGTTATTGGTTAATCGATCATAATTTGTATGTTCGTTAATTCGGAAATATTAAACGGTGGGATGGATATATAACATATTCACACATACAAGCAGACTATGGAGAGGATGTTAATGTATTTATTTACAGTCTATAAATATTGTAACATTTGGATGATTATATACATAATTTTCTTGTTTTTAAGCAAATGAGGTCGATATACATTTGCATTAATCTCTGGTGAATTATAACACATTTGCTTTATTTTTATATTGTGTAATAATGTGCATTCACTCCCTGTATGAACACTTTTATAAGTGGATAACCTTCTAAACTGCAGCAATACACCTAGGTTAACAAGTTTTATTTTAACATGAAGTCCCATCACACTGACACATTGTATCCTGAAATCAGGGTAATTTAAAGTAGTTTTACTGAATGTCATTAGGTACAGAGTTAGAAATATTACCAACTTTCAAATCAGTTAAAAAGTTATTACGCCATATGTTCATTAAAATAGTCTAAACAGATGGCAACATGTACTGTTATGCACAAACTCAATATTCAATTTGATTTCCAATTACCTGGTTATTTTTGTAATAATACATTTACTTTAGACATTATGAGAGTAGTTTATTTATATATCTGTATTTATTTGAATAGATTAAAAAGTTAGGCAAACTAGGTGTGAAGGTTTAATATTACTTCTTATAGATTAATAATTTAAAACACATTTGACAGACTGAACAATGTTTGCATGGAAAGACATTTTCAAAAAAGAATGTAGTGTATCTTACATGTCCAATATTTAAAAAAAAAACCCAGGGTTATTTCAAATAGAGGATGTAGTGTTTAACATCTGTGGTGTTTATTCACACTTTTGCAAAGGACTGTGGTGATTTGAGGTATCTGGTTGAGACACATCGTTGCACAGAGAGGACCTTGCAGCCCTTCAGCTATGGGCTGGCAACACATATGTCGGGTAGATGAGGTGGTGTGAAGAATGCATAAAAATGTTTTTCCTCTTTAGTGTTTGGTATTATCAATTATGTACAGTAATCAAGTATTGCTTAATAGACTGATTGATATGGTGTTTCAATCTCAGCTGATATTTGGCTGTGAACATGTCAGTGCTTCATAAATAGCTCAGAAGCGTGTAAAAACGTGATGTTGTAAATGCTATCAACTCTTCCTAACTAATGAGTCATTAGACTGGGATGGAGAACAGCAAGTGTTTCATATGCAATACTAAAACACACCACGTCATCTATGTGAAGGAAAAAGAACCAGTTTAAATGTTGATATAATGTATTGATGTAAGTGCCAAAGATAATGCATGTTTATTTTGGAATGACACAAAACACATTATTTTATATTTCATAGCACATCACGCACAGTGTGATGAGAATGTATTCAGATTTGTTTTTGGCAAATACATATCCCTAATGATCATCTCTGGTTAATCTGTGAAGAGTCGAACATTGTGCAGCTTGCATGCTTTTCTCTCTGGGATCATGAACAGCTGCTTGCTCATAATTATGTTGTCATTCATTGTTATTTGGAAGAGAAAACTCAAACTGACAGCTAGGATTTTTTTTTGTACATTTTTCCACACTATATATTCTTTTATACAGTAATATGAACTATTGGAGAAAATTCCACAATTGTTTCTAGTAGCTTTAATTCTGAGTTTTATGATCTGTCTTTGCTCTCTGGGACATTTGCTATCAGTAGGAGCAGAAGATTTCAAAAAGACTGAAGAAAATGTATATATATATATATATATATATATATATATATATATATATATATATATATATATATATATATATATATATATATATAAAACCCGAAAGAAGACAAAAAGGAAAGGATATGGATTGAGATGGAGAAGTAGCAGGCTGATTACAAGGTGTCAAAATTGCCAGGAGCAAGAAGGTGAAAGCAATCAGGGGTGAGAAGAGTGCAGCATTCGTGAGGGGCAACTAATTATCCATCTCATTTGTGGAGAGAAGCATTTGAGGCAGCTCTAGCCCACTGAATGGTGACAGATTGGTGCGGAGGAGAGGGGAGGTGTTAGAACAATGGAGCCCAGCTCACCATCATTACTGCATGCTAATCAGCACTGCTTCTGCACCACCAGTCGGTGCTGCAGAGAGTTCGGGGAGACAGAGAAGTCACCGGCTTCAGGGGACCACAGTCACTTCCAAGTAGAGAAGAGAGGGAGGAGACTGATGTAAAGTAGAACTGCTGGCACCTTGGTTAGCTCATCTTTTATATTTATTCTATGCAGAAACCACTTTTTGCACCCTGTGATATTATCATATATGTGCAAAATACGCTAATTGCACTGGTGTGTTTTAAAATGATTGAATGAATTACTCAAAATCTCTATATGACACACACACACACACACACATACATACATACATATATATATATCTCACAGATGCTCCATACACAAATTTTCTTGCTAGTTTAAATAATAAAAATATGGAGGGAAAAAAAGCAGTGACAAATGAGCAGTGTCTGTTTAGTGTAGGCGATGCAAGACAGAAGACAAAAGAAGCAAAGAGAAGATATGACATTATATTATGTATTTAAAATACATATATATATTTTAAAGTCAAACAAACCTTGTTCTTTTAGTACTTGGTGGTATTTCAGCCACATCAACAAAAATGGAAGCACAATCTTGGATCCTGTTCTCACAACTAGACTGCTTGACAAGTTTTTTTTTAATATGACAACACCTGAAAACAGCTATTACTGTGTGATGTGTGATTTTTACACTTAGAAAATAAGTAAAAGAATGCAGCAGCAAAACTGGGTTATATATTAGGTTTGACAGAATGCATAGTAATAATAATAATAATAATAATAATCTAAATTATATCCTGAATTATTTCCATGCACATTTTTTGTTGGCAAAATAAATTTTAAAAAATAACCGTTTGTATTATTATGATGATAATTATTATTATTTTATTTTGCTATATCAGTATTTTTGATTTTGTGTTTCAAATTCAAACACCACATCTTCTGTCTCTATATTTAGATTTTGATCTTAATACATGTTAATTTTCTTGTAATATCTTACCATCACGAAACACACACAAGTACACACGCACACACACACACACACACACACGCACACACCTGTTCTTTATTGCAAAACTATTTTGATTATAATTGGCACAGATAATAGACAGATGAAACACCGTTGCCCAAGTCATTATTTTCATCAATTATACTTCTAAATATTTAAACAATGTTTTTCAGATCGTGCTATTGCCAAGAAGATATAACAGAAGTGAGAAAAAAAGAGATTGTTAAAGAGTTTAATCAAATTGAAACAAAACAGAGAGCTAGCAAGTGGATTAAGGTCACCTGGCTAGAATGGCCTCTTCACATCAATGTCATTTAGATAATTAACAACTTAGGAGAGAAGCATATTCAACTGTCTGTGCACTGGTCACCGTTGGCATGAGAGACTGCCAACTCTCATGGCGTTGTGAGCTGAGAGTATCACCTCACAGTTGTCTTGCCATGCGTTGGGCTCCTCGTGCTCTCTGTGCAGAAGTGGTGGAGCTGACTTTGTGTTGGAATAAATGTGTTGAAGCCATCGCTGCCTGTGCAAAATCTCAGTGCAGCCTCTTTCCATTGTGTGTGTTTCAGTGCTGGTCTGAGAGCCCTGATTTCTGGAGCAGAGATTTGGCAGTCACAGCAAGTGATGACAGAGGCAGTGGTGAGATCGCACCCAGAACCCCAAAGGAGGCTCACATTTCAGGCGGATGAGAGGCTTGTTCAATACACAGAACACAAAAGCACTGATATGAGGAGTTTGATTTTGCCATTGTTCTGAAAACCACACTGCTCGGCCTCCGTAGAGGAATACTTTATACATTTGCATGAGGCTAGGAGCATCATTGCACACTTGTAAACTTTTTAAAGACATTTGACTGCCAATTATTATGCCAATAATTGTATCATTAAAAGTCTGCTTCTCAAGATGTCACCGTCGTGTTATTTTATTGTCTCCGCTGAATCGGTGTAGGCTGTTTTTCTTCTTGACACATGGGGGTGGAATGGAGCACAGGGATGTTTGCAGAATGGTAACTCGCAATTCAAGGGTTAAGGCAGCATGAAAGAATCCATTCTCGGTTTAATGACCTAGCCTTGCTGGGCGAGGACGACAGGGAACATGCTCTTGACTTGTACTGAATTTGCCAATTAACACCTCCAATAACAGGCTGCCTCTGAACATCACCAATGTAGAGAGAGGAGGAGCAACTCTCATGCACTTTGTTTTTCAGCCTCTGATCCTGTAATGATAAGGTCTGTGATTTCCTCTTACATTGAAAAGGATTTTGCCTTATATATGTTTTTTTTAATTTATTTATTTTTTTTACATTTTTTCTTCATCGGAGCTGAGCTGTGTGGTCAATGACCATCAGACTGGCAATGATGTTGGAAATATTTTATTTTCTCCCCATGCTGCTTCATTCCTTATGTAGCCTACTTGTTGGACATTCTATTTTTTGCACATGCCCATATGGCCATGTGCAGCTTCAATTAGACACATGGCTGGTATCTAAGATACACCGTGCTTGATTAGCTTTGTCCCTTCTTATTGTTATATACGAAAACAACAATACTGTCCGTGAGAGATGTACCTGCAAAGATCTGTCCCTTCAAATAAGGTCCCCGTTCCAGTCACCCCTCTGGTTTCACACATGCTTATCAGACTCCCAAACAACACCTAGTACAGGTGTGAATATCAAAATCCCCAGTGAAAATCACAGTGGGTACTCTTGTGCTGTCCTCGGAGTCCTCTTACATGCAGCAGAGGTTTTGCATTGGGGCTGAGATGCTGCCGGCTAACAGCAACTGCAGAAACACCTTTGGCTAAGTGTAAGGTGGACAACTTACACCAAATGTGCTTAATGACTAAAAAAAACTATCACCCAGATCTAATTGAAAAAGGCACCTAAGTGTACAGTAACTGAATATTGCCTAGTACAGTCACACAATAACACAGTAGTTTGACAATTCATTAGCGGGTACTTTAACAATATACAATAATTGAAAGATGGCTGCATAATTGATAGCAGTTCACACCATAGTAAAAGTGCAATGAACCATCTAATAATAGTAATCAAGTATAGTTTGCTAGAATGCACTAGACAACACTGGAGGTGTGAGCTGTGTACAGTTGTGATGACAAAGGCCTTGTCCTATCACTCTGTCAACATAACAGATACAAGCACTTGCAAAAATGTTAGTCATATGCATGTTGGAGAACTGAAGAGCAGATTCAGAGCACACCTAGACAGATTCAAGAGCTCTCACTTTAATGCTGACCACTTCTGTGTCATGTGTAGAAGAATATGAACCTTGTTAGAGACGCTACATACAAATCAATTCATTTATTCAGTGTTAAGAAACCATCTGGCTTGATTAGTGCTGAAAGTCATCCTGGCAGGCCAGTTTCCTGACTGACACCTCATAGAATTAGTGGGAGGACAGCTTCATTTACTGTCTTTCCTCAGTACAGACAACACAGCTCAGACCGTCTTCACTGTACACTAAGCTTAAATGTGAATTGAAAAGTCTTTCACAGCCCCCTTTACCTCAAGTCTTTGTTACAGCGCTAAGCAGATTCAAGATATCTGGGTTGTTGTTTATTAGTCTTAGATAGTGAGATATAACACTTTTTGTGTTCTCTTTGTGGAAGCTGTGAAAATGGCACGCCATATGTAATACACTTGCTTGCTGTTGGTCTTGCCAATTCCCCCAAGATCAGTAATTCCTGTGCCAATGCTCACACTCTCTCTTTGTCCTTGTGATTTGATTGAGCTTGTTGGATTGGACGAGCTTCTTTTCTGATGCCGTGTCTGGTGTTTAGTTGTTGATTTGATGTCACTTGCTGTCTGGTTAAAATAACCATTTGAACCAGAACATACGTGTTCAGATGTACCTCCAAGCAGCAGCAGTTGTTGAAGATAGTCAAACTGATAAAACTGAAAGTAAGAAAAAAAAAACAAAAAAAACAAACAAATAGTAAACAGGCAGCCAGGAGCAACTCGACAGATATAGATGAACTGAAGTATATTCTGGTTCGGCACAAAACAAATTGGCTGCATATTTTGTTCACACCTCGTGCAACCTGGGGATAGTGAGCACAATTCTCCCCCGTCATACCTGTGACAACAACCTGCAAAGTGCTCCCAATGCCCTAATCTGCAAAGCAAAGACCTGCTGCTGCTGCTGCTGCTGCATCTAGATGTTGTTTTCTTTTTTCTTTGCTGCTTGTCCCTGTGGTTTTTACATTTACACGCCCACCAGAATCACACAAGGTAAAAGAGAATATGTGAGTGTCTCACAAACTACCATTTTTTTCCCCTCAAAACATGTTAGCTTTCAGTAAAAGGCAATAAAGGCATACTGATGGTGTTTGATTTAGAAATGGCAGTCAGAGCATTTTAGCATCAACAGATGGCCGGTGGACTGGTTTAAATGAGTAACACCACTGCCTGCTTTAGAGTTGGCTCAAGTAGTAGAGTAGTGTACTACTGTCTTATCATATCTTCTTGTGTGAATGATGATGTCACCATGATAGATGCTACTCAAGTGGGATCAGACCTACTCAGTGATGCCTGTAGAGACTAGCTCTGGGAGATCCCTGTCTGGCTGCATTATTCAACAATACTCCTTACCTCTCCCAAGGAAAAGAGGCTGTTGAATATTTGAAATACAGATTTGATTTTTTTTTTATTTAAGTGTATAGATGTAGATGGGTGAGGGAAAAAAAATAGAGATAGTGCCAGTCGGTGCAGCCTGGATGGTCACCAAGGCAACTTGCCGAGTTTTTCTAACTGATCTACGGGACTTCTTGGCTGTCTCACTGGGGGACGTTTGGAAAAGTGGGCTTCTTCGAGCGCCTTTTGACTGCAACTCTAAATTGACGGATCATTGATCATTTTTGGCTCAGACTTATGTCTCCCACTTAGCTTAGAATTTGATCAAATCTCCTTGCATTTTTTTTTTTTTAGCAACATGAATTTGTATCTGTGCAGTCCTGTTCTCACACAACACCTTGCGAAGCATTTGTGGAGCTAAAAACTGTAGTTCACAGTTTTCAATTCTACTGCAGCGTACTCTTTGATTAAGTAAAAGCTTCCTGATCCTCTCTGGACTCCTGGGCTGTTTTGTGAAACTGAATGTATCAATATTTCAGCTGCAACATAAGAAAGGAAATCTGCTCATTGATAACTACCATACACTGTGCCAGACAACACTAGCCTATTTCAAAACGGCAGCATAAAAAAAAAAAAAAACATGGCTGCAGAACCACTGCTCAGATCCTGACGCGTCGAGCTGAGTATTGATCCATCTGGCTCTGAAGACACTGTCATGTCACCTTTGCATTTAAGTGTTATCTTGTCAGCTTCAAATGATCTAGCTGTCAGATCTGGAAAAAGCCGGTGTGTGTGATGTTGCTTTGTTTCGGTGTCTGCACCCACCACAAATTTCATCCAGTGTTTAGAGACTGGTGCATTTGGTGATTTCTAAGCCATCTTTATCAGCTTTGATCAGATGATACAGGTAGACGCTGTATTATATAATGCCTAACATGAAGTACATCCAATAAATAAACTAATATAATGCCTACAGTATATATGACTGACCCATAAGTCTGACCCAGTTCCAGTCAGGACTCATTTTTATTCTTATCTCTACCTGTATCACCTTCTCCCTCTCATAATTAAAAAGACGACTTACAATAAATGTTAGCACAATCTCAGTAACAGCAGCAAAACCAAGTGCAAATTGCTTCAAATTTGATCTCTTCTTTACAGCAAATGTAACTGATAGTTAAAGGTGGAAATCAAACCCTGTGGTGAAAGGGCACAAACTATTCTAACCAAGGTGTGGTAACAGGGTGAAAATTTGAGAGAAAATTCTCTCACTGTTAATGCAGCCTCCAGCACCCCTTATGATTACACACCCACTGCATTGCACTCACAGCGCTAATTTTCATGTTTTCACTCACATTCACTGAAAATGTTTCTAGTATTTTTTTTTTCTCCATTCCTTTTTCACCCTCATAAATGAATCAGTGTACCATGTCCAATGTCTAATTTAGTCCCACTATAGCCATTAGGTCATTTAAAGACCGGATCAGTTCTTACAGGCTCTGGGAGACAATGCAGGCCGGAGAGCATGTCAGGGTGATATAAAGGCAACAGCAGGACATCAACCACTAGTTCACACTTGTAGGAGCACACAGGTGAAGATGGACTCTATCTTGAATATGTACGGTATAGTATATTTATCATTTTCTCTGCTGGAACTGTATCATACTCCTCTCACTATGTCGTCTTTAGAACATATGGAACACTGTGTAGCACTTCAAAGCTGTGCAGACAAAGTATCAATATTGTCGTACAAAAAAAAAAAAAAAAAAAAAAAAAAAAAGATATAATTGCTATAAATGAGACAATTCTTTAAACGATCCGCTTGATTTAGATTAGAAGTTCATTAATAAACACACTGTTTTCTCAAAGTGTTTGTTTGAGGCGGAGTCGATGTGAATAATGGAGATACAAATCATGTCACATTTATTTTTCCACTCAAACTTGGAACATGTTTTCTTTCCCTGTAGAATTCAGAACTGATCATTAACCTTTCCTTTAGTTCCATCCCTTGCCTGGTCACATTTCCTCTCTATTTGGTTCCTGGCCCCATATGCCACTTTCCTATTTCCTGCCTGCAGACAGCAGGGAGTAGCTCTATTATCACCTTCCTAGAGCTGTCTTTGAATGTGAGAGGCAATTCCATTTCACTCAGCCATGGGGAGGAGGAGGAAAAAAAAGCACACCATAGAGCACACAGAAAGTGGTTTAGGATTACTTCTTATAGATGAATGTAAGACTATTTTGTTTTGTACTATTGTAACCTAGATTTAAGGATTATACAATACACTTTCCAGTTATCAAAGTGTACGTTTTTGGTGGAGTAGGTCCAAATCAGCTCAAAGGTTAAGTGCTGTGTATCATGGCTCGCTGTTGTGTGAACATTTTATCGTCAACTCCATTTAGAAGTCACCTTTTGAAATATTAACAATCCTAAAGCAGTTATATTACACTACTGTGAAGCTGTGCTAAACATATCGAAGATGTCTCTAATGCTTTCACTCTCATGTGTGCCTGCTGCATTTTGCGGCAGTTTACTCTAAGCTTGTGTTATTTTTGGGTTTGCCTAGGTTTTATATTCCAGCTTTTTTTTCTGCGTCTACTTCTTTGGAATGGTAGGACTCCTGACAATATTGCTTCTGGATAAATTATACATGAGTTACGTAGAGTGATAATCTGTGGGCCTCTCTTTTCACACTGCATTCCCAATGAGCTGTCTGTTGGCCTGGTGTTGTTGCCTGTGATTTTAATGAAGATTATTCTTGTAACACGACAGTCGCCTGTTTGCTCCTATTCTCCCCAAAATATTTTCTCTTCAAACTGAGATTTTTTTTTTTTTAATTTTCTTCCAGGATATCTGCAAGAAATGTTGGTTTTATTTGCTAAAGTATCTCCGCTGCAGGTCAACCATTAGCTGTACGTGGATATATAATTAAAATATTTACGTATCAAAAGTTGATGTTGATTTAACAGATTGTGAGTTGTTTTTAGATTAAAAATTCATCATTACATCAACCTAGTTATCGATTAAACTATACACTGGCAGACACAGCTGTGAAGGGGTAATTAGTACTTATTTTCATCCTGTCTAAGCAATGTACGCTTTCATAAAAAAGGCAAAGCTCAAGTTGCTGAAGAGAAACCTTCTGTTTTCTATTGTTCAGATTAGACTGATATTGCATGGGAAACCTCCGAGGATTCTCAGAGGAGTAAGTGCACACTTCATGGCATGGCTACTCTTAAAATGGAAGTGATGTTTTATAAATAATTTCAAAGTTACAAACATCAGCCTCACAATCACAGCCATTCAATGATATTCATTTGGCATAAGTCAGTTTCATTTCTCGGTGCTTTTCATCAGAAATGGCTTAAAAAGTAGAGTTAGTCTGAATTTTTCATGCCATGGGCTTACTGGGGACAGTGACCATGTTCTTCACTTGCAGACGTCTGACAGTGCATGGCAGCAGAAATAACAAAATGGTCACAAACCCCAACTGCACTCTGCGGGTCACATAAGCTCTTTAAAAATTAAAGAGAGTCGCAACAAACCAAACACTTGATAACAGGTCAGTAGTAGGTGATAAAAGAAGTTTTCATAGGGACATTAGCCCTTCTACTAACTTTGTGATACCTGATATTATATCCTTCCCATTTGTTAAACCAAATCATACACGCGGGAGAGAAAGCCACACAGTTGTAAGCATTCCTTTTTGGGTCTGTACAACCCAAATGATGACAATATTTCACAAGTGTCACTTTGCTACTGACTAAATAGGTCTGAGACAAAATTCACACTACCTATCTATAATTACACACAATTTCTATGCATCATTTTCTGTGTTTACTGTATGATAGAGAGCCATGGTGAACACTGTGTGTAGCTGATGGTTCATAGAATCATACTCTTATAACTATAGGAGAGTGCTAATTACCATGCTGTCACTATCTTATGATGTATAAACAACTGACAGGATGATGGAAGATAAAAATAACTTGAAGCAATATTCGCTTTTGCCTCTGCTTTCTTTATTCAAGAGATAAACAGATGTGCCACGCTGCTATGAATATGAAAAAGCATATTCATGGTCTTTAGCAACAAAGGAAAACTGAAATTAATGACATGAAAATATAAAACCCCTATGGATAAACTGATTAAAAGAAAAAGTAATGAAATAATAGGAGTTTAACAGTAAAGATTAGATTTATTACATACAAGACAAAACAATGTGTTAGTAAGGTTTTGGGTTATCACCTCACATCCACTGTGTCTTGGTTTTCATTGTATATATGTCTAGGAAATCTACGTGGAGAGAATGAAACACAATTTTTCCAAGAGATTTTCCCTCATTTTGTCTTCGATGAAGCACCCACACATGCGTTCAAAATCTCCCATAGGTGTTCAATTATGTTGAGATCTGTTGAGTGCAAAGGCCACAACACATGATGCACGTTCACTTCATACTCATTTATACATTTGGTGACTCCTCGTACCCTATGGATGAGGAGGATTTTATTGTTGTTGGGTTTTTTTTTTTTTTTTTTTTTTTTTATTCTTTCACATACAAAACAAAAAGGATACTGTAGGTTTAAAAATATAAATTGGCAAATAAAAAATAAGGAATGAAAATGATCCAAAAAAACTCAAATATAATTTTTTTGTCGCAATGTGTCACAGATATAGAGTCACACATTATTATTTTCTTTCAGATAATCAATCTCATCATTGTAGGCGTGAGTGTGGTAATTAGTACCAGCTCTGACTTTACTTGAATTCCCACTAAACTAGTAGATCTTGATCACCTGTCTTGAGGTTAATTTGCTTTGAGCTTTGTGGTAGAGAATGGCTGCTGGATCTGGTCTGGCTGGCCGACCCTTAAAGGCCATCAATAATGAGCAGGTGTAGGAGTGCACTTCTGCGTAGACGCGTGTCTTGGTGTGTCCAGGGAGGACCGCTAATAAGGGTTTAAAAGCCACAACTGTCCACCCCGCCCCTTAGCAGGCCTCCAGCTGTCTTTTCTGTCAGAGAGCACCCTGATTCCCTCTGACAGAGCAGATCACTGATGGCACAAAACCACATGGGGCAATAGTTATGTAAGCAAGCACAAAGCACCACCACACTTGGTCAGATTAGTCATGCTAGTTAATTAAAGCCTTAAGACAAACACAGGTTTTGTGTTTTTTTATTAATCAAAATCAGCCTGGAAAACAAGAGGAGAGACTTCACTTTGATTTATTGATGGAAATTGCAATGTGACGTCTGGCAAACAACATATAAATAACTTAAGGGCCATCTTAAATGCATTCCCATGAAATTTTTAGTGCCACTGTAATATAAGCCACTACCTGTCATGAATCCCAAATAACCTTGGCTCCATCCTCTTAGTTCAGCCCAGTGTGCCTCATTCCTTATTACTGGCCTGACAAGGAAATGTTTACCCATCCGACAAGAGACAAGCCATTTCATAGTCGGAAAAGGCAATTTCACCTGACTGGAGTAGCACACTATGTCCCTGTATCCTTGCTGGCTATAATTTTGTTGTCATTTTGTGTGCTGTGATCATATCATTGAAGTGACAGTACTGGGCATTAGGTAAAGTCCCTAAGCTGGTGCTCACTTTCAGGCTTTTTCTCTCCTTGTCATTCACATTGATTAGATTAGACCCAGGTGGCAAGCAGATTCCTCTGGCACAACAATAATAATAAAAAAAAAAAAAAAAAAGCTCTTGAAGAACACATATTGTTTTTCACTTGGCTAAAGCTTCGGAAGAATTAAAAGAGAATATTTTTTTTTCTAAGTCTTGCAAATCACTGAAGCTCTCACCAGTGAATGGTTTGTAATATGACCCTGTTTTTAAAATCTATTTTTGTCAAACATATTTATAAGTCTTGAAATGATTAAAAACAAGACATTGCACCTTTTATTGTTTAACAGTAGATATGGTGTAAATACTCTGCTCAGGGTTCCAGTGCATTAAGCTCAGCTGATCAAAGGAGGCTTTGTGCCAAGAGGGAGGCAGAGTCCCTAACCTGCACTCAACCTTTCTCCCAGAGGGACAAAGCTGGCCATAGGCATAACAAATCAGCCCCCCTCCCTCTATCCCCTCCTCCTCATCCGCCTCCTCTTTGGTTATGTCCACTAACTAAGGCTTAGCCAATAGAAAGAGAGGGTTTACTTTGATAAACAGGCACCAAAGCACCTGGGGAAACAAGCTGGGTGGCTGCACCGCTGATTCAACAATTGGTTTATTCAGAGAAAAAAACTAAACAAAACACAAGCATATTTGCTTTTTAAAGATCAGTGATGGAAATTAACCATAATCCAGTAATGAGGAGGGCACAGAGTGGTGTCTTTGGCTTGGGCACAAACAAGCCTGTACTTGTATGTTTCACAGGAACAGATTACTGGACCCTATAGTCCTATAGTAATGACCCCTGTTGTTTGTTTCAAAGATTCATGGCTGTTCATTAGAAATACAAACTTGTGGAAGTACCCAACAGTGAAATCCATTCTCTTTTAACCTTATGTTGTTCAAATTATGGTACGCTTGACTGCTGGATAATGACATTTCAATTTAAATACATAAGAATTGATCAGTGAACACACACACATATATATGTGTGTGTGTGTGTGTATGTGTAAAAATTATGTCATTAACTCACTGCTGTTGTAGGTTATAGATAACTAAAAATAGTCACATTGTCAAGTTTATTTATATGCTCTAGGTGTGGACTCAATGTGCTTCAAATTTTAAAAAATCATAGGAAATTAAAAAAAAAAACATAATCATGCATTATAAGCAGTTACAAAGGTTATATAAAAATGTGTTCATATAGTATTTTATATTAGGGGCAGAAATACTGGACACATCTTTTATGTAGCCTAACACAATTTCACAAAACCCCTTAAAATTAGGTTGTAAATGATTATTCGTGTGCTTATAATGACCTGGTTATTTATTCTCTATCCTTTAAAAAAAAAAAAAAAAGCCATAAAATAGAGCTTGGACAAACCTGTGAATTGCAATATGTGTTAACTTGATAATAACCTTGTTAGTACATTAAACAGGAAGGTGTTTATGGTTATAGCTGACCTCTGCACTACGGACTGAGTCATTGTAGTCATTCTAATTCTTCTTTTGATCTTCTGAATCAACATTATTCTAATAAAGTTTTTTTTTCCGAGCTGCATCAGTATAAGTTCATATAAATGCTAAAACATATTTCCTTTATTATTCTAAATGTTGAATTAGTTTCTCACATTAATCTCTGACAGTAAATTTTGCCATATGTTCTTCACTTCTCTTTTCTCTGACATATTATTCACATCCTCATTTTAAAATCCATCTAAAAATACAAACCATATATATATATATTTTTTAAAAAAATCAATATTTGTAGTTTTTTCTTTACTTCCAGTAAGATGTATTTGCCATAACAGCCGTGTTATCAGTGCACTGGTTCATAACTTTAGGGCATAAAATATTAAGCAGCACTGGGACTCATAAACACATCTTCAGTGGGACGCCATGATTTCACGCTATATCACAAACATTTTAAGGCATCGGATGCAGTGCCTGTCATGGACTGTCATTTTTGGTGTGTTAATAATATATCTTGGCTTCTCCAGTAGACATACTTTGGCACTCATGGCGCATAAATAGGTAAATAACACCAATAAATAGGTAAATAACGCGTCTTGCTGGTTGAAAACAATCTTTATAGCCATTGCGCATTATTCTTTTTGGTGTGTTTTTTTTCCTGGATGATATACATTAGAAGAAGTAATCTGTACTTTAATCAAATTTAGGCCCATGTCACACTACAAACAAATCACTTTGCTCACAGCGCTCCTCAGATTGTCCTAATTAAGAGCTGTCTAATTAAATTACAGCCATGAGTTAACCAATGGCATTACTTGTTTCATTAGCAAAGCAGGCAGAATGATGGAAAGAAAATCCTTCCTGATTGCAGGATGGTGTCAATTGGCTAATTTGCTGCCTTCGGTACTTCAAGTCATAGCAAGGCGTTTTCTAGTGTTAGATTAGGAAAGGCGTGTGCAAAAGCCTGTGATATAGGTTGAACTTAGAGTGATTTCCTATTGAGCTATGCAGGTCGAGAATTGCATCTCGCCAGCGAGTGATATCTCCAAGAAATTTATGAATGTGGGCAGTGGCTTTTCGAGCTCCGATGGATCAGAGCTTTCGTTGCAGGACCATCCTATTATATCTGCAAGTGACAACCTGGAGAGAACTTCACCTCTGAAAAAAAACTCTAGGGAGATGACGAATCAGTCGGAGGCAGACAATTTTCCCGACTCCAAGGACGCATCAGGGGACGTCCAGAGGGGTAAACTCTCTCCTGATCTTCACGGAGTCTCTGACATCCGTCATAATTTCGATGGATCTGCAGGAGAAAGGTGCATCTTTTCTCCATCTACACAGCCGCAGTCAGTCTCAGCAGCTCCCAGTGCCATGTTCCCGTATCCAGGCCAACATGGACCAACGCATCCGGCTTTTTCTATTGGAAGTCCCAGCCGTTACATGGCCCATCACCCGGTTATAACAAATGGAGCTTACAACAGCCTTCTGACCAACACTTCTCCTCAAGGTTACCCAGCGGCGGGCTACCCTTACGCGCAACAGTATGGACACACTTACCAAGGAGGCGCTTTTTACCAGTTCTCTTCGGCTCAAGCGGGACTGGTTCCGGGGAAAGCACAGGTGTATCTGTGCAACAGGGCCCTATGGTTGAAGTTTCACAGACACCAAACAGAAATGATCATCACAAAGCAAGGGCGGTGAGTATATGCGTAATATGATTTTCAGCCTCACGCGCACTGGATGATTTAAAAAAAAAACAAAAACAGATCACTAAGATTTTTAACGAAAATGTGCATTAACAACGAATTATGTCATTTTCCTAAATAATAATAATAATAATAAAAGTGATTTGGCACAACACCAAAGCAAGACGCGAATCTAATCTGAATTCAAGTTTTTATTTTTTATTTTAAAATGTCTAATGACAAGGCTTATTAAATTATAGAATAACGTGTTTTATGGTATTTTTCCTTGATTTTCCACAGACGAATGTTCCCCTTTTTAAGCTTCAATATTTCTGGCCTCGACCCCACTGCTCACTACAATATATTTGTGGATGTAATACTTGCTGATCCAAATCACTGGCGGTTTCAAGGAGGAAAGTGGGTACCATGTGGAAAAGCAGACACAAATGTAATAGGTATTAACATTTATTTATTTTCACCGTTATCCATTTTAGTCATATTTCAGAGTACACATTTTAATTCCATTATAAAAATGTCTTGTTTTCTTTTACCGCATTTTATGCAAATAAAAACACTATTATACTATTTACTGGAATTCTAGTTTAATTTTAAATAATTACTCATATCATTATTTCATTTATACTGTCTTCTTTGTATTTATTATTATTATTATTTTTTTTTTAGGAAACAGGGTTTACATGCATCCGGACTCTCCTAATACCGGTGCGCACTGGATGCGTCAGGAAATATCATTTGGAAAACTAAAGCTTACGAATAATAAAGGTGCCTCCAACAACACGGGGCAGGTAATAACACATAATAAGCACTGTTTTAACTATGGATATTTTGTCATAATTCGTGTAATTAATAAGGTAAATATAATACTGTTAATTAAAAATGCATGCTCTACAAGTTGTGTTACTTTTTTTATCGGAATAAATCGCTGTGAAATACTATGAATTAACTACATATTCAACAAATTTGCTCTTATTATTAGTCTAAAAATCAAAAATTAATCAGTTTGTTATCCTTCTGGTCTTTCCTAACTTTCTAAATGGTGAGTTTTTGACGTGCGTCTTTAATTGAATCTCCAGATGGTGGTTCTTCAGTCTCTCCATAAGTACCAGCCCAGGCTCCATGTGGTGGAAGTAAACGAGGATGGGACGGAGGACACGAGCCAACCAGGAAGAGTCCAGACTTTCACCTTCACAGAAACACAATTCATCGCAGTCACAGCATATCAGAATACTGATGTACGAGCTCATTAGAAGTAACTCTGCACTAAAACACAACATCCAAACAAGCGCATCTTACATCTGATATGATCATAGATATGTGTAAACCTCAAACCATGGATGTTTAACTTTTCTACACTTTAATGAAGATAATAGGATTAAAATATTACATGGAAATTATCTCACATTTACCAGGTTGTTTTTAAAACTCAAATGTCAAACCCTAGACAAATTAACTGTATATTTTTTATTACTGAAACTGGTGCGATAAGGAGAAATTGTTATGTTTTCTAATCATCAATTTATTATTATTTCTCTTCAGATCACGCAATTGAAAATCGATCACAATCCGTTTGCTAAAGGATTTCGGGACAACTACGACACGTAAGTTTCAAGTGTTTTTTTTTTAAACAGTTTTATCGGTTTTTTTGCATTGTGATTTGAGTGTAAATTTCCCAATATAATAATAATAATAATAATAATAATAATAATAATAATAATAATAATAATAATAATAATAATAATAATAATAATAATAATAGTTTGACGCTTAATAAAAAACCTTAAAAGTCAGTTAGGTTGTTCATTATAAAATTATTTCAGAGTCTTAATGTAGTGGATAAGACGTGGAATTGTTGCTCTCCGAGTTTGAGTGTAAATGTTGCTTCAACTGCAAGAAATGTAATGGAAACTGAGTTTTTAGTTAAAATTATGAGGGGGGGGGGGGGGGGGGTCACTAAATTGACAGTAAAAATCCAGATGATAATCAAAATGTAACATATAATTCATCTTTATCATATTTTGCACTGTAAATATTTATACACAGACTGATTTTTATTCAACAGATAATTGCACCTCATAAATTATTTCATACCTGTGTCCATATATACACTTAAAACTAATGCCTGTTCTGTAAACCTGCATATACACCCTGGGTCTCACCATGTGGAAACAGTTTCCAAAAATGTGCAATAACACAATGCAAAACTAAAAAAAAAAAAAGAAAAAAAAGAAAAGAGCATAAAGTGGATATGTCATGTATTTCTACCACGGTTATTTATTTACGCACTGTTTAGTTTCTGAATTGTTTCTGTGTTTTTCTTTTCAGTGTCTACACAGGCTGCGACATCGACCGTCTAACTCCATCACCGGGTGACTCTCCGCGTTCACAGATCGTGCCGGGTGCTAGATATGCCATGCCTAGCTCTTTCCTACAGGACCAATTTGTCAGCACTTATGCCAAATCTCGCTTTCACCCTGGCATGGGCACTGGTCCTGGCACAGAGCGCAGCGTCCCACTCGGCAACAGCTTGCTATCCCCGCAGCAAACCGAGGAGCCCACTGTTGCCACCCCCCCGCAGCGATGGTTTGTCACCCCTGCCAACAACCGACTGGACTTTGCTGCCTCGGCATACGACGCCGCTGATTTCGCCGGTAACGCGGCCACCTTGCTGTCCTACGCAGCGGCCGGAGTGAAGGCTCTTCCCCTGCCGACTGCAGGCTGCTCCAACCGGCCTCTTGGCTATTACGCAGACCCGTCAGGCTGGGGAGGACGCACGACACCGCAGTACTGTGGCGTAAACAGCAAATCCAGTTCGGTCTTTTCGTGTTGGCCCACTAACTCTCTCGGAGGCAGAGCAGGCCCTAACTACCTGGCCGAGGAAGGGGACTCCATCCCGCCGGAGAGGTCACCGATCGGCGGCTCGGAGGAAACCAAACCCAAGGACATGTCAGAATCCAGCTGGATAGAGACACCGTCTTCTATTAAGTCCATTGATTCGAGTGATTCTGGGATCTTTGAACAGGCCAAAAGGAGAAGGATCTCACCTTCTGCCACACCAGTGTCAGAGACTGTGTCTCCATTAAAGTCGGAGCTTTTGGCACCGAGGGAGTGTGAGAAAAACTGCACAAAGGACATTGGCTATTACAGTTTTTATCCTCACAGTTAAAAACAAAGGAATATCTATCTATCTATCTATCTATCTATCTATCTATCTATCTATCTATCTATCTATCTATCTATCTATCTATCTATCTATCTATCTATCTATCCTATCATTTAAAAAAAAAATCAAATAATAAAAAATGGGATTTTCACCTCCGCATTCATGGCCAAAGTGTAAATTCTTCCACGTCAGTTTGCTCAGTTCTTTCCTGGGTCAAACACCTGTTTTCACACTGTTAAGTCTTAACAACGTTGTAATTTATGAACAAAATGTATATAATATTGAGCATCTGGTGATAGTGATTGGATGTACACAAAAATAGATGAAATCGGATTCATTTAGGCCTAGTGTTTAAAATGCGAGCCCTCTTCTGTTTAAGTAGCCTCAAATGTTAGTAAAATGATATTGAATCTGTACATGAAATGTTCTTGTGTAGCATATACTGGCATAATAATCTCTGTCAGTGGAAAAAAAAAACCCATATGTATTTTGTACTTTATTAAAGCTGTAGGCTACCAACAGGTTATGGCGTTATCATCACTGCTACATTTATGATACATGTGGTTAAATAATGTATAAATGTTTGTAATGTAGATTTAGGGTCTTTTATTTTTTATTTAAGTCGGTTTTTTTCATAGCTTGTATGCTAAGCTGTTGTGTAAATCTCTGTATCTGCTGTAATGTGGTTTAAACATAATAAATGATGTTACCATCAGGAAAAAAAAAGGTTTCAAATCTTCTTATCTTTTAATTCATGATGCGGTTTTTTGGGTTTTTTTTTTTTTGCATTAACGCGTCACGTGGATGGTTGAAATATTTTCATATTGTAAGGATTCTTTTTGGATGAATTCATTTAGGATACTGTACCAGGAAAAGAAAAGAAAAGAAAATGCAGTTCCATCTGATATTGTAAAAATCAACCTCCAGTTTCATTTTTGTATGAATCTTCCTAAAACATATCTTGAAAATCTTGAAACCCTGCCCTGTTGTGTTTTTACTTATTGGAGGAAAATATGAATTATAAATACTGCTGAGAAAAAAAGGTCAGATAAAGCCTTTATTATAATCAAATATATTCTACTAGATTTTTCTGTGACTAAACAATAAACACATTTTGGAGCAACATTTGGTGGGAATGACTTGGCCATTTACTTTACCAAGGAACCCAGGGTGAAGTTTTATGTATATATATATATATATATATATATATATATATATATATATATATATATATATATATATATATATATATATATATATATATATATATATATATATATATATATATAATATAAACATATTTTTTCTGTTTTTGATTAAATACACTGAAAAACTTTGTTTTGTGTTCAGCTGTCAATAAAGTAGAACCTTGTCTTAAAAATACTGAATTGACCAAAACAGACGTGTGTAGAATAAACTGAAAAGATTTCATAAAACATTCTTTCGGGACAAAAAAAAATAAGGAAAAAAAAGACATTTTTAGTCACAACAACTGCCAAATGAGTGGATGTTTTTTAATGATTCACCAAGCTCTGTCTTTGTCATGTTGACCTCTGATAACAAATACGTCAGGAGCAGAATATTTTAATTAGAACTGATGCATAATAAAATATGTTCTAAGGTAGAATTTCAATGAGAAGGAGCCAATAAAATGTGTGATATTTTGTTGTAGTGTGTGTGTGTGTGTGTGTGTGTGTGTGTGTGTGTTGAGGTGCTCACTGATAGGCCTTCTCACTGACAAACAGCAGATGGCGACAACTGAATACAGGTCCCGTGGAAAACGGATCCGTGGACCCGGGCCCGGAGGAAAACCTAAAAATAAATAATTATAAAGATATATATATATATATATATATAAAAAAAAAATAAAAAAAAAAAGATGGCAACACTTAATCTAAAACACTTATATTTTCCAAAATGACTGTTTGTTAATATAAACCTTCTATTTTTGCCCCAAATGAAAACTGTACTGGGGTTTTTCCTCTGCATTCAACACATGGCCTGTGATTTTACAGCAGATGGCGATACTTTACAGCTAGTTTAAACATCTACCATCCTAACAGGTCTACAAACTGTTGTGCCAGGCTCATTTATTTATTTATTTTGTACCTGAATTCCTATGAATATAAAGTCTAAGTCTGAAGGGAAAGTGAATAAAGCCAAATGTATTTAGTTTGAGGAAAAAAAAAAAAACATCAATCTGTATTTCAGTTTGTGTCGTTGCTAGAACAATTATTTCTGTATTTGTCCAGAATTTATCCTCAAATTAAACCCGAAATATGAACTGCATCTTTAGGCTTTGTATTAATTGCTAATTTCTACCTTTGTTCTGAGTTTTCTTGCTCTCTTTATCATTCACTAAAACTTAACTGAAAAATTCTCTAATCAAATTTGGAGAATAAATAATGTATTCCACACACTGTCCATTTAACTAGCAAAAAACTATACTGTACACTGTAAACCTCAATGTTCAGAATAATTAAATATATTAAGTTGTGAATACTCAGAGTTTCAGAAATAGTACTACTAACACAAATGTATTAAGTTGCTTTAACATGTTATTCTTTTTAAGTACTTCCAACTAATATGTTTTGTATTAAGGGGAACTATTGTGGATATAAATGAACATAACTTAAAAACATAGATGAGGTAAAACTTAGTGGAATTAAGTCATTAAATACTGAGAATGATATTGTACTGTTATTTCTATTGTTTCAAATAATAAACGTAACTGATGTAGTCGATGATGAAATACAATTTCAGATCACTCCAAATAACCACCAATATCTATCACACCAATAAATTGCAATCATAAAACAGTCATTTTATTCAGGGGCGGCTGTGGTTCAGTTGGTAGAGCGGGTCGTCCAATGACTGAAGGGTCAGAGGTTAGCGTCCCAGCTCTGGCTGTCCACATGTCCAAGTGTCCTTGGGTAAAGACACTGAACCCTGACAGAACCTTTGAATACTAAGTTAATAAAGTAGTGTTTTCATTTAAGAAACCTACACTTTAAGTTCTGGAAACTTGTATTTTTTATGTTAATCAACTTAAAATAATTAAGGCGATTGATTGCCTTAAACCTTTTGAGTTGTAACTTATTCAGGTTTACAGTGTAGGATTATAGGAGCATCCATTTTGACAGAAGAAATATTCATATTAATTTCTGATAAGTCACCAGTAATGTGTTACTATAGGATGTTATTTCATCAATTCTTATTGTTTGACATAAAATGAGCATTTGTTCCTCTCTGCTTCGCTCGTATAAAGCTGGGTAAAAGGGCATTCATCTGCTCCTCAAACATGGAATATGTGGCTAAAAGACTGGAAACTGAGTAAACTGACGTCCTTGAATGATTTTAAATCCAGACTCAAAGTGCTTGAGACTAAATCACTGACTTGCACTTGTTTTTCATAGTTTGACTTGTCCTATAAATTACTGTATATTTGTTGCCTCTTGGCCATGGACTCCCTTGGAAAAGATGTTCTTAATCTCAATGGGATCTTTTCTCTTGGTTAAATAAATAAATATATACATTTTTTTTTTTTTACAATTTCTATGTTATATATGATCAATATGAACTCCTCTGGTAAAGGAATATAATTATTATTATTATTGTTGTATTGATTATTGTTGCACTCTGCACATGTTCGAAATAAATCATTCAAATCAAATGGAAAATAAATGATTTCTATAAACCACTTACCTTATGGATAAAGTATCAAAGTGTCTATTTATCAGCAACTTTGTAAATACTTAATAGTTGTTAAAATATATCATGAGTCTGTTTTAGGCTGTTGTGGAATGATTTAAATTACTCCAACAGCTATTTTTATTTTTGTTATAATAATTCTTTTATTTGGATGAGTGCCGTTCTAAGGTTGAAATGTCAGGACCACAGGACTTCGGCTGCAAAACGGTGAAATCATGCACAGAGATCACAGTTAATCTACAGATGTTCTCTTCCGTATTCATGATTTTTACTGTTTTAGTTTCATATCACAGTAAAAAACATATACATCATCCATAACACAGTTTACATTTACATTATACACTTCAATTTGCTACAGTCACTTTAAAACATATAGTTCATAAATACATTAAACATTTACATTTAATTATTTTTTTTTTTACAGTCAATTTACACCTTTTAATATCGCTTTCTGTATGTGTGCTCAATGTATGTTTGTTATTGGATGTATGCTATCTATCTATCTATCTATCTATCTATCTATCTATCTATCTATCATCCCATACGCTGGAATTTACACTGTTATTCTTGATAAACCTCATTTGCAGTAACATGTTTTAGTGTAAGTCAAAAAGAAAAACTTTTTTTCATGTCATCTCCAAGAAGTGAATAATACCTAGTATTAGAGTATGTTAAAATGTGGGGGGAAAATGGAATTAAAATGTCCTTTTAGCAGTTTTTCATATTACTTTCTGATGTTTCATTGCTTTAAAAATTGTAAAAAAAAATGTTTTTAAAATAAATAACTTCTTAAATAAACTTTAACCAAGTGTTTTTTTTTTGTGCTTTTTTTTTTTTTATTTAATACCTAAAGAGGAATAAACAATACAATCAGGAAAACTATCTTGACTAAGATGCATGAAGGGGTTAAGCCATAATAAAATGACAATAAAACCATACAGTGAGCAGTAAACACAGTAAAGGTTGTCTGTGTGAAGTGATGTTGATTATATAAGCTCTTTACTTCCCTGCCTGGAACAAAGGCTAAATACATCCAGCCTGACGTGTCCGCGTAAAAAGCCTGCAGAGATGCGCATGTGTTTGTATCACCGGGCAGCATCCGAGAAGCGCTAATCATCCACGAGCTGCTGACCGACTCCGACAGGAACATATGACCGCTGTGTGGTCGCTGACTTACGGTTACAACTGAGGGAATTACATCCCAGCGGAGGTTCTGAGCTCCATCTATGTGAGAGGGAAGGAGGAAGATGGACACCAAGGACAAAGGCGCGCAGGTAGAGCCTCTGCTGCCAACGGTAAACACACATCTATTTAGACAAAACACAGCACATGCAGATCTGCTGAACCACTGGTCTGTGTAAAAAAAAAAAAAAAAAAAGACAAGAGAATGAAGTTAAGACATGTTAAAGTTGTTAGTTAGATCAGCATGGCATGTGCACCTGTGGAGCTCTGGAGTGGTTGTAGCCTGACACATGCTGGGCTTCTGCACCGACAGGGAAATGACTCACTGCAGTCGTGCAAAATGTAGATATTGCACATTTAGTGACAATTTGTGAAGCTGTTTCTGTAATGAGCCTCTATGGAACGTGATGCTCAGGGCTCCACTGCTGCAGGTGTGCCTTGTCTACATGTTTTAAACTATATTTTTAATGTTTGCGAAAGGATGAAGTCTCATGGATTTTTTTTGATCTGGAATTTTTTTTTCATATGACAAAACCTTATTCATATACTACGGATCGTATACAGTTGTGGAAACAAAATTGTTTGACCATCCTTGTATTCTTCAATTTCTTGTTCATTTTAATGCAACTAAAAGGTACATTTCTTCAGACACATAATAGTAATAACAAAAATAGCTCATAAGTTTAATCTCAGAGCTGATATCTATCTGTTTTTCAGTGGTTTTCTTGATAATAACCACATTCACTTCAGTTCTTTTATGACCATCTATGACATTGTACTGAGAAAAAAGTGCTTTTAGGAATTCAATGTTTTCATTTCTGTTTGTTTTAGTTACATGATACGTACAGGAGTTACTTTTTGAATGAATAACCATTGTCTTTGATGACTTTTGATGGTCTAATATTTTTTCTGGTCACTCTAAGGCAAAGTTCACTTTTGAATAAAACCCATTCTCTTAATAAATCACAGAATTTCAAATTTTAACCTAAGGCTGTGTCTTAGAAACTAAAACTAACAAGCACTTTTGACCGAATGTTTCTTTAGTGACTCACTGCCTTTAGTTTGTATTAACATTTGCATTTCTTGTCACACAATTTAGACTCTTGCAAAATGCTTTATTGAACTTTTGATGGTCTAATAATATTTCAGCGACTGCTAATGTAATTCAGTGCGATACTTTCCCCCCCCACATATAGGCTGCATACTGTGATGCCATGTTTTTCTTCACATATGCAATTTCAGCATTTCTACTGCTGAATATGAAATGCAATCTGATCACATAAGTCTCTGATGGGAGTTTCGCAGACTGAGGCGCCCATCACTGACTGATGTGTGCTAATCCTTTTGGAGGACATTCATTTGTTGATATTTGCTGTAGACATCAAAACAGATTTTTACATTTAGCCAAAGGTTTTAGACTGACATGCATTTGGCTGAGAGCTTTTTTCTTTCTATTTTTAGTTTGGCTTTAGTTTCAGAATGCTAGGTCACAACCTGGTCTGAGCAATTCATGCAACACTTCACATCACACTCTAGAAACTTAATCTGAAACACTATCTTTCAATGTGAATGTGTTTTGTGTCTGAATTTTCACCCTCAGTTACTCATTTGCAATAATTCATTCATTCAGCCATTAAACTAAAGGGTTGTTTTTTTTTTTTTTTCTCTTTTCTTTTAGGGAAATTCATCCTTTGGGACATCAATTGGCCGCAGAAGTTTGGTAAGTTAGGTTTTATTTTGGCCGTTTGAAAAGTCATCACTCAATATGCATGTCTTTTTTTGTTTGTATGAAATCCTTTTATAGTCTCACTCACTTGTCAGTCGTGCATTTCTGCATAACAAGACGATCACACACTCTACCCAAGCAGTGCATATGAAGTGAACAGTGAGCTACAGTTCAGGATTCATCTTCAATTAGATGCCGGACCCCAGTGGTGATGTCAGTGCTGTAATCTCATGAGAGCTGCCTGTGCCGATAGATGCTCGATCACAAATTACAGTTGTTGGACTCACCAGCAGGGTGTCTGCATCTATCAGGCATGTTGTGAAGCAGGGGAGACGAGTTAGCGGAGCTCAGCTTTCAGACTATGTTCCATTCTGATTAAACTGATCGAAAAGCAGCAGAATCAGAGGTAACGCTGATGTATTCTGAAAAGTTGGAGGATCCATGGGACTTCAAATACCAGGTAGGACAAGGCTGGGTGCCATGGATCTTAGATGATGTAACATTGTAGTAGCTTCATGCCTTTTTTTTTTTTTTTTTTTAGTGGAGATAAAGTAAATTGTTTCACAGATCTGTAACTGTGATTGTGTAAGTGACAAAAAAAGGTTTCGCAATAGTCTGAGATTTTCACAGTATGATTAACAACTTGGGAGAATATCGCCTTCCATTGTGCTACATAGTTACTGATATCAATTACAATAACTCATTAAGGGATGAATACTGATTTAAATAACCACTTAATCACAAGTCAAACTTGAAGTCATGGAAGTTACGACACAAAGGATCTATTTTCAAGTTAATAAATATGAAAGCTGTATGTCTGTGTGAACAAAAGTAACCACTGTCTCTGTCTGGATGGCATACACAGCATGATGACAGTACATTCTCATGCAGTTGTGAACCAATGAACTGGTATCCCATTGAATCTAGTCAAAAATAAATATTTAAGCTGGATAACCGTCATTGATCCCTCTTCCAGTCCTTAGAGATGGATCCAGATATTACATCTGCTGAAGAGTGGGATCACATCTTAAATGGAAGCATTTCCAAAAGCAAATACAGCACTAATGTGTTCTCTTACAGGATGTTGAAGTTTGCAGCAGAAACATTTAAGGATTATAGTGTATTTTGTGCCACATATAAGCCTGTGCAGTTAATGATATTGCTGTCACTGATGATTCCAAAAGTGCCACAGACAAGGGATAAAAATCCAAGTATGTGCCACATTCTGGGATATTATTTCAGTTGTGTGATTTGCTAGTTTTTTTTTTTTTTAGAAGGCTATCAATAGTGAGTAGTTTACTGGACTAAATTAGATTATCTGGAGTGTACGTGCTTTACTAGGATTCTACTTTTCATTAGATGCTTTTTTTTTTTTTTAACTTAAACACTCATCAGAAGCTATTCTTCTTTAGTTGGTGGCATCATGTGTCCAACCATGTCCTGTTTATTAGTGTTTACACAAAACCATGACAGTTCTTTTCATTAGTGGATTTCTAGGGCACAAACCTTTTTATGGTACATTTTATTCCTCATGAAGTTAAATATATGAGCCTCAAGCCTTTTATATTACCAGACATGAATGCTGTTTTTTTTTTTTAAATATAATTTTTTTTTCTGTACATGGGCTAATGTGCAGTGTTTTAAAAAGGCATACAGACAGTTTTAATCTGAGCAGTTTCTCGATGTTAACTCTTGCCCTGTGTATCTCTATGCACAGATTATAATATCAGCCTCATAGCCTGACCAGTACATGTGGTCCTCCAGCTGTGAACCAGCAGTGACCTTCATTATCATGATGCTGTGATGGTCAGCTGCTGGTCAAGATGGCTGGGGGAAAAGCGGATATAAATTTAGCTCACTATGACAAATGCTTTGGATGTGTTGTGTTAAAGAATAGCTGCCTTCATGAAGCAGATGTAGTTTTATTTAGTCTTCTCGTTCCCAGCTGTGGCAGCATGGAATTACAGTAGGCGATGTGTGACTGTTAAATGAGTTTTACTCTTAAATCCATCACTGGTGAACTGACCAGTGTGATAATCATGTCTAAGTACTTGCTTTGTGTTGTTAAAACTGTGTATTTACTATATGCATGTTATCATGGTAGAGTTGTGATTGTAGTTTTCAAACTTTAGTGTCATGCTAAGCTCCAAGACCTAAAAATGTGTCAATAACATCATGACAATAATGTGAAGAACAACTATGTTAATGACGGTTGAGATTAAATAGAGGATTAACTGTTTTAATTGAAGAGCTGTCATGAACTTTGACCAATTGCCACTGTCCAGGCAAATACCACCCCACCCCCACCGCTAAAAATAAAATAATCTAAATTGACCCACTAGTTTTATTGGGCAATGTTTGGGAAGGGTGCATCCAATACTGACAGAGGACACGCACTATGGATTAACGTTAATCAGAATCAGTTTTATTGTCAATTCTTCACATGTGCTTAACATACAAAGGTATTGAAATTACGTTTCTTGCTCCCTTATACGTTCATTTAAAGTGCAGATGCGCAACAGACAAAAATCATAGCTAAGTAGTAAAAAAATTAAATACAATGCTAATAAATAAATAAATAAATAGAGTGCAGTGGCTTAAGGCTACTTTCCTCATGCTACTAAACTAACGAAACAGGACATTATGTACAACAGTGTAGGTAAAGGTTTTCCTCAGTGTTCTTTCCAATGAACACTGTACTGATTAAAATGTAATGAAATAGTCCCCAATCAGTCAAAAGATTAAAATGTTTGATTACTTTTAACCTATAAAAACCCAGCTAAATATACATAGCGCGGGTACACGTTACTGAACGCCGCCATGTTTTTCTGTACATGAACCCAAAAAAAGACAAAAGTCCAAATATGTTCCTGTAGAACGGACTGGACTAATGCACCGGGTGTACATTGATTCTAGGACCACAAAGGAAACAAGTGCAATCAGTTTTTTGTGTAATCTTGATTTTTATGCCAATTCATATTTCCAACTGTACTTATGTGCTTTTACATTTTTACTGAATAAATCAAATCAAAAATCAAAAAGGTAATGACAGTTGGAGGCAGACAAGGGGGCACTGTTCCCCCTGTGGAACATTTACAGTGGAAGAATGAGCAGGTGAAGAAGAAACACAAACACCGTAGAATGAAGTTTGACTGAAAATTAGCAAGTTATGTGAAAATATTGGAAGAAAGCGGATCACAGACGTGGGTCAAATCATGAAGAAAAGAAAACACGATGAAACTATTAAACTACTGATCAACAGTGACAGAAAACTGGTAAAAACAGGTGTTTATTCCAGATGGAAGAAGGTGGAGGACAGAAGGATGAAGTGACAGTATGTTTTCTACAGGTAAGTTTACACTGGATTTTTATTTGGATTATGATTATGACGCTATTATTCATTTTACATTAAGTTAGTATTTTCTTTTATCTCAGACATATGTATAGGTTTTTCTCAAAAATACTAACTTTATTTAACAGTAAGACATAATGAACATTCTACCGTTATTAATTTTACAGTTGTTACCATCTGTATTTCTTCATTTTTCTGTACTTGTTCATTGGTGTCCTATAACATACAGTTTAACTGAATGAATATTCCATTTTAGTCGCTTATGTCTGAAAATGTTTCATCCTCAATCCATGGGAGTGGATGTAATAATATTCATAATGAAAGGGGGTTATTTACCAAACCTCTGTGGCCTGTTTGTCTCTGTATTTACATTCTGTGGGTCATATACTGATCTAAATATTCTAATATTCTAACCAGCAATATCACAATCAGCCCCATGCTACAGTTAGCCCTGTACTTCCTTTTGCTCCATAAACATTACCATTTCAGGGTTTGCCCCAGTGCATTATAAGCCTGGTGGGCCGCCAAGCCTTACTTGCCTCCCATGTCAGGCTAAAAGCATCATTTAAAAATATATATATTTTAAAGAAATTAAATACATGTTAAAACTAGTGACTCTAAAGATAGTATAGCTTCCAATCGTAGGTCTGTCTGATTTTTCAGGGTGTGAGCACAGGTAAAGTTAAAGGAAATGTGGGCCAGTAGAAGGACATGGAAGTGATAAAACAAAAGCAGATTCATGGATGAAACCATGGATCCGTGGTTGATCAACAGCTGGTTTGTTTTATTTTGAAGGAGTTTTATATCCGGCCACAGATGTCACTGACGAGCATTGGACGTGTGCGTTTTAGCGAAAAAATAAAGCCCTTAAAAGTGACTTCCTGGGTAGATAAAAGTGTTTAATCATGAATCAGGTTGTAGATTTAATGTATGCGGGTATGGGTTTGTACTGTACAGTGGACCGTACAGGATTCCGTAACACTGGTACTTCAGTCACATGATTCCTTCAGTCCACCTATAGTAAACCTGTTGATGGTGAGTTTGAATATTAGTCATTAAGTCCCGTTTCATTGTTTAGTTGACTTAAGCTGAAATTACAAGCTACTTTGCTAGCGCTAAATGAGTTTTCAAAAGCACAGTAAATATGATCAACTGAAAAAAGGACTGATATGGTGGAAGATGGCGATTATCATCCATCAGGAACTACAGTTAACAAACAGCTAGAGTCAGAGGGAACACGTGACTACAGTACATGCTCTCCTACAGTTTATGAAAAGAATATTTGATTGTCTGTCCCAAATGGTGACAGAACGTCATCTTTGACTTGGCTAACAACACATTTACACACTTTAACCTCTTGAGACGTAGGAAAGTAAAAGTTTTGAGTTTTTACATTAAATTATTACCTTTTTTGGAAACAGCCCAATGCAACAGTTTTTTCAGATGCATTTTAAACATTTTTAAGGAATACCCTTTGCAATAGAGAACTTATTTTTTTTTCTTCAATAAAGATGTGAAAGTCTTGTCCTTGAAAAATGACTGAGGGTCTCAGGAGGTTAAGAAAATGATATTAAAGTGAAGAGTGCAAACACTTCCCCCACCAAAATCTAATCGTTTGTTGATCTCCCCATTACCACCATAACCTGAAAAATGTCATCAAAATTCATCCATACATTTTTGAATTATGTTGTACACAGACAGACAAACAAACAGATAAACACTGGCAAAAACATAACCTCCTTGGTGGAGGTAATAAATAAATACATGTGACCAGTGCATATTGAAAATAAGTGCATGTTGAGTGTAAAGTTCTGTCAGGGTGTTCAGGAGGGTTATGACAGAATGGAATGAAAGAGTTTTTATGACTTATTTTTCTTTTACAAAAACATGGTGGGCTGCTGGTGGGCTTCCCTAACAGTCCTAACACCAGGCTTAGCAAGATTTCTGGAGGAAACCCTGTCATCTCCTTGTTTTATTTTCTGATTGTTGTTAGACTACTAAACATTTTAGTTATGAAGTAAGACAACCGTAAGGCTACTGTAATTGTAACATGGATTAACTGCATTATTTTATCCAATGTATAATTTGTTTAATTAACTTCTTCACATAGATTTAACACTTTTCTTGTCACTGTTTAATTTCAGGAGTGTCTTCAGACAACTGCTGAACACCCAGAGATGGAACGTGTCTACCAACGTGTTCAGTTGGCAGATAACAGTTTTTACATACGTGTAGTTTTGTGTTTTGTCTTTTCCAGGAACTATAAACTGAAAACTGCTATCATGGAAGATTCAAACACCTGGCTGTCTCATGTATTTTTTATTTTATTTTTTTACTATTGTACATATTTGCATTTCTAAAAATAAATATTTAATTACTGTGACCTTTTTACTGATTTCTACATCCTTATTGTGACTCAATCTGCTGTTTTGGAAATGTTATACATGGTTAAATTGTATAATAAATGAATCAATTACTGAAACATTAGTGTGTAACAGTTTTAATGGCTATAACCTAACATATACAAAGATCTGCAAAATTCATAAAAGAAATCTTACATTCACAATTGGATACAAGAAATGTTCCAAAATTAAACACATTTTATAACCTCTCTGTCCAGGGGGTTCAGGACACTTATTTCTGTTTCTCCGAGCAACTGACCCATATTACTAGAATATAAAACATCTGTATTCATCTGGTTTGGCCCAGTACAGTGACATCCTCCCTGTGTTGTCAATGGAGATGAAAGCAGTAGAGGAAGAAGTGAGGTAAGGTAGTAGTAAGATGGTTGTTCCATATCTGTGAGCTAGGGCTGGGCGATTTTTTCTTTTAAAAAAATCTCAGATTTTTTCCCAAAAAACTCGATTCACGATACAATTTTTTTTCCCACGTGGGCTAAATGAAAATGAAAACACTAGAAACATGGTTTCTTTCGTCTTCTTTTTTATAAAAATTAAATAACATGTAAAACAAAAATACTTCTACAAATAACTGTAAATAATAAATCAGTTGTGCAAAAGGTGCAACTGCAACCTGAGACTTTGCCTACATGAACTGTAGTAAGTCCAGACATATCCACCACTGTTACAGGAAAACAGTGCAAAAAAAATAGTGTAAAAGATACATTTTGTTGGAAAAAAAAAGAAAGCTCTAAATATTTTAACAACTAAAACAATATACATTAATACTCATATTATATGAAAAACATTGCAAAAAACGTAGTAGTGCAAAAGTAAGATAAAAACAAAACTAGTAACATTTTTACCTTGTAAGGACAAAATAAAACAAACCTTAATTATCAATCAAGCTACTTCAATAAACCTGAACATGTTACCAATATTTTGGATATATGATGTTATTGTGTCTGTTATTGCTCCCCATCGTGCTCCATGTTTATCATAAGGTTCAGAGTCATACATGGGTTCGGGTACCCGTGGGTGAACCGCAAATTTTCACGAAACGGGTGAAAAATGTTGTGCTGTGTCGGATACGGCTTCGATTCGGTTCGGACGTGGGTGATCGCGGGTCTAATTTGCGGTTCATAGGTTAACAACATTTTTATTTGGCTCTGCCTTGGCTATGTCACTGTTCAGTATATTCGTGGCAATAAATGTTTGTATTTAAGTTTGGCTATCTGACATTTTCTTTCGGGTTCGGGTCGGATATCGGGTTCATTTATAGCGGTCGGTTCGGATGCAGATTTTTTTTTTTCGTCGGAAAACGGGTCGGATACGAGTTTAAACATGACGGGTACGGGCGGTTGCGTTATGTCAAAATCAGAACCGAGCAGGACTCTGATAAGGTGTGCCACGAGAAAAGCTTTCAGTGTTTGTTGAACATTTTGAGGAAGTACTTGCAGAGTTCTGCTTTCGCTTCAGATGTGTGAACAGATTGGTTGTACCGCTCGTAGGCGGGGCCTGGGGTGACACACTACGGAAAGAAGCGTGGTTCATGGTTTTCTTTTTACGAGGAAAAAAAGTGGGGAAAAAATGTGTGTGTGTGTGTGTGTGTGTGTGTGGGGGGGGGGGGGGGGGGGGGGCGAATCGGATTGCTCGATTTTCCTAAAATATGAATCGATTTTGCCATAAAACTCGATTTTAAATCTAAATCGATTTTTTGCCCAGCTCTACTGTGAGCATTTGTTGGCAGTTGTTACATGTCCACCGTGGTTGGTTTGAGGAGTTGACGGTGCAACTCCATTAAATCAAACATGTCCAGGTTGTATTTCCTCCATGGAGATCAACAGTTCCACAAGCTCCTCTATCTTTCTTAACACTGAAAATATACAAAGTTGAAAGGCAAATACAAGTTTAAATTCAAAGATATTAATTTGTATCATGGCAAAGGCCTATGGGTATTAGATAATGATTAATAACTGTGTAAAGACAATATTAACTAAAAATGCACTCTATAAGAACAAACTAATAGTATTACTGGAGTCCTTATTTACATAGACATTAATATCTATCTAGATAATTATCTTCTGTTTTAAATAATGATCGACTAGAATCAGCTGATCATAAAAACGGCAGCGCTAGCATAACCAAGACATCTGAGCAACAAATGGTATCTGAAATCTCTTCACGTTCATTTCATGAATTGTGTTTTTCTACACTTACCTTATTACTCAATGGAAGCGATGACAAGATTTGTGCTGTTCACCGTTAGAACAGATTGTGGAAAAATGTGAAATGTACAGCCAAGGTAATGTGTCCTAAAGCGTCTGCTGTTAGGTATGTGGAACAGAGAAATACTGCCGTTTTTACGGCCATGTGGAGTATGGGAGCTACACACTGTACCTTTAATTCACTTCTTTGATATGTCCAGTGATATGTCAAATTAAATACCTGAAGGATCCTTCCCAAGGGATCAATAAAGTACCATGTAATCTCCAATCTAATTACTTAACCCATAAATCAACAGAGTGCATTTCAGGCAGAGAGTCAGTCTCTCTCTCTCTCTCTCTCTCTCTCTCTCTCTCAAAACTACTACAAAACATTAACTACATTTCATTACTTTTCTACAGCATTGTGTGACAATAAAAATACCCGATGCTATGCATGGTATCAATACAGTATAAAAGTCAGGCTGTAGCTAAATAAATATACATTATAATTACAGTGTATCTATTATAATAAAGTATAAGTTATTAACTTTACAAGTCACTGCTTTGGAGTTTGGTATTTCAGGTACTTGCTTCAGAAATCATTATCCATACATAGTTCTGTTTTTGACTCTCGTGTGTGCGCTGTTCCCTCTCAGGTCATGAAAGCTCCATTTATTCTCAGGTGCTAATAGGCTGCTGTTTTTGTTCCTCCATACAAGACAAAAGAAAAACAGTGGCGGTCTGTGAATTTACCTCACTGTGTTATCTGTGACTGCTCATGCCGAGTTGTGATATTGCGTTGGTGTATTAGGAGTATCGAGCGAGTCTTATAAAAAGCTACAATAATCCTACTACAACACACACAGGGTCATACATAGGAGGACACAGAATTCAGGTGGTGGTCTTCGTGTATACGGTTAAATGAGAGAAAGAGCGATTTATGTGGTTTTTTTTTTTTTTTTTTTTTTTTTTGCAGTTAAGTCCTGCCGCCTCTTCCCTCACATCTTGTTTCTCGAGTATTACATAAGCAGCCCAACTATTCACACCACAGAATGCTGCTTTTCTCAGTGGTCTGACACTAATCAAATAATGTCCTCTCCTGCTATGGTAAGGATGGCATGTCCTGATACATTTCACATCTAAAATTGTCAGAATATTAACTCGATTAAGGTAACTGCTAATTAATCATTTTGATTACATGGATCACATAGAATACAGTAGGTGGAGGGTTATTGCCTGTAGCTACTACAGCAGGACGGCAGCAAGTGAAATCTCTTATGCTCATACAGCCTTAATGATATTTTCAGCCTGTCATTCACGAGTCTCTCTCATAATCTGAACAAAAGCTCACAGAGGATTATGTTTCTCTTTTTTCCCCCAGTGCTTACTTCGGTATCATATCCGAGTTTGACCGTCTGAATCCTCTCAACAGCAGAAAACCTGCTGTTTGAATGACCTCCTGTGTTCCAGGTTACATAACACAACCAGAACAGAATACAATATTACAGCTGATTATTATGAAACAATGTCTTGTCTCACCAGTACAACTTTCAGTGTTTTTTTTTTTCTGAACCTAAGTGAATATGTTGGCTGTGGAAAATGATTTTCAGAATCAAATTTTTATCCTTAACATGTGTTTCTGAAAGGTAGAAAAAAAATCTATCTATCTATCATTGTTGGGACCCAGATCCTAAAAAGCTGTGGATCTCTTTAGAAAGGATGCAGTCTGAAATGAAGAAAAAAATGTAATTGTGGGAAGGTAATTTGTTGTTCCCATCGTGCAAAGCTTTCTGTTTGGACTAAGGCGATGCCCTTTCCCCTTCCAGATGACACATGCAATTAGTTTCCATAACAACCACACTATACAGTTGGATAATGTGTTTGTTCATTATGGTGTCGACTGTGAGAGAACACCAAGTCAATACTTATGCCTGTAATGTTCATCTTTCTACATCACTACATTGGAGGATTCACCGTCAGTCATATTCTAGTTAATCCTTGTGTTCATGTGATGATGTTGAATATGTTTTTGCTTACTGTGTGTTTCACAGCGGACTGATGATGAAGCTGTGCTGGACAGAGGGGGCACGCGATCCCAGCAAGGAACCAACTTTGAGCAGGAAGATCTCGAAGGTATGTGTCCATATTTACCAGTGTTTTGTAGTAACAAAGTAATACTTCACTACTGTACTCAAGTATGTATTGGAAGAATTGGTACTTTGTTAACCCCATAGCTCCCACAAACATAATAATCGCTAAATGTAATAAAAATAAGCAACTTTTAAGGTAGTGATCCCACAGATGTAATACCAATTTATGACATTTGTGGGGTGGTAAAATAATTACCATCTAAAGTTGTACCAACATCCCACAAGTGTAATAAATTGGTAGGTGACTGCCATTACCTTTATGGGTTATTTCATTTGTGGGGTTCCCAGCTTTACTGAGTACTTGTTGTTTTATTTAATTTCACTTCATTCCCGAACTCCACGACATACTTCGACTCTCATACATTTTTAATGCACAATATCATTACTTGTTACAAAAAAGAAATTTACAAATTAGGTGTTTTGACCACTGGGATTACCGGTGACAGCAACAAAGCTGATTTGCCATTGGGCCTAATCGCTTAACGTGCATTTGCAGACAGTCCACATTGAACCTGTCGACAATCTGTTGGTGTGAGCAAGATTTGAATGAAGCATTGCCAAAAACAGATTGGTATTATGTCAATGGTTTGGGTTTCTTGTTTGTGAATTGTAACATAGGGCTCATGTTTTGATGTGGCACAGTTTCTTTTCTAATTTTTTTAATCCCATCTCCTATTGTATTGTTTTTGGTTCAGTTTGTTCATTTATTTATTTGCAGTAAAACTATTGGCTGCATTCATACCAAATTAGGTTTATAGTTTTCCAGTGACCCAGAATAGGTCTGGTTAGATTTTGGGAAAATTAAGGCAAAGTTTCAAATTTTAATGATTTTGTGAAGTCTTTTTATTCCCATTTATTGTCCACCATCACCCTGGCGGGGGACATAGAAATGCTATCCATCCGTCCGTATGTCCGTCTGGGAACAGGGTACTTTCAATAACCTTTGGCAGCTTTGATGGAGGATCACCAAATTCACACCACAGATGCCTCTCATGAAGGCCTTGCTCAAGTTCGATGATGACTTGTACTTTTTGACACATTTTTTTGTCATTTGTGCGATGGTGGACACAAAGCCTTCAGGACAACAGCAGGTTATTTTGATAATGGGTGAAATTTCAAACGTAACAGCAAAATTATTGATTGAATTCATAACATATTGGATTTACATTGTTAGCCAGTGACTGACAATAGATGTCATTATATTTTGGGAAAATTAGGTCGAAGTTCAGATTTTGTAGAATTTTTCCCCCCTCCCATTTAGTTATGACGGAATTTTAAATTTCTATATAAACATCATTTGTGTTTCAATGCATATCAAACTTGGCACATATAGGCAATTGATATCCTGACACACACACACACACACACACATAGACATGACATCAGCTGGATTGATGCCAAAGTGTAAGGGATGGGGTTTGTTGTGCCTGGCACCGCTGTTATTTTGTTATTTATATTGTTATTGTTTTTTAATTCTGTCATTTCTAAAGCCAAATCTAAAAGTTTTTGGAACCCCCTTTTTTTTTTTTAAATCTGTGATGTAATCATTATTTTCAACAGCTTGTCTTTTACTTTACCATGTTTTAAAATCCTGGATACATTTTATAACATTCAACATTCTCAATTTTTTTGGTTGTTATTAACATTTATTTTTGTATTTTTGCTTTCATTATTTGAGTACATTTAATTGCAGATTACTTGATATACTTAAATACAGAAAATACTAGACTTAAAGACTTGAGTGACTTCAACTTGTACCAAAGTACATTTTTGTTCAGGTACCCGTACTTCTGATTCAATTATGACCTTCCAGTACTTTATACAACACTGGTATGAACGCCTAGTGCAGCAGGAATATCAATGCTTCAAGCAGGGAAAGGCTGCTGTGGCTGAGTTCACCCACGCTGTCCTTAAAACTGCTGCTTTCCTCTTAACTGCTTTTCTTTTTTTTATAGTTAAAGTATAAGAGCAGAGTGGGAGTTAGAAACTGTGGGTGAGCAAAGTTTGCATCAGTAATTTCATAGTCACTGAACATAGACAATGAAAATAAAAACATTAGAACCCAGAATCTTGGAATAGCTAAATACCAGCAGCTTTTACCATTTTCATCTGCAGACAAATGGACAACATTCAGTACATTATGTAATAACTTCATAAAATGTGGCATATTTTTCACATCAACAGCAATAACATCTACATTTTATGATAACACGCAGCTGACATGTAGTGTTAAAAAAAATTATTTGTTATCTCAGAGTATGATCGATCTCTCTCTCTCTCTCTCTTGGTGCTAAAGACATGACAAATGTTGACCATTATAAATAAATGGGGGAAAAAGACATTAAAAGAAAAATTAATTAAACAGTTTCTCAAAATGTAATGAGATATATTCTGGGTGCCTGGTAATCTATAAACCTAATTTGGTATGAATTCAATCAACAGTTTTGCTGCTAAAGTTTTCACTACGCCTTGCCTCTCCTTCCGGTGTGCGGGGTAAAAATAGGTCCAGCATTACACAACAATTCCATATCTTTAATATATAGGGTGAGATACTTTGACACACAGGGCCATTGCTAACTCACTGTTTCCTCTAGGATTTTTTTCTGCAGCGGGGGCAGGCACACCGGGGAGTCATGGTAGCATAAACAAGATGATAATTCACTGCAGATTTTAATTCTAGAACTGATTTATTAGACTTTTAACACACGAATGGTATAATGAAAACAAATAAAAAAGACGTCAAATTATTATTAATAATAATAATAATAAATGTAAATAAATGCACCCAGCCTGAGCACCGGATCTTTCTAGGGTTTTTGTAGAAAAGTTCTAAGGCTCTTTGGTCAAATTCTGCCAGGCCTGGCTTATTAATACTGAGCAACATCCAGAATATTCCTATAGGGACAGAGTAACTTTGAATTAATGTTATTTAAAATAAATATTGGCATGTAGCTAAATTATGTGAAGTAATAAGGGGGAAAAAGTTCAACACTCACCATTGACTGTATGGTGAAGGAAATCTGACTTTAAACAGACCTCTCTCCACAAATTCTACACTATCATAATCTAAAATATGAGCTGGGCATAGAGCAAGACCGTATGGAAGGGGAACACAAGTCTCCAGAGTGTCCCTTGCTGATGGCCTCTCAGTGTGAATAGAAGCAGATGTAGTTGGGTATTGTAAATTGTTTGTACCTGAACCTGAGCTTGATGATTGTGGCTGGTCAGGACTGGGAACTGTTTCCACACAGACTGATTGTGGCTGATGTCCAGGGCTTGAAATGCTGGTGGATAGTTGCTGGCTTGAGGCACTTGTGGATGCTTCCTCTTCATTCTCCCTCTGGCCTTGAGGGCTGCCTTTTAAATAGCATTGACCCTGCATCCCGAAATTAAAGACAAAACAAAATACTCAATGATTCCAGTGACATACTCTTTTAAACCATAGCACAAAAACTCATATGTTAATCAGGTTTATGTGGGCCTATGTGTAAATCAGTGGTATCATTAAAAATTAATAGGTCTGTCCTTAATTTTAACAAGTAAAGAAACTGATGTTATCACTGTATTGGAGAATTATAATAATTTAATGTCCAAAACATTGTCTTATGCAGCACAATGCTGTAAAGCAAAACAGTATTTCTGTAATGTGCACTTTTGTGCTCGAAATGTGGTATTTACTATAATATTTTTCATACTGCACTAGTTCACTATAAAATGTACAGCTTTGACAGTGCAATAACCTACAATGAGGATGTTTTGTTTTGTTCCATATGGGACAACATAAAAATATGTACATATTTTCTGAGTGAGTGAGTTTTTTTCATTTTATAGTTTCCTCAACAGATGGATCAGAAAAATAACGAGAAGAGAACATTTTCCCACACCCTGAGGCCCAGTCCACACGCGTGAACGTTTTCTAGTGAATCCAACACGATTTGTGATCCTTTGGGTCTCGCGTCCACATATTAATAGCTTCTGGTGTCCCAATCCGATCTCTTTTCAACACGAGTTCTCAAACATCACCCCGAATTAAAGGCAGATGCTAGATTGGAACGGCCGATCAAGTCATTTTCTATCCTCCAAAAAAAGCTGGAAACAAAGCAATTGGGACGGTTTTTTAATAGAACCAACATAAAATGCATGCAATAACAATGGTGAAAGCAATATTAATGAAATAACGGTGGAATGACTCATTTAACAATTTACAATTACAATTTACGATCCTCTTTGAACTATCTCAGTGTTGAAATCGCGTCGAGTGTCCTGAGCACCCCCTCCTCATCAGTTCCAAACTAGCATAGCAAGCTAGCTAGCTAGCAACCCTAAGGACGCCTTACCCAATCCACCTATAGATCGCTAGCATTCACTGGAAATCGGCATGAAGTAGTCAGGGTTTATTGTTTGCAATAAGCAAAGGACCATATTCATATCTGCAACGTAAACTAGCGAACCAGCGCGGCACCACCTATAATAATTAATACATAAGAAAAGGCACTGAAGTGGCTAGTATAAGCTAGCTGTAGTTGGCGATTGTAAGCAGTGTCGGTGAGCTGTAGCATAAACATACAAGTATACAAGGACTACAATTGAACATGTTATGATTTAAAATACAGTGTTGTTACCTGCAAGCGACGCATTGGGTAACATCTCCCTTTCCCTTCTTTTTCCGTTTCTCTGCTCCCGACTCTTGTTGCCTATCGACGCCATCATGACAGACCTGAGAGGGGGCACCAGGAGAATGTACAGAGGGTAGCAAAGTAGATTCACATTCTCTCTAAATATGCTGCTTTGTACAGAGTGTATTATTGTTACGAAGTCTAGCGCATATATATACATTTTAATTTTTCATTTTCCTCCCCATCACCACCAATGTGATTTGGTGTCCTAGTGACCACCCGGTGCCCTACCTACAAATGTATTGTGTACAGGTCCATTATTGCGACGCGTCAAGCCGTATCACTGGAAAGCGTTATGTCTTTCTGTCTTTTTTGTAATTGTCCACGGACGTTTTGGGTATATACCTTCTTTAGCACGCCATTGCAGTCATGGAATAATGATTAATAACGGAGTACTTTCGCACGTTTGTACACGCTCGTGGGCAGTTTAAGTCTCCGCCCTTTCCGGCAGGCTCATGGGGCCTGAGATCAGAAAACAAATGAATGGTATTCAATGGGAAATAAAATGCTCAAATCGTATCTGGTTTGTCATGTGCCCTGAATCACACATACGTTGTACCTCATAATAAATGATATTTGTTGATGTGTGTTTCAACTGCTTCCGTTAGTAATCAACGACTGATTCATTTGCGAGTAAAACCCTTTAATAATTTGGACTACAAGCCTGGCGCTCATGTGACGTCACCAGAGGCTCCACACCACCGCTGAGTGGTGTGTGACGTCACGCACGCGACGCATTGTAGTCTCTTACTAAGCCAACATAAAACCCAACGTCACATTTGCTTCCTATCAAAAACGGGTGGTCTGCCTGTGCCACATCAAATATTTCGTATTAACCGCTATCATGTGTGATTTTCAGAGCACTTGTTGAACGGAATCAGAATTTAGCTTGACTCGATCCTTTCACTCCCATTACATTTTTTGCTAGCTAAGCTTTCCGGTGAGTTCCCTCACTTGCGTATACGGACAGACGGCACCGTTGACACATAGTAGTTATGAATATCAAGTTATTAAATCAATTGTGTTCATACGTTTGTATTCCCTGACTGAATGTGCATGGTATGATGTTGAATGTTCCATCATGACAATGAACTAAAACATCAGGCCAAATCAACCTGTTATTGGCTAGAGCAAAAAAAGTGAAGGTGAAGGAGTGTCCATCAACCAAACAATCAAACAATCAATCAGTCAACTTTATGTATATAGCACATTTAAAAGATCCACAGGGGACACCAAAGTGCTGTACACACAAATGGGAAAAATAAGTTAAAAACACAATGACAGAAGAAATGGGGTCATGTCAGGTAGGTGTTTGCAAATGCCAAACAAGAGAGGTTACAACGAGTTGAAAGCCAAAGAGATATAATGTCCATCTCCGTCTCCTGACCTCAACATCATCGAGCCTCTTTGAGGAGGTGTCAAACAGTTCATACAAGAAAACCCCAAATCTGAAAGGAACTGAAAGTGTTTTGCCAAGAAGAATGGGCAGCATTACCATCTGAGAAAATAAAGTGACTCATCCACAGCAACTAGAAAAACCTTTAAGGTTTTATTAATATCAAAGGACCCAATGCAGAGGATTAAGAACTAGGGTATGTAAACTTTTGATCAGGGTAATTTGGAGAGTTTCTGCTTTCAGTATGATTTAAGATAGAAGACGACATTTTTTGACAATAAATGTCTTCACCAAACCATTAGCCAAAACCGCAATACAGTAAAAAAAAAAAATAAAAAAAATTGTCATGATCTGAAAAATGGCCAAAAAAAATCACAAATTCTGCTATGGTATATAAACTTATGAGCACAACTGTACATATTGTCTGTTGAGAGTAATGTACTTCCATTACAGTAAAAATGATCTGTATTATCACTAAAGCTAAATGGAATCTGAAATATATATTTTTCTACAATTACTGAATATATTATTGAATATGTCTAATGCAACAATGCACATTTAGATGCACAAAGGTAGATTAAAGTTGATCTCTTTATACTATGCCCCTAGGACACAGGACTCTATACATTGGGGTTCACGTGCCTTTGGGCAGTACAAGGCATCGCAGTCATCGCAGGCACCGTCACCATGGAAACAAACACAAGAGGCGGACCATGGAGCGATCCCCCACCTTGGTTGAGGGTAGAGAGTCTCCAGTTTATGGTATTGGCTACAATACCATCATAATATTTGCTTATCTGTTCATTTTCCTCAAAGAAACCTTAGATTCTTCATATGACCTTTTCAGTTTGGGTAATTCTTTTTGTTCCCAGATACTCCCTCCCAGAGAGTACAGTTCCTGTTGGGCACTGAGGATGAAGATGAGGAACACATTCCTCATGACCTTTTTACAGAGATGGATGAGATCTGTGTGAAAGAGGGAGATGATTCTGAGTGGAGAGAAAGTGCCAGGTACTGCAATTGTCATGTTATTAATATAATGCCTTTACGCACCCATGACCTATATATCAGCACTGGAAATGCTGATTGAATGGACTGGTTGTGGAGGTGATTCCACTTATACTGATGAGGGATGTATCTGTGTGTCACCATCATTATTCAATTGCATTAAGTAATTTGATTGTATTTATTGTTATTGCTCTTTTGTCTATTTGTCAGTTTTCTATTTTGTGAAAAAATGTGTTGTAGTTTAATTTTTAATGGGTCGCTAGTTGACAAGGGACAGGGTCCTTAGAGTAGAATAGAATACTTTATTGTCATCCATAAAACAAAATTGCACATCTTTCCAATTCGTCCAATATATAATATCACAGACAACCACTAGGGGAAGATCCAAACAGCTCTGGCTCATGTAAGACTTGAAAGTCAATCTAGAACTGTACAAAGCTAAAGACCTCCAGTGTTGTTGTTTTTGTAGGTTTGAAATTAGCATACTTTTTTGGGGTTCGTTTTTCTGCAACAAAATACACATACAACCCTTAAGGACACACACAAAAAAAACTGAATGCAACTCATTCTAAAGGGTAAAGTCACAATCCAGTGTCCACTTAAACTCCCCATAACCGTGACAACGGGGAGCTTAAGTCCTGCCGGGAGTCTCATGGGGCCTGAGTGTGGAAAATTAATGAATAGTATTCAATGGGAAATAAAAAGCTAAAATCATATCTGGTTTGTCATGTGCACTGAATCACACACATGCTGTACCTCATAATAAATGATAATTATTGATATGTGTTTCAACTGCTTCTGTTAACTAACGGCTGATTCATTTGTGAGTAAAACCTGTTAATAATTTGGACTATATGCCTGGCGCATTTGTGACGTCACCACTGACTTCACACACAGCTGAGTGGAGTGTGACGTCATATACGCGACGCACTGTAGTCTCTTACTAAGACCACATAAAATCTAATGTCACGTCTGCTTCCTATCAATAACGGGTGGTCTACCTATGCCACATCAAATATTTCTTATAAACCGCTATCATATGTGAATTTCAGAGCACTTGTCAAATGGAATCAGAATTTAGCTTGAGCCGCTCAATTCAATGTTTTTGCGAGCTAAGCACCCACGGACCGGAAGTAGAAGGGCGTGACTTAACTTTCCCACATCTTTGCTATAATCTTTTCTTTTTGACACAAAATTGCAGGCAAGTTCGATTTTTTTTTCATTTTATTAACTTTTAAAGAGTCTGTTCTAAATAAATAATCAACATAATGTTTCAGAAATACTTTGGTATTCATGTAATAATGTTTGAAAACATGCTCAACCAAACAGTAGAGGTAAAGGGTCATGAAATGCTAATGCTAATCGCTAATCCTAATCACTAATGATACAAACACAAAGAGTTAATACAACTAATTCGAACCAAGTCACAAAGTATTTTGGTAAGATTGGAGAAGGAATAATGTTTGAGTTTTAATACTTTAGTTAAATTTAGGGGCAGTAAAAATATATATATTATATTATAATAATCCATGTGAGGTGGAAAAAGGAAAACAAACAAAAAATATTGTGATTTTTGTAGTGTGACCAACAAATAGTTAACTGGTAATATCATGAAGAAAGAAAATACATAAAAGTGAGTCTCTTGAGCTGCAAAAAATTAGGATCCATTAATGAAGGAAATCAGACATATTTTATTTACAGTGAAATCCTGCAAGAGGCAATACGGAGGAACACTAAATAAGTACAACTGAGACAGAAACAGAGATATTAAAAGTAAATGTGGGGAGAGATGGACCCAGATTGATTGAATGTTGTTATTGCAGCCAGAACAGATGGTGGGTCTGTTTGCCGTCTGCTGCACTCTCCTGACTGATCTCCAACTTCTGTTACAGGTGGCTGAAATTTGAGGAGGATGTTGAGGATGGGGGAGAGCGGTGGAGTAAACCCTACGTCGCCACTCTGTCTTTGCACAGTCTGTTTGAGCTACGCAGTTGCATTATCAATAGCACAGTGCTGCTGGACATGAAGGCGAATACTATTGAAGAGATTGCAGGTCAGATGTGGTTTACAGTAAAGAAAACAACATTTTCTGTATCTGCTTTACTTAAATTTGACCTTTTCAAGTCTCACCTACATGAGTAAATGTTTGCATCATGTTCATGCTAAGACTATATCGTCCCGACTTTTGTTTTATGTAAATTTCACACTTAAAATTGATTTATTTATCACATGGAAAACTTCAATAAAATTGGAAGTAGCAGTGATAGTTTAAGTCAACCCTTTTACTGAGGTGCTGGACTGAAATGTTAATTAGAGATTTTGATTTGAGACTCTTTTATTTTTTATTTGACAGAGTTAATTACCTTTCAGATTGTGTCCCCATTCTGTCCAGTAAAAACCATATATTTCCAAAGGCCCTCCTTGTGATAAGAGAGTTTATGGGTTGACTGTAAAATGGTTCTCCTTCTTAAGCTACTGTAAATAAACCGAATGATATTATATAAGAAACTATCTTGGATTTTCTGTAAAATGTATTGTTACAAACCTGAAAACTGGACTATTCTTCTGAGTTCTTGGAGATACATGTTTCTGACAGAACAATGATGATCAAACTAGCATGTTGATCCTAGATGTGGTAGTTTTTATGCCGTTGTGTATTTGTCCGGTAGTTACCACAAAACAATCTGGGCATAGCAATGTAATTGCAAGGCTATTGTATTCCAAAATTAACAATATCTCCCAAAATATTAAATATTTTGGGAGATATTAAAATATTTACCATTTTTGCTACAGTCTTGCTTGGCCAAAAATCCATAGGGATGCTAAATTGCAGCTGTCAGATCTTTCCAGATTTTTTTGTGATTGCAGAGAAACACGCGCGCGCACACACAGAGGCCACATGTCTTTTATAATTTAGATAGAATATGATGTATCATTATAGATTAAACTTCTGACAGTACACAGTACATTATATATAAAAAATATTTGCACATTTAACACCAACAGCCTGTAGGACTTCCCATTCTTGAAAAATATCAAATCAGCATTTCTTATTAGTTTAAATTATGATTTTCCTAAGTGAGAGATAGAGAATTAAGAGAATTAGTCTTGATTTAAAATTATATCTATGTCCAGAATCTGACAAATATTACAGAAAGTCACAACATTTGATTTGATTGATTTTGATTTGAATGATTTATTCATTAAAAAAACAAAAAAATCATTAAGTAAAAAAATACAAAAAATAAAAAGCACATGGCCATATAAACAAAATTAACAAAAACGATTAAATAAGTTTTCATTGCAATATTTATCACACAATAAGATTATATTATGACACTAAGGTATCGCCCATGTCCCTGTTAACAAAGAAGAACCCACATTTATAGTATAGTACAGTATAATATAACATTACACTGACTAGGTCCATTCGCAATGACTGCTTTTATTTTTCAGCTTAAGTATATGATAAATACATTTTGCTGATATTTTCTTTTAGGTTTTGAAAACAACATTTGCAGCAGTAGATTCTCAGAATTTCCTACTTTTGCATGTGCACTTGTTAACACCTTTTTTGTGTCTTCCTCAGACATGGTCTTGGACCATCAGGAGTTATATGCACCACTAGGAGATGAACTCCGAGGTAAAGTGCGGGAAACTCTGCTGAAGCAGCACCATCACCAGACACAGAAGAAGTTGGCTAACCGTCTACCAATAGTCCGCTCCATTGCAGACATGGGTCGACGTGCATCTGAGCTCCACCTGGACAAAAATGGTGAAGAAACAAAACAAAGTGATCTGATCTGAGACTGTGGGTTTTGTTAATGCACTCAATCGTTTGTTTTTTAGCAAGCAAAAAAAACCTTGGATTTAGAAGCATTAGATCATTCATCTTGTTTTAATGAATTTCATATTTTAACCATATAATTTTAAGCTTGTCAAATTTGATACATGGCTTTTGAAGCCCTCTACGTAATCAGTGTGATTTTTGTTTTCATGAAAAGTCTGATGTATACAGTTAGGGGGGAGGAATTAATTCACCAGAAGCCTTTCCAATCACACTAAGCCTGTTATTAATGAGGAAAGAGGTTGAACTTTTGCAATTTTGAAAAGGAATTAGCAATATGATAGACATGTTTATGTTATATTATGTTTTTGTTAAAAAAAATAATATTTGAGCATCGAGACTTGATGTATTAAATATGATACAACATTTAAACTCATACACGGAAATTGATATTTGACAAAACATTATTTTGGTTGTTAAGAAGGACCAATGAAAACTCCAGTTTCAAAGAACTGGATTTTTTTTTCAGTGATTTAATGGTTCCAGCTTTACAGGATCAAGTAATCATACACATGTAGACATGTTTATTCCTATTTTTAACTATCTTCATCCAAGATATATTGTCAAATTTAATTATCTTGCTGCATGAACATATATTTCACTTGTTTTGAGAACCTTTTCCCTCAGATTTAGTGTTTTATCTTGTTTTTCGAGTGCTCTTTTTGCAGTGCAACACTGTATTTATTCAGGTGTAAATACTTAACAAATGTACATCTATATTCACATAAGGCCTTAACTTGTATACATTCTAAGCATCAGACTGCTCAATTATTAAAGTTACTTATTAGTTACTCAAACATTTCTAATAGACTAGATGTAGGTGTTAAATTATGAGCACTTCAATTTGTAAGGTGGTAAGTTGTAAGTGCCACCTCCTGCTTTGTGAACTAATTTCAACACATAATTATTTTTTGACCTATCAACTAACAGGGTAATAACGGGTTTACTGAAAATACTGCTGGTTTTATCCACAACACCTATGAAAGCTGCCCTAGATAACAGGTTTTGTACCTTTGTTGTCTCCACTTACATGTAAGATATCCTTATAAGCGCAAAGACACCACTGATTACAAATCAAACTGTTACTTTGAAGAGACAGTGAGAAGTCAAAGTCAAGGGAAAAGTAAACCCACTGTATATCATCAATCACTCAGTTGACTTTTGTTCATTCATCACTTCCATGTCTGGATTTTACAGGTCAGATCACAGCGTCTCAGTCTCAGTTGGCATGTCCAGACGGGAAAGGCGATGTTAGTAGAGACAATAGTTCTGTGGACATCAGCAAGGTATCGTATGTACACTGTACACATGCACTGACATGCACAGATCTCAAATTATGTAAATGATTGCATCTATTTATATATATGTGTGTGTGTGTGTGTGCATATATAAGTGGAACAAATGTGCTTCTTATATGATGAATATGAACAGGCTGTATTTTGAAGAATGAACAGGAGGTTGTTGGTATTTTAATGGAAAAGGGCATCTAGTTAAGGATTATGGTTAAAACCCTGCTAAGTAAGATGAAGGTCTTTCACCTCAGATGATTACCTCATGAAAAACACACACAGAGGAGACAAAGACAAAACCATTTTGCATAATGTTCATACAATATATCTTTTTAACCTTTTGTCCAGTCATTATTTAACCTACGTTATCTGTATTTTTACTCTGTTGATCTGAATGATTGCAGCTCATCATGTAATTTATACTGAGTTATTAAAAAAGAACACTGGAGAAAAATCCAAATCTTGCCGAGTGTATTTTTCTCTTTTTTAGTCATAATATCTGCTCAGACTTAAAATAAGACATAATCATCTAAAGATTAACGTTTCAGTGAGACATAAGAACTTATTTTTATCCAATAGATCTTGAAAAAAAGATAATTTTCACTTGTTCTAATGGCAGACTTTTCTTTCCTTTAGGTAATAAGAAAAAACCCCAAAAAAATATTGAACTATGAAAAAAAAGTCTACCAATGGAACAAGTAAAAATGATCATAGTGGGATTTCTTGAAATAAGATTTAAAAGATTTATTGTCTAAAAATAAGTTCCTATATCACACTGAAAAGTTCCCATTTCAGTGATTATATCTTATTTTAAGTGTGATGAGATATTTTGACTAGAAATGAGAAAAATACACTTAGTAAGATTTAGATTTTTGCAGTGAATGAACCAATTTCATGACGCATTGCTTCAATTTTCAAGCATCGTCATGGAATGACTTATTAACCATCTGAAAATGGAGTAACAACAGGGATCATCTGAGAGGATTGTGATATGCTGACACACGTCTGGGAGGAATTCTCTTATCACATTGATATTGTCTGTGCTGCAGGTGGTGGCCACATTGAACATGTGTAAGACAGGAAATAAAAGTTGATTGTCAGTAGAATTTGTGGCTTGTTTGAAATTTATATTAAAATATTGAATCCTGAAATTAGTTAATTCTTTTTAACCCAATACATTTATGTGTCTGGGCTGCAGCCAAAATTGGCTTTCTGTTACAAGTGGAATTGTATTAGAATAGAATAGAAAAACACTTTATTGTTGTTGTAAATACAGTGAAATTCCATTTAGCAGCATCTCATCAGCACCATATCATAAAAACAATCTAAAAGACAATAAAAGAAAAGACAATATATAATAAAAACCCAACATATATCAGCAGAGGTAAAAGACATGTACATACTTTACACACCATGGTTAAAAAAGTAAATTAATTAAATGTCCAGTTCAATAGTTCAAAAAATGCAAATGTATTAAAGTGCTAATAAATTGCTAAAATTATGGACACACACACATAAAAAAATAATTATTTTGTGAATCTGGAAACTAGGTACCAGTTGTACAATATCAGATCCATAACAAGTTCTGACCATCAGTGTATCGTTGTGAGCAGCTGTCTGTCTAAAGGCCATATGAACTCAATGAGGGAACAAACAACACCCCAGTCAAGACTTGTCAACTCCACATAATTATCACTGAAAAATTAACACTTTGTCATGTTACAGAAATACTGCACAACCATGATCTACTGCATCAAAGAGCGAAAAAAGACATAACATAATAGGCTAGGTCATCTTTTAAGCTCTAGACAAATGTCCTTTACATTATTACATCACAGGTCACATAGGGTCACCTATTGCACTTCCATCAGTAATCCTTTGTAATATTTCATTCTAACAAATGTGACTTAAATATTCATGATCTTTGATAATGCCTGGCTAGCCACACTATTTTTAGACACCTTATGGTGCTTCATCTGTAGCAGTATAAAATATAGTTGTATTTATAAAGTGAACTGTACGTTTCAGTACGTGCTCTGTCAAAGCGGCTTAGATCAAACTAGGGAGGATATTCAAGAGCTTTTGATAATACCGACTTTTATGGGTTTTGTGTTTGTTCATCTTAATTCACGACAAATTTACAGAAAATTAGCTTTGAGGTGTTTTAATTTCAATAATGTTTTGTCATTTTTCTAAGAAATATACAATACGAGTTTGCATTCAAGATTTGAAGAAAAATTATGAAACTAGAAAAGTACTCTGAGAGCGCAGACCTCCGCCAAGGTAGACCCCCCCCCCCCAGATCACCACCAAAATTGACTAATTTCTACACAGTAAATTTTGCAGTGTTAAATCAACACTTAGAGAGTTAATTTGGAGACAATGGGACCAAATACACTCTAGAAGGAGTTAAATAAACTCTCTAAGTGTTGATTTAACACTGCAAAATTTACTGTGTACATCTCCTCATTACCAACCTACCCTGAAAATGTCATCAAAATCCGTCCACCCCACCCCCCGATCAACACTAAAATGTAATAATTTGTTCCTTGTGACACTCCTAACACATCCTGAAAATTTCATCAAAATCTGTCCATATGTTTTTTTGAGTTATCGTGCCCCCCCCCGATCGCCATCAAAATCTAATAATTTCCAGATCTCCCCATTACTAACCTACCCTGAAAATTTTTATCAAGATCCATCCATAACTTTTTGAGTTATCTTACTAACAGACAGACAGACAAACTCTGGCAAAACCATAACCACCTTGGCAGAAGTAATTACATGGTTGACATGTGACAAAATATACATAAACATACATAAATATTCATTCTTATTTTCCAGCCATGTACACTGTCACCGTTAAAGTTGGAATAGTTTTATTTTCAGACATATTCCTCTTTTTATTCCTATTTATACATCTCGGATTTCACCACTGACCTGGTGTAATGACTACATATTTTATCTATAACAAGAATAAATCACGTTATCACAATCATTTCATAATAACAAGCAGAAATATTTTATTCTAACTTCATTGCCAAAAGAGTATAATTTAACACAGCACTCATTTATATAAAACCAATGGCACACGATTGGACTGCACGCTTATCTGCAGTAGAAATCAATTTCCTTTTCCATTTGAGTGTGACACTAAACCAGAAATTAAAATGACATAATTGTTAAGTAATGTCAAGTAGAGAAGGTAGTTCTGAAGGGACGTGTGAAATAAAGTGTCATGAGCCTATTATTCTGTGCTTTGTGCCCATTTTTAGATGGACCTACATTTCATGAAAAAAATTCCAATAGGAGCAGAGGCCTGCAATGTCCTGGTGGGAGAACTGGACTTTTTAAACAAGCCGGTGGTGGCGTTTGTTCGTCTTTCACCTGCGGTCCTGCTCAGTGGACTGGCTGAAGTTCCCATTGCCACAAGGTCACTGCGAACAGATAAAAAATATCACCTGCTACCTATGTGATAGTTTTAAAATGAATGAAAACCTATTTAATTGTCTGTCACTTTCACAAATTCTATCTATCTATCTATCTATCTATCTATCTATCTATCTATCTATCTATCTATCTATCTATCTATCTATCTATCTATCTATCTATCTATCTATCTATCTATCTATCTATCTATCTATCTATCTATCTATCTATCTATCTATCTATCTATCTATCTATCTATCTATCTATCTATCTATCTATCTATCTAACTATATCTACATCTATCTATCTGTCTGTCTGTCTGTGTCATCTTTTCTTTAAGATGTGTAGAGGTATCCAGATGTTCCTAATATTCGTCTTCATCTACAGGTTTCTTTTCATTCTCCTGGGTCCCATTGGCAGAGGGCCTCAGTATCATGAGATTGGAAGATCCATTGCAACACTGATGACAGATGAGGTATATATTCACTGAAAATCACCAAACCATGTCAGTATCTTGTAGGGTTTGTTTACACATTAATGTTTTGAAGAAGTGGGTGATGGATTTAAATGTCAACCAGATGTCTCTCTGTCTACACTTTGAATAAATTCACAGACACTCAGAAAATTTCAGAAGGGATGGATATTTCGCAGCATGAATCACAGCTCGGAGAGCTTTTATCACATGCTTTTGGCGATTAGTCAGCCCTCATGTCCTCCTTTTTGTCTTCAATTTAGGCTGCTATCCATCACTGCTTTGGAATCCAAACTTTATAATAAAGTCTTCAGACTGAATAGATTTGATGAAATTGGATCAGTGAGTGACTAAAACAGTTTTTTTTTGACAGATAATAGGCCCCGCATCTGAACAACAAAACAAATCTGGTTGTTTTTATGTGAACTTAGATTGTAGAACCTGTAGATTCAAACAGAAAATGCTTTTAGGTTTGACTGGGCTCAAGGAGGAGGTTATGTTTTACTGTGCGTTTGTTTGATTGTTTGCAACATGAGTCAAAACGTCATGGACGGTTATGAAACTTTCAGAGATGACTGTTAATGCGTAAAGGAAGAAAGATAACATTTTGAGTTTTAAAGGTCAAAGGTCAAGGTCACAGTGAAGGTCAACAGCTAAAACACAAGTGTTGATATCTCAGAATCCAGACAAGATAGTATCATGCATTTTATTTCATTCACTTCATCTTACCTTCGGTCATCAGATGAGATAACACCGATTGGCTCGATGATGTCACATTTTGACGTCATATGACATCAAGCAAATTTTTTTAGCAAAAATAGTAACATTTAGGACCTTTACCTTAAAGCAGGGTTATTAAAATATTCTGTTAAATCCAACAATATCTTGTGCTTCATATTTAACATTAAATCTAACATGTAAAATGTGGTCATTGTGCAACGTCACATAACATCAGGGTGACGTCATACATGGTCGAATGTTGAAATGACCATATCTCAAAAACGGGATTATGGATTTCTTTGAATTTTTTAAAACCCTCTAAGGGATTACTAATGACTGATAAATCGTGAGCGAACACAGAACACTAGTTTACAAATAAGTTACAAACATTCAGATCCAAACCTTGGCAGACTTGTGCTCTCTGAGTGCTCTAGTTTAGAAATGCACTGAATGAGCCTCTTGTATTTTACCGACTCTAGGTTTTCCATGATGTTGCATATAAAGCCAAAGACCGCAACGACCTGATCGCTGGCATTGACGAATTCCTCGATCAGGTGACAGTCCTGCCTCCAGGGGAATGGGACCCGACCATACGAATAGAGCCTCCAAAAAATGTTCCTTCTCAGGTTAGCAGGAATTTACTTGTTAAATTTACTTGTCACTTAGGAAAAAAAGTGTGACTGTTAGGAATTTTTCTTTGAATAACAGCCCAGTTACAACAAACTATTTGTTAAACAGGAGAAGAGAAAGAAAAATAACACTTTACCAAATGGATTAGTGGATGGTGAAGATGAAGAAGAACACGATGAACATGGTGGTCCTGAACTCCAACGCACTGGAAGGTGGGAGACATGATAACACTTTGTCTGCAATAGTAATGTTTGTAGGAATGGATTAAATATACTGGAAATGGCAAGTTTTTTTGGTACCGCAAAGTGAATCTTGCTGTGATGTTACTATTAAACACTACTTATACTTCATCCTTTAGAGTTGCCTATTAGTAATGAATTGTATGGTAGTTTAACTCATAACGACCCAATGCTACTTTTGAATCAGTTCCATTTATTATATAATAATCCTGTGTGTTTTAATTTTTTCAGTAAAAATGTCAGATTTTCCAATAGGCTATTTAATCTACTGATTAGGTTTTATTTTCATAAAAGCTCAAATTAAAATTGAGGGTTGCTCTGTCAAAAAGTAAAGAAAACAAAAAAACAAAACAAAAGGACATTCTCATCAAAATATATAATTAAATTAATATAAACCAAGTGTGTCCCTCTTCTGTCAATGATCCGACTTCATGAGTTTTACAGGTGAATCAATATTGTAGAAGATGATGGTGTTTCCACGTTCACTAGTCATATCTGATGACCAGTAATAGATGACAAACTGCATCTTATACCAGTTATTTCCATGTATTGATTTGTGGCGTAAGATGATTTTGGTTGCTAGTGGGTGTTAGGGTCTTTATGGGTGAAATCTTAGCAGAGCTTCTATCTTCACATTCGGTGCTCAGCTCTGTTTTCTCAGTTTTATTTTTTTTTTTATTGAAGGTTAATCTGTTTGAGTCATTGTTGTCAAAGGTGCCTTAAAAATACTGAAAACGATTTAGAGTGTAGATGAAAATATAAAAAAGAAAGAAATACAAATCACCCCCCTCCAAAAAAACTGTAATGTTTGTCTGCTATTTCTGGGTAAACTTGGTCTCTAGTCATAAAGTGGTTTCCATGGAAACATCCTGCATCGAAATCTCTATTTGCAGCTCGACTTTTCTATCATGGAGACACATCACACTCATCCAAACTCAATGAGAGGGGCACTGAGAAGAAGGAAGAATTTGAGGAAAATCAAGTTAGGGAAGCTGTGAGAAAAATCTGACACTTTTTTTTTTTTTATTTTTGACTCGTGTGAGATTTTTTTTTTCCTTCCCTCTACTTTTCAGCAAAATGAAAAAGACACCAATGATGTTCTTATTTTTGTGTTTCCAGGTGGTTTGGAGGTCTGTTTCTAGACATCAAGCGCAAGGCCCCTCACTACCTGTCCGACTACACTGATGCTTTTAGTTTGCAGTGCGTGGCCTCTTTCTTATTCCTCTACTGTGCCTGCATGTCGCCTGTCATCACCTTTGGAGGACTACTGGGCGAGGCAACAGAAGGACGCATAGTAATGCACCTGTCGTTTCCTTTAACTGTTCGCTGCACCAACCTTTCAGCACAATAAAAATAACAGCTGTACTCCAACATGGTAAATCAATAATACCTCTGTTGCTTGTTCTTCTTCCACAGAGTGCAATTGAGTCACTGTTTGGAGCTTCACTGACTGGAATAGCTTATTCTCTGTTCGCTGGGCAACCCCTCACCATTTTGGGCAGCACAGGGCCAGTGCTTGTTTTTGAGAAGATACTGTTCAAATTCTGCAAGTATGTTCTCATTTCATACGAGCGTACACATAAATCATCTCACTAAATGACATGTGCATTGTTAAAACCACTGACCCCATGTTCATTTCATTTATATATTACATAATTCTAATTACGTTGATAGTCATTTGCTTTCTGTAGGATGTTCCATATCTCACATCTGGCCTCTTCATCTGGTGACCTTTTATTCAGGCATTACATTTCATTTAAATTGCAATCCTCTCCATTGTGTAGACAAGACGATTAATGCAAGATATATATTTTTTTCCCTTCTATCTCTCCACACAGGGAGTATGGTTTATCCTATCTGTCTCTGAGAACCTGTATTGGTCTCTGGACAGCTTTACTTTGTATTCTCCTGGTGGCCACAGATGCCAGCTCCCTCGTTTGTTATATCACACGTTTTACAGAGGAAGCCTTCGCCTCGCTCATTTGCATCATCTTCATCTACGAGGCCTTGGAAAAACTCATCCACCTGGGAGACCACTACCCCTTCAACAAGAACAACAACCTGGAAAAACTCACCCTTTACTCGTATGTGGACACACAACAATAATTACTAAGTACATTTCTTAGAGGGTTGACAAATCCCTGACAGATGAGGGATTATTTAGTTACCCAGATGCTCATGTGCTTCCACAGATGTTCATGTGTTGAGCCTACAGACCCCTCCAATGGCACCCTGAAGTATTGGGAGATCAACAACATCACTGCTTCAGAAATCTACTGGGAAGCACTGGAGGTCAAGGTACTATCTTTGCTGAGCTGTTAAATAATAGGATCTATGATCTGTTTGTATTCTCTATCCTCACAGCAGCTGCAAGGATAGACTCACTCAAAGACAGACTGAGCATTTTCCACCTTAAAGTGGCAAGCTTTCCCAGATGGAGGAGAACAGAGGAGATTAAGGGCATGTGGGCTGGATTATATTGGATTACATTACATTGCAAATCACTATAAAAGCACAATTTTGTACTCAGGAAAGTTTTTCTGTGGTCATAAGCACTGTTTATTGTAATCAGAAGCATGCTGGTGCAGGTGCATTGCTAACCACTGTTTATTCAGATGCTGTATCTATTATTGCAGGACTGTATTGAAAAGCAAGGAGAGTTTGTGGGCAGTGCATGTGGATCCCATGGACCCTATGTTCCTGATGTCCTCTTCTGGTGTGTCATTCTCTTCTTTGGTACTGTCTTCATGTCTGCCTTCCTCAAAGAGTTCAAGTTCAGCAATTATTTCCCGACAAAGGTATTATGCATTAAACATTTTCATTATATTAGTGTGGATTATATGTGATGAATGAAGACAAAGCTCTTGCCTCTGCAGGACTTTGGATCCATTGCATAGTGCAGTGGTGCACTCTAGTGGTTGCAACTTGTACATTTCAACATAGCATTGCAGTGGCTTGTGTTCAATATGCAAGAACTAATTAAAAACATAATTTAGTAAAAATAAATAATTTAAAAAATTTGGATTTAAATGTAGATAGTCCGCTTAATTAAATTAAAGAATGAAAAGGTGAGAAAATCAATGATGTCCAACAGAATGCTAAATCTATATATCTGTGACATTTCCTACATAGCAGTGAAACATCTGAACGGTTGAATCTAAACGAATGAAAATTAAATAAAATGTTACAAATACTTGGCAAAATTTGTCATTGGGCCGATAAAAAAATGGCACTTGTAAAACTAAATGATAAAAAGGTGGAAAACTCCTTAAATCCTGTCATCATTTAATAGTTTTTCCACAGACTAACTTAAATGCCACTGTTTTTTTTAAAGGCATTTGTAATCATCCTCTCATTCAGGTGAGATCCATCATCAGTGACTTTGCGGTTTTCTTCACCATCCTCACGATGGTCTTGGTGGACTACGCCTTAGGGATTCCATCTCCTAAACTCAAAGTTCCAAGTGTGTTTAAGGTGAAATACCATATTTCACATGAAATTAGGATAAAAGCATACATGTGATTAATGGATAAATCAAAAAGCAAAGTTCCAAAAGCATCTTTGAACACACGACTATTTCTGTCTAAGCAACCACATCATTTCTTCCCAGCCAACCAGAGACGACCGTGGGTGGTTCATCAGCCCTCTGGGACCTAACCCCTGGTGGACAGCCGTCATTACGGTGGTCCCAGCTTTGCTTTGTACCATCCTCATCTTCATGGACCAGCAGATCACAGCTGTCATTATCAACAGGAAGGAACATAAACTTAAGGTAAATCAATGTCCTAGACTTGGCCTTTGCAGATGGTATTTACATCACCGTAGAGTCAGGCCGGTTTATTTTCCGAATGATTCAACTTTATTCACTGATATTCCCCCTGTCAGAAAGGCTGTGGGTACCACCTGGATCTGTTCATGGTGGGAGTGATGCTTGGTGTGTGTTCTTTAATGGGCCTGCCCTGGTTCGTGGCAGCCACTGTCCTCTCCATCACCCACGTCAACAGCCTGAAGCTTGAGTCAGAGTGCTCAGCTCCTGGGGAACAGCCCAAGTTCCTCGGCATCAGAGAGCAACGCTTCACTGGCCTCATGATCTTCACTCTCATGGGCTGCTCTGTCTTCATGACGTCTGTACTTAAGGTCAGCCACTCTGACTTTCATATGGATATGCGGTTATAGAGCCGTAACTATTCGACAGGATGTAAATGACTTTTTAATTACAGCATCAGACAGTGTGTTATTTACCTTTGCCTTAGATGAAGCAGAAAAAAATTTATTAGACCACCCCCTGTTTTCTTTACTTTCGTGTTTATTTTAATGCAACTAAAGCTACATTTGTTTGGACAAATATGACGGTAACAACAAAAATAGCTCATAAGAGTTTAATTTCAGAGCAGATATCTATCAATTTACCATGGCTTTTTTGATAATCAAAATCACTTCAGTTCTCCCATAAATATCTATGTACATATCATATGGAAAAACTGTTTTTCCATATGATGTTTTCTTTTCTCTGTGTTTTAGTCACATGATACACATACACTTTCCTGTAGATCCTGGTTACTATTTTTTCTTTTAAGTAAAACCCATTCTATTAATAATTCACAGAATTTCACACATTACTTCTTACATCAGTATCTATGACATTGTACTGACAAAAACAGTGGTTTGAGATGTTCCATGTTTTCTTTTCTGAAAACATTTAAATCTTACTAAGTGTATTTTTCTTATTTATCATCCAAATGTCTCATCACATTTAGAATCAGACATAGTTGCCTAAAGAGTAACTTCTTAGTGAGACAAATTATTTTTAGACGATAGAGCTTGAAAATCTTATTTCAAGGAGTCTTACCAAGACAACTTTCACTTGTCCCAGTGACAGATATATATATATTGCTTAAGTCAACACTTATTTATTTATATTTGCTTAATTAAATAAAACAATCTGCCAATACCACAAGTGAAAATTTCTGTGGTAACATTTTTTAAATAAGATCTTCAAGATCTAGTTATGCAAAAAAAGTTCTTTATATTCTATTGAAAAGTTACTCTTGAGGCAATTATGTTTTATTTTAAGCATGATAAGATGTTTGGACAAGAAATGAGAAAAATACCCTTGGTAAGATTTAGATTTTTTCCAGCGTTTTTGATGATTTTTGATGGTCTAATAATTTTTTTTGCCACTGTATGTGCTGCTAACATGTAAAGATAAAATAATGAAATAACTGACTCTTTTTGTCCTTCAGTTCATTCCCATGCCTGTACTGTATGGCGTCTTCCTTTATATGGGAGCATCTTCTCTGAGAGGCATTCAGGTAAAATGGAACTGTAGGTTATTACCTTCTGAGTCAACACATATTCAAAGTTATGCCTCAAATCTTCAGTAGAGTGACAGACTAAGTCCAATTATCCAAGAAATGAAAAAGGCAGCGAGTCTGGTCCAGTAGTATTTATTTAGCTCACATTTCATCTCTGCATTTTAGAACAGACGCTTCATTAGTGTCTGAGATAAAAGTTCAATTCCGCAAAAATCCAGTTACCTGGTCACTTTGAAATAAGGACAAGTCAGTAGTTTACAGATCCAAAACTAAAACTTCAGGACACGAGCAGGTCATAGGTTATAAATATTCCGTTTTTCCATTTGATCTGTTGACTATTCCTTTCCACGCAGCCTCTATAGGAGACAACTTGCGTATTGTCTGGCTGCCCAGATAAAGTGTTGATTGGCCTCTAGTGTGTTCCAAGCATTTACAGAACACCTGATTGTTAATTGCTAGGTTTATTTCTTCTATTTTCCACTTTGTACTTTGCTCTATTATTGGCTTTCAAAAATATTTAAATCCATAAAATCATCATCAAATTACACTGAAACAACATTGCAGTACTGCAGCACCTTCCGTACACAAATCTAAAGCTCAAATTTTTAGTCTGGTCAAAACCGCAGGCAGGATTATAGGAACTCCCTACCCTTCTTCGCCCACAGGAGCCGTTTGAACGGACAGTAGTCAGTCAAGTTAACAGCATTTTGTCTAACAGCTCTCATGTGCTGTATTCTGAGTACATCCTTCTCAATACAGGGAGGAGATACAGGGTTCCACTATGTAAATATAATAGGTATAAAAACTTGTTTATTCCTGTGTCAATTAAGTTGGTGAATGAACAGAGGTGAATGTGGGACTGTCTACACTCACAACTGTGTGGGTGTGGGTGGGGGTGGGGGTTGCATATGTGTGTGTATGACTGGGTGTAGAATGTAGGAGTGTAAACCTACAACAGCTAATGGCATGCTAGGTTAGTTTTATAGAGTTTTAAACATTTTTATAGTTTTTAATGTAATAAGTTTTTTGTTTTTTTAATAGTTTAGTTTTTAGATGTATATGTTATTCATAGGAGACAGGCATATGTAAGGGTGTATGTGTGTAGGTTTGTTGTATGTATGGGTGGTTGTATGCTGCTGATTTAGACAGCTGTTTGGAGCAAATGGTTGCACAGGAGTCATTTGATGTCTGATGTTTTTGTGTGTTATGTGTTACACTGTCTATGCAGCAACTTCCCTGTACTCGAAACCAAATTTCTCCCTAAGGAGACTAATAAAATAACCATGACACACCTATTTTTCATAATTATTATTACTTTTAAAGATGTGGAAGTATATTAGTGCAGTGGAGAGGTGAGAGGGATGGAAGTGATGATGAAGATTATGATGATGATGATGATGACTGCCTTTTTTTCTACACGTTTTGTTTTTTTCATTGTATATGATAGCTATTTATTTTTCCGGTTATATCTTTTTATTGCGGTTGTGTCACTTCTTATTTTAATTGCACAATCTGATGTGTTTTATATCTTTATTGTGGCTATGTCAGTATTTATCTGTCTGTCTAGCAAAATGTTATCCATGAATGCATTGATTAGACACTACTTTTAACTTTTAACTACATTCTCAGTAGATTTAAGCTTTGGTTTTCTTTTTTGTCTAATGTTGAAGAGGAGATGTTTACTGTTTAACTGATGGATTATTATCATAAACTACTAGAATGATGAGAGGAGGCTGTGTGAGGAAATGGGGAAAAATTATTTTAAAAATGTATAAAATATTTTAACTTTGACTTTTCCGAAAATGTAACCAGATCTATTCTAGGTCACTGGCAATCTATAATCCCAGTTTAGTATAAATTCAACCAACATATTTGCTGCTAGAGTGTTAGCAAACAAAGAAACAAAGGAACACTGAAATAAAGAAACAAATCAAACCTCTATGCCTCCTATTTGGTGGGGTGAGGAAATAATAGTTCCCATAATGATCCTTTTTCTTATAATGTTTTTTAAATACACACACACTTGTACAGCTCAGTTTAAGACAATGAAGTTTATTTTAAACAACTGTGTTTTTGTTGCAATGTAATAAGCATACTTTGCTTAAACTCCCATTAGGCCAATTATGGTGGTTCAGCTGCAAGTCTTTTCTACTGGTTCTAAGATATCTAGACAAACAAAATGTGCTTATCTCATTGCCAGCTTGTTTCACATAACACAAGAGAATTTGGATATGCTTAATTAAGAAAATCTGGCTTCTTGATTGTGGAACTCTACTGCAACTAAAACTATCTGCTTCAATGAGCCACAAAGCTGCAGGACAATCCATCACTAGAAGAAACACTTAGAATACATGCGTGTTATCACTTCCTCTTTAAACCATGCTTAATTGTATTAATGAAGGTTCATTAACAACATAAGATAACAATTAACAATTGATCTTAATGTATTCCTTCCAGTTCTTTGACCGCCTGACGCTGTTTGGTATGCCGGGTAAGCACCAACCAGATTTCATCTACTTGCGACATGTACCACTGAGGAAGGTGCACCTCTTCACCATCATCCAGCTCAGCTGTTTGATTATGCTCTGGGTTATTAAGACATCCAAAGCTGCCATTGTCTTTCCCATGATGGTATGTAGACAGACCATTTATAAACTGACTGCCCATTAATCGAAGGGTTGGCGATTTGATTCCTGCTCTGTCCTAGTCAGTTGTTGCTTCACCCTCCTTGCCTCCACTGGTGTATGAATATGTATGAATGTTCGGTGGTGGTCAAAGGGGCCGTAGGTGCGAAATGGCAGCCACGCTTTTGTTAGTCTGCCCCAGGGCAACTGTGACTACATATGTAGTTTACCACCACCAGAGGGAGCATGTGAGAGTGAATGAATAATGGATCACTAATGTAAAGTGCTTTGGGTGCCTTGAAAAGCGCTATAGAAATTGAATTATTATTTATTTGTTCATGTATTTATTCATTTTTTTCTCTTTGCTCTCTCTCTCTGTTACCTTCCTCAAACAGAAGGATCCTTGAACTAATTTGGCTGTTTTTCTTCCTCCATACTTCATTGACTTCTTTCTATAGATGTTAGGCTATGCAGCACATTCCTTGTATTACTGGAAAGTAATCCTGTGCAGTCAGTTGTTTTACATCTGTAGGTACCTTCTGCAGGTTTTGGCTCTGGTATTCATCCGGAAGCTAATGGACTGTATCTTCACCAAGAGAGAGTTGAGCTGGTTAGATGACCTCATGCCAGAAAGCAAGAAAAAGAAGCTTGAGGATGCAGAAGAGGTTACATGTCTCTCATATGTAAAAACATTTTAGACAGTTTCATGTCATTTTATTATAATATCCTATTGTCCTTTTAATCTTTGTTCTCTCTCGTTCTTTCTTATCCTCATCTTCAGGAAGAGGAACAGAGTATATTGGCAGAAGATGAGGGAGTTGTACAAGTTCCTTTAGAAGGGTACAAGTGAGTTATTCATCAAACTTTATTCTTCGTGTACACCTTTATGTAAATATATGTTCTGTTCTTTCATACAGTAGGTGACAAATTAAAGGTTCATTGTCATATATTAAGTACAATATAGTGGTGAAGTTAGGGATTACTCTGCTCTCACCTCAGCCTTTCCTACAGGATAGAACCAGTGTTGATGTACAGTAGTGTCAGCGAGTGGTTTGTTCATGTTAAACCCACAACTGCAGCACAGAAAAATGAAGCTCTGCAGTTCCTGGAATGGTCAAACTACAAAAGCAAGTAAAGTTAAAAGTAACATGGTTATATTTACAGCAGAAATACAAGCTTTTGTTTCTTAAAAAACAAACAGCACTATCATGTTATATTAAAATAATTACACCAGCACGACGGTTAGAGAATTCTGTCATGAAGTACTTAATTACAATAACTGACACATCTGAACTACAGCAAGTCTCAGATTAATGTTAATTGGCATTTGTATTGAATTATATGATCTAAAAGCTAATAATAATCATTTTATTTTCATTGTTACAGGGACAATGAAAATCAGGCAGCTTAGTTGTATTTAGTAGCAAAAACACTTGATGCATAAAAAGGACTGTATTAAAAATATCACACAAAATGCCAGGAAAATATACTGTGGGACTGTGCCAAGGCTCCATGATATAAATATTAAATACACATACGCTACTAAAGTACAGCTACTCATATGAGGGACAATGCACTGAAGGAATGGAAAGGAAAGAGCGTTCATCCTCGAATACTTAAGGCACAAGACACACTGATTCTACTCTGAAAGCACACACACTTAACTAAGACACTTTTTTATTTAGTTTCCTTTTACAAGTGAATTAAGATGGACCTCAGGATTTTGGAAGTAATGTTGTATAGATATTAGCTTTATTTTATATATATATATATATATATATATAAAAATCAGTGACAGGTTCCCTAGTACACTGGTGGAAAATAAATTTCAGACATGTTTGTTGTGAGTTCTTCTATGTAAAGTTCAGCAATCACAATATTTAGCTCATTTACAACACTTGATAATATACTATTGAACTCGTCATTATGAATCTGTATTTTTCTGTATAAGCTGCGAAGTGTTAAAGTGACCCAAAAATCACAAAGAGGTCACTATAAATGTCTGGGGAGCATTATCATAAGTATCAGGGCAGTCTAGACTGGTTCTGCTTTTTCCATACTTACGGAACATGTTTTTTGTGAATAATGTTGGAATTGAACCATAAAAGATCTGTCTGAAATGTATGGACACACATATTGGCATGCTGTCATGTTGATCCTGTTCATTATGGCTAAAGAGTTCTTCGGGAAACCCAAACTGTCTTTTTGGAGGTGTCAAAGTCAAGAATTTGAACTTCAAATGTTTTTGTGAATTTACTGGAACTTAATAGAAGTGGGCACAACATGTCCTTCCTTTGTCACTTGTCTGTATAACCACTTTATACAATCAGATGACAAAGTACTTTATCTGTTTGCTCTTTTAACAGAGGGATACCAGTTATCAATATCACTGATGAAATGTCAAAAGGCTCCTTTGGAAATACTTGGAATGCCAACGGCTGAGCCACAGTGTTTACAGGAAAACAAAACTTTAAAATATGCGGTAAGACATTTGACTCGTATTCTGTAGAAAATCTACTCTATAATACATTGTTTGGTTTATCACATGTTCGTTTAGACAGTTTTAATCAGTCACTATAATATTTTCTAACAAATCCCTTACATCATACTGTAATAAAACTACATTTGAAGAGCTTGGTTCCAATTCTGAAAATCTGGAGTGACTGCCGGAACATTCCCCTTCATCGTCAAGGTCATTTACGTACAATATTAACTGTGGTTTAAAAAAAAAAAAAAAAAAAGCGCTATCTTCTATAGATTTCGTGTACTCTATGTGCGCCGTTCAACCAATCAGAGGCTGGAAATGGTGCGATGCATTCCAACATGGCTGTGGCCAGGGAATAGAAAGTCCTTTGGATGTTTTGCTCATTTGACAGCTGATTTTAGTGTAAATAATGAATAATAATAGAGCCTCAATGCAGTGTTTCCACTAATACCGGTTCAGCTTGACTCAGTAGGGTTTCCATTCCAGGATAGTACCAACTTTACAGTACCTAGTCTGTGATGCGACACGTACTTATGTGTTGTCCGTCCAGGGAATTGCTGATAAAGTCACTTATATCGTGTTGTCTCTCTCTTCCAACTTTAATAAATTGGTTTATAAAGTTTGAAACAGGATACCATAAAATTGCATTCATCATATTCCTCAAAATAAAATTTTTCTAACTTTGGAACCAAGCTCTTCATTTACGACAGAAAAGAAGTCATGAAGATAGATTTATTTTCCAATAGATACTGCAAAACATACCAGTCACTAATAGTCATCTGTTCTCCAACTGCACATGTATCTTCTCTGTTTTAAATACAGCATTAGTGAAGCACAAGATGAGAAATGTGCGAATGGACAGGTCTGTGTGTCCCCTTTACTATTCTGTTGTCACTGTCTCTAAAACATCGGTGTCATTGTGTTGCAGTTTCTGAGTCTTTTGTGTGTACGTGTACTGTCAAATATTTTGCTTTCCATAACCTGAGTGACACTAATGTTATTGTGTTGGATATGTGGAGTAGTACCTGCTAAACCTAGACACTGTAATTACTGTCACCCCGTAAATGTAAAAAGTTGTTCTGATTTATTTATTTTGTTCAACTTGTACAATAGTATGTTTAAAAATTATTACATCAACCTCATCATGGAGTCTTTACCTATTTAAACACTGTTTATTATTTATAGCTGTTATTCTCTGTGTTCTGTAAAAAAATATTGTACAAATCTAACGTTCAGACTATGAATGTGTGTAAGTCTTAGAGGCTGAACAGTTATTTCTGAGATATTTTTGGCTGAAGTCATTGAATTATTGTGTCAGATAAGATGGGATCGAGCACTTTGATAAAAGGCTCTTAAAGAACCAAACGCAATAGCACTTTTTTCTGAACTGTCTATACTCCGACACATATTTATACAACATATTTGTGTAATATATTTGCTTTAACATACCTTATAGGACACAATAATTTGTTCCCTGGTGTCAATGTATTGTTTTTTTTCTTTGTATGAAGTTTGGTGGTTCTTACAACAATACGCTTTGTTATTATATGGTGGTAAAAACATCCATGTATTTGCTTTTACAAACCTGACAGTTGTTTTAACCAGGGATGTGCATAGTACTTTGTATAATTAAGCCACTTTCTTTGGTATTGATTGTCCACTTAAAAATATATATTAAAAAAAAAAAAAGTACTCAAAGATTTTTACCACCTGTGTTGATTAAGTGATATATAATTTTCCTCCTGACTCGACCCTGAATAAGAAACAGCCAACTGTTAAAAAAGATGTTGACTATCCTTAATGTTTGAACTTATTGAATTATCAATCGTTCATGCACATCCCTCGTTAGAATAGTTGACAAAGAGTTACCATTATGTCATGTATTCTGCCACTGTTATTTATAAATGAATAAATTCCTATGAGATTTCCTCTTGTTCCTATATTCTTATACTCATGATTATTGTAATAGTGTGTTTTTCAACCTTGGGGACGAGACCCCACATGGAGTCTTCTGAAATTTCTAGTAATGATATTCCTGAAGGGAGTTCAAGGAATATTGTTTTTGGTCCGACCGCTGGAAATCCTTTGTGTGAACATAAGCTTAAAAATATTGAGTTTATAAATTCCATGTTTTTCATATCAATGAATATCATAGAAAGGAAGAACTGATTAGATTTAGGACAATTTAACATTTGTAGTTTGCCCATTGCACAAAAGTTTTAAATCACTAAACATTCTTTTGTTCATACAGTTGTACCTCAATTAACAAAAGACCCAGCTAACGAACAATCCAAGTTATGAAAAAAACTGAAACCGAAACCCTCGAGAGTTAAAAACAGTACTGTATGTAGCGTCCCATTGGCTATGAGGGAGCTACCTATGATACTTTTCGTGAGCCTTTGACCCTCATTCATCAGAGTTCTAACACGTGTAAAAGGACAGAGCCACCACTTCCTTATGAGTCCCTCCGAGTGTACCCACCAAAATCCCACCACAGCACGCATTCGTTATCCATCACATGATTCCTGGTGCGAATGAAAAGAAGAAGTGGGCTGCGCCACCAAAAGATATGAAACAGGGTTAGGGTCAGATGATTAAAAAAAATAAAAAAGGCAGTCAAACAAACAAGACATACCAGCAAAACCCCACGAACCCTCTGAATTTGTGGGAAAAAGAAAAAAAAAAAAAAACACCCCGAAAAAATGTCCATGAGCTGTGCCATTGCCCCGACGACATATATGCCCTGGGCACCCAGGAAGATCCCGAGAAGTTGTCAAAGGCAATCGTCCCTGGATCTACACTTCACCAAATGTCCGTCAACAAACACTGCTGAAGGCGAAAGTGACAAAACAACCACAATGGTATGAAAATGACCCACGTCTGGTTCATTTTAATGGTTTAATGTTTAATGTTCAGTCAGTGAAGACAAATTTTTCCACTGAGACCAATAAATTAAATCGAAAATGTAAACTTTCTTTCAACACATTTCATACACAATTGGTGTACTTTTATAATTTTTAAAGGGTTTGAGGGGTAGTATTGGGGGCCTTTACATGTAAAATGAGACTATTTACAAAAAAAAAAAAAAATTGCGGTATGAAAACACTTATGGAACAAATTAATTTTGTAAGTTGAGGTACCACTGTATCTCTGTATTTGTCTGACTGACTTCAAATAAAGTGCAAATGAAAGGTCATGACCTGGGGATGCCTCATGTGATGACATCAAGCATTGGAGGTATTCAGGAATATACCCCTAGCTACTGCTTCAGATGGCATTAAAAAAAAAAAAAAACCTTACCAATAAAAATACTGTATTTGACGAGTTCATAGACACAATCACAGTCCATAGCAGACATGACAAACTACATCTGAAGCACTGTGGTACCGTTTGTCAAATGTTCATTACAGTTTGTTTCAGATGCTGCAGCTCTTTCATAATTCATACTTTGAGTTATTGTTTGTTCAACATTGTCAGCCATGTAAATAGAAGCCAAACATACTGTACATATCCTGACCAAGGAAAATAAAATCCTCACTTTGTTCAATAACCTACTCCTGACTCCATCCCTAATATATATAATATAGGCCAGGATTTTTCAAATAGTGAGGTGGAGCTCCTGGTGGGAGGTGGGGGTATGAGGAAAAAATAAACTTGAATAAAAAAGGAAAAAAGTCTGTAACCATGTGGTTAACACACAGGTACATTTGGGGTTTTTTAGGAGAGGTTCACCAACCCCTTATATATGTAATCTAAAATTAACATTATCATAATACAGCAAAGTATTACATGATCAAAAACATTAAAATGGGGTCATGAGCCAAAAAAAAAAGGGAACCATTGGTGTAGAGCAAGATGTTAAATGCAGTTGGATCAATACTAATATTCTTCCTTGTATTTCTCATGTAAACTAATCCAGTGTCTGTCAGATAAGGATCTACATGGGTGTGTCATTACACACATTGCTCTCATGTAAATAGATGGAAACTTTAAATATCAATGTAGCCAAGCGGAAATGTCCAATTTATAACCCTCAGAGATTGGGAGTACAGTTAGATGGGAGTGGGCAGAGGTTTCTATCCTTAACAGATGGTTTGATGTGCTGTGACAGCTTAGAGAGGTGGCGGATCCCAAAGCATGTCAATCCACCGGCTCGTGTGAATTATCGTTTTGTCTCCGTGCCAGGAAGAACTCGAGAGCATCGACCCAGTCATTGTTCCCAATGAGCCGCAGTTGATTAACATGATTTCATTGTCTTTCATTAAAGATAACCCTGCTTGGCTTGCTGTCAAAGCATCATTGTACAACTGACAGGTGGCACAAATCAAGCTGTCACCTGGGAGAAATCCCAAAGCACCCCCTGATTTCCCCCAGAGAACTGATGTGTTTATAGATTTTTGTTGTGCCACCTGGGATTTAGAGAATTTGACAGTTAAAAAACACCAGCTTTGACACAACTACATCTGAAAAATAAAGACAATTCTTTCCGATTTTTTTTTTTTTCCATGCGCTTGTTCATTTCAAATGAATGGCTTTTGTGTCAAACATTTATTTCCACAATGTCATTTCAGTGTTAAAGAGGGAACAGGTAGATTGTACACATTTCTTTATTGAAAACTAAATATAACTTTTAAATGAATATTAAGAAAGACAGACTATCTACAGATGTTATTGAAGCTGCAGTTGAGGTCAATAGGATAATCAACATTTTCTTGCATGTTTATGTGAGAAACAACATGAAAATGGGAATGGGGACAAAACGGAATGCCTGATTTAAAAAAAAAAATAAAAAAAAATAAAAAAAAGAGACAGCATCAATGACTAGATCAGAACACATGTAGCTTTTTCTGCATTTTGATATTTTTTCCTTCAACCATAAAGTCCAACAGAGCTTCTTATGAAGTGAATTTAATAATAGCTTGACCAGGGAAAAACGGTACAGATGTTGAAACACATACTGGCACAGAGTCATTGTGAACTGTTGCATGATTCGGGTGAGTCTCGGAGGGCTCCTCTGGTGGACTCTAATCTCGTCTGCCTCTGCCGGTCTTCAGCCAGGACACAAACTCCTTGGCCGCCTGATCCTGCAGGTAGGAGCTCACATCACTGGTGAAGGTGCCGTCTGCATGGCGTCTAAATAAAGCCCTGTTCAATGACATCGAGTCACTACATTATTATGCAATTAAAGCCTTTTAACATGTGACCGATTGGAAGATATTTTAGAAGAACAGAATGACACTTACCCGTTTCTCTTTGAGTTTTTAAGCCACTGGACGAAGTCTTGTGCTCTTCTTGTCTCCAGATATTTGCTATAGTCATTGGAAAATGTTCCCTCTGAATGTCTCTTCATGTTTGTGAGCTCAATAGGTTCGGTGAGCATTGAATTGTCAGTTAATAGCCTGTAAAAATACAACAGCAAAACAGTTTAGATGAGCATCCCTACTTAGTTGTGGCACCTTCTGATGTCCTTTTCATAAACTGTTTTTATGGAAAGAACAACTGGCAGCTATGATTACTAGAACAATAGTTTAAAACAATGTCTCCAAACTTTGAGCCGTGGGTTATATTTTACATTAGAACAATCACAAGGCACAGCACCAAACATAAATTCATTTACCAAAATATAATGTACATCTAGTCTCATTTGAGTTGTTCAGTGAGAAACCAAGGACTGGTATTCTTGCAGAATTTGAAGACAGACATGGGGCATTTGGAAGAAGAAAGTGAAGAGGGGTTTATCAGGACAGCACCCTGGTGTATGGATTGAGATCCACATAATATATAATATGCCCCCCGATGCCTGTGGGTCCACACATCACTAGTTAAGGAAGTTTCAGCAACAGAATGTACTGCATCAGATCCAGTTCACATTAACCCTTTGATGCATGAATTATGAAAACCTTAGTCAAGATTTCTTCCCTAAATGTTTTTATTTGACTTTAGGCCTGAAAAAAAGCAATGTGATTGAAATCTTTTTAAACAAAAATGTCCACTCAGCTGGACAACATGTGTTTAAGCTTTGAACCAAAGAAACATGCATTTAAAACACTATGAAACAAGACATTTTTAATGCAGTTTTTGCTTAAGAAGACTGATAATTACAGTCTAATAACAAAGCAATTGATTTACAGGTGAACATGTTAGTGCAGATCAGGTATTATGAACAGCCAAGTTACAGTAATGATATGAACTGACTGATATGGAACTAAAACAAAACCCATGAATATACAAAAGAACAGCTGTAGAATAAATGTCACTGTAGTGACCAATATGCATCCAAGGGTTAATTTTCACCTATACTGTTGTGGTAGAGTGGATCATTGGTCTGTGTGATCGTACAGGTTTATGTCATACTGCTCACTCAGAGTACCAATCAGGTGAAATTGGAAAATGTTCGACGGCACACCTGATGATTTGTCATGGCACACTTACATACCACAGCACAGTGGTTAGGAAACACTGCTTTAAAAAAAAAAAAACATTAAATTCTCACCACATTATAACTGTAGATTTAACATTTTAAACATATGCATCGTAATCTCTTTGCTACGACATGCCAAATGGCAATACAGGTTATACAATAGCTTTAAATATACTGCTCTTACATAGTGCATTTTATTCACAAAGCTACCAGGTCGTACTGGGAGTATTCAAGGTTCAGTGTCTTGCAAGGAAACTGACATGTAGACAGTTCGAACCAGGATTTGAACCACCAACCCTCTAGTCATTGATAACCCACTCTACCAACTGAACCATCTGTTCATTTGTGTGTTTATTATTTTAAATAATTACTTTATTACTTATTTAAAATTTTTTTTTTTTTTTTTTAAGTGACTAGGCTCCTATTTCAATGGCAACACACCGTTTTTCAATTTACACGTTTTAATTTCTCAAAGCAATAGAAATACATAATTTCTACACACAAATTTGCTTATTTTTTAAGCATACTCTTCTTGTAAAACTATTTTAAAATCAAATATAGCAGTAAACAACTTTGATTTGCATTTAATTTGCAGGGCTTTTTTTAAGTTGCAATTTTAAAATTTCTGGTGGCAATTCAAATCAACATAACTTTATTTGTAGCGCCCCAAATTACAACCACATCATCTCACAGGGCGTTAAGAGTTGTTTATTCATTTCTTTTTTATTATTGTATATTTTTTTACACTGCATGTCTTTAACTCCAACTTGCTTTAAATACATGTTTGTTCCCATTTGAGCCTTTAATTCGTTTTTTTTTTTGGTTTCTTTTTTTTATCTCTTATGTGTTCCCAGGTGTCATTTTCACACCAATCACTGCTCATTCTTATTACATTAACATGCACTGATAGAGCAGATCTCCCTTGAAAAACAGATCGATCTCAATGGAACACACCTGGGCAAATACAGATTAAATAATGAATTATCAAAGTTATTATTTTTTGTGTGTAAATTTTGATATCAGTGATGCTCAGGGTAGTGCAATTAAGATATGTAAAAATATTCACTTGCAAAATTAAATGATCCAAGTGCAATTAAAAAACAAAAACTTATGAGCAAAAGTGTTTCTCTCTATAAGTTGGATAGTGAAGCATTGATTTAATTAAACACTTGTGGTTTTAAGTTTTAATTTAAAAACTCACATGATCAGCACAGATTTGCATATAAAACTACATTTAACTCATGACACCAACGTCCACCAGTGACCAAACCATCTACTGATCTAATCAGTTTAATACCTGTTGATTCACAAATTCTATTAATTCATGTAAGTAATTAGTGTAAAATAGAGTTGGTCATCAGATATGACCCATTTCAACGTCCATAGATATCGTGGAAACAGCATCATCTTCTACTACACTGATTCACCAGTAAAACCCATGGAGTTGGATTCAATGATGAATTAATTAAAAACAAATAAATGTGTTTTTAATTTTTTTTTCTTGTTTGATATTAACCCTCTATTTAAACTGATCTTTTATGGAGTGTACATGATCCATAAGTTAAATATAAAAAATACCCGATTTTTGCTTCACAAAATATTAAAAGTACTCCATATAATACTAAAATGAAGGATTCATTTAATAAAAGTTAAAGAATCATTTGGGAACTGACCCAACATAACACAAGGTATTGATTGGTTGAAATAACACTGCATAAATATAGAGTACTCGCATGTTACTGTATAAATACATGACAAAACCTGCAGAATGTTTTCATGGATCCTTTAGACCAGAATTTTTTTACACAATAAATACACATGCATAGGAATAATTCTTACATGGAATTTCGGTCTGTGTCCTGGTCAGGTACTTGCCAACTGCTTTGGATGAGGATAAGGAGCAGAAGTCCAGCCAAAGAGTACACGCCGTTCATTGTCTGAGCTTCTGGAAAAGATAGCAATGTCAAGAGACAAACACTAACTAAACAGGTCATAGTACGAGCAGAGACACAAAGAAGACACTGAAAATCTCACCTGTGCTTCTTTGCAGCTTCTTGAGAATTTGTCAAGTACCTTGATAGGTGCCCTTCTTATTTCTGGCTTCTGCCACCGTTTCATGGTGCTTTCTTGGTCTGTTCGTTCTTTTATAGAAGCCAGTGACTACTCTCCCAGGTGACTCTCACGTCAGAGAAACCTCAGCATGTCCTGTTACTCTCAAACCATTAATCAGCTTCCATCTCAGTCCACTGAATGTATTTGAGTTTGTGCAAAAAAAAAAAAAAAAAAAAAAAAAAAAAAAAAAAAAAAAAAAAGGTGCTGCATGGGTGGATGCTTGTCAAAAAAACATTAAAAATACGTCACCCAAATGTGCTTGAATGTTTGCTTCAAGTGTAAATAAAAAATAAATGTTCTTATTTTAGACAAAATATTTATGAACAGTATCTGAAGTAAGCTTTGAAACTATTTTTTGATGGATCTACAAAATGTATAATTGCCTGTATGGATAAATAAAAAGAAAGAAACCATTATTTGAGAAAAAAAAGATCGTAGAATATTTCACCATATTTTTGGGAGAATTATCAGCTTTAGTGACAAATGATAAAATCCAAACCTCAAAATCAGATCCAAACTGTTAACATTTATGCATACAGTTAAGGTGAATCTACTGGAAATTCTGTTTCAAGTTTACCCAGGAGCATTCAATCCTCTGAGGACATTTTAATTTAAGAAATCTGCTTCAATTTGAAATAAGTCAACTAAGAACCAATGTCGAACAACGATAGGGTTAATTTTTTAGGGTAAAACTGTAGAATGATCTTAGTGATGAGTTCAAGTTAATAAGTACTCTGGCAAAGTTTTAAAGATCATTAAAATATGAAATTATTAATACTTATCAATTGTGTGACTAATTGAATGATGTGTCTCAATGAGTAAGGAATTTGTTTAAAGGAATGTGAGCATAATGGAAAAAATAATTAGTTTGAAAGTTTGCAGAGTTTTTATATCTGATGCACAGTGTGAACTTAAAAAAAAAGTTTTGTCATAAATAATTTTCATTGCATTATTTTATACAGTTCAAACAGACCATGTATCACACTTAAAAGCAGTAGTCATTTTCAACATAAAAACTAGTAATTCACTATACATTCAATTGTACAGTGTAAAACCACATTTCAGTGTTTACAGTGCTCAGTCCTATCACTGATAATACATAGGAGTAAATGACTGCCATTATTAATGAGCTTACTGTACAAGTCAAACCTGATATACAATTACATTTTGAAGTTGCCCTTATTGTAAAATTTTCCATTATTTTGTCCCTCAGATCCTTTCCAGCAAGAGCTTACATTTTTTACACAAAGTAAAATACTAAAGAGACTCTTTGATTCCTAATCTTTAATTCTAATTATTAATCCACACTCTTAAATGTAAAAAGTGTATTGCATGACAGTCTGTGTGTAACCCAAGGGAGTAACGAAAGAACTCTTGGCTCTAAAGATTCTTGACCTGAGGCTTTGTGGATACACACACATCAGTAATGAAAAAGACATGTATGGGCAAAAACACTTCATTATTAAAGTGTTCATTTAAAATGCACTTTTCAAATAATTGTGTATACAGTATACAGTCAGTAATAACATTCATGACGGAGAAACACACAGAAAAGGTAATGGCTGCTACCATAAGTACAAATCTATCAACTATTAAGGAGGGATCATCTGTTCTACAAGGAGAAATTCCAAATGACACCACCCATTCTCTTCCAAACCTGGTGATTGTCCATACACACACACATACACACACACTTTCACTGATACAGCAAATAAGTGAACACACATGTAGTGGCACAAATTGTGATGTGATGTACATCTTACCACTACCAAGACTGTGTGAAGAAGAGGACAACCTTCCCTGCAGAACAGCTGCAATACTCCTTTTTCTATTGATGGTAGGAGAGATACAACAAGTATACTCTTATCAATCATGTGACTGTCCATACACACAGAAGCACGAATACAGCAAAAAAGTTCTCACAGCAAATGGGTAAATGATATCCATCTTACCACTACAAATTCAGTGTGAAGAGGACTTTGATCCAACAGCCTTCCCTGCAGAACAGCTCCATTACTCCTTTTCTATTGATGGTTGGAGAGATACAAGTTCATGCTCTTCTGAATCACATGACTTTTCAATACATACAGGGATCTAGAGTGCGACCTATTTGATCGCACATGTGACCTGATTTCTCAAAACTGCGACTAAAAAAATGGGGTTGCACAGGTGTTCTTGGAGAAAATAATCCCCAACTCTACAAGTGTCCGGGTAACATAACACACGCACTCACATATGAAATAATTGGGGGGGGGTTACAACTAAGGTGACACTGCTTTGTGTGTATGGTTAAATAAGGCAGTGAATACCTCACAGTACCTTGTCGGTTATTTCTTGCAAGCTAGGTGGCTAACATTGTTTTAACGACTATTCAGATGCTGAGATAGCTAAAACAACTGACGTCTGCTAATATTAGCTAACATCAGTTACATACTCACCCAGACATTGTAGGGCTTGTCTCGCATACTGGCTCTCACGCGACCGACGATATCTCTTCCAACACAGGTTGCTCTTTCAACATCACCGGATTTTTAGTGGTTTTCACCACGATTGACACTCTTGCCTTCATTCTGGAAGATTGCCGTGAAGCTCGAAAAAGCTCGACAAGGTCAAAGCTTGATGGTAACGTAAATATTTTGAGACCAAGGTTGTGGTTCAATAGCTGGTTTGACGCAAAAAGTAAAGTAACTTTTGGTCGCTGTCAAAAGTCACTGCTCTGCCAATGTCAAAACCTAGGTTTAAAATTCACAAATAATATATGTAAAAACAAATGCGACCAGAAAATAACGTTTATTTCGCCATACAATTTTTTTCACCGATGGGTCCCATGGACCGGAAGTAGGTGGGCGTATCTCGGTTTAGTGTTTTTTTTTTTCCAGTAGACCGTATGACAAAGGTAAAGATGAATGCAAGGTACACAAATAGTGTGTACAGTCCTCATTGAACCAAAACATTTTTGCCATTCATCTGTTAGTGCATATGTCATGATGGGTGAGGTGGATGGAGGAGTCAGATGGTCAGTGTTGAAAGGAGAAATGGTTTAATACGAACAGAACAAAATAAAGACAAAGACAGAGATAAAATAGAAACGAGACCAAACAAAACCTGGAGGTAGATCAGCTAGAGTCCATGGTGGTAAATGAAACATCCAGGTTATGGTGACAAGGGAGCATAAACACATGACCAGGTTATGGAGGTGCTAAAGCTGAAATGATCCCATGCCAGCAACTGCAAGCCTCACTGCTTAAATAGTTGCAGATCACCAACGACTTGCAGCTGTGTGGTGCGGGCCAGGTGAAGCTGGAGTGGATCTGGGGGAAAGGTTGTGACAGTATAAATGACTGTATAATATAATTCAACAGATGTTCTTAAATATAATTGACTGAACATTGTGAAACATATCTGACTTGTTAAAAATAAACCTGCTGCAAGTCATTGAAGCCTTATATCACTGTGATTTTATTATTTTAATGCCACTTTGCATTGTCATGGTCTTTCTCTCTGTCTAGCTTTGGTGGTGTTCAGGAAACTTTGAGTAAAAAATAGTATTGAATTAGTCAGTACTCTAATCAGGTTCAGACTAATATAATAATAATAAAAAAAACTATATTCCATCCTTATGGTGCTTAGATTTGCCAAACCACTCCACAGCTGATCCAAATGTTGCTGCCAGAGTCCTGACCAATACTAGGATTCTGGACCACACCGGTCCTCAAATCCTTACATTGTCTTCCTGGAGGTCAAAGGATAGAATTCAAAATCTTACTCCTAGTATAAAGCACTTGGACCCACATACATCCTAGACCTGCTGGTTCCAAATGAAGCATTCAGAGCCCTGAGGTCATAAGTCACCAAGAACAGGTTTACTGTGTGTTCTCAAAATCAGAACCAAACAAACTTAAGCGGCATTCAGTTATTCTGCTCCTCACCTGTGGAACAAACTACCTGAATACCTGAGGTCTGAGAAAAACTGTCAGTAAATCAGGCCTGAAAACATTATTGTTCAGTGGAGCTGTTACATACATTCTTTTTTAATTACATTTTCTTATATGTTTTATGTAAAGCACCTTGAGTTGTCCTGTACATGAAATGTGATATACAAATAAACCTGCCTTTTGCCTAAATAAATTTGCATTTATTTATTTAAGGTAGCATCCAAGATTCCAGAGCACACTCTGCCTGTTCCCCCTCAAATTAAACCCTGTGTGTTTCTCATTGTGTCTTCTTCAGGTACCATATGAAATCACAGGAAATATATGCACAGCCTTTAAAGACACACAAAAACCTGAACTAAATGGGTTCAAAGGGTTAAAGTTATATTTAGTGTGAGTCCTCACCTCTTGACAAGAAGCAACATAAACTGTTAGAAACATCTGGCATGTTTTGAATGCAGCCTGATATAATTACAAAAAAAAACATCTGAAAATGAACACAATAAATCTGCTTTTGTTTGAAGAAAAGAGTTAAAGGGAGGCCACATTAAAAAACTAGCCCACCACTGAAACTGTTTTTTTTTTGTTTTGTTTTATTTATTTTTTTACCTGAAACTGTAGTTTTTCTGCTGTACATACTCCACATATGTCCAGATCAGACTTTAATACCGACTGAGAAAAGTATGTGTTTTTAAAAACTTTACTAAACCAACAAACCTTGGACTAACACTTTGCACAGTACTGTATAATAATGTTAATATATTACATAACTATGTCAAATATTTTATGCATTTTATATAAACTTCTCAATCTTACAGTAGAAAACTGACCGGTAGGTATATTCTGATCTGCAGACAATGTTTTAAGATACATTTGGCAGCTCAGTGAAACTTTCCTTTTCTTATTAATGCATAGAATTTCACATTTTTAAGAGACACTGAATCATGAGACACTAATGACATAACTTTTTATTTATTAATAACCTATGCTTTGTTAAAGTTATACTGCTTTCATGATCAATTGTAATTTCACTGTACTGTATATAAATGCTGTTTATAGGAATAAACAGCATTTGGAGTCACATTCAGAACTAATATTAAAAACATAGAAATAAAATTTGGCTTTCAACATAACCATTAAAGCAAAAAAAAAAAAAAAGTGGTGTCAGGTACAACAAATCCTGCCCTTCACAAACATTTTACCTGCTTTCCTCTATCTCTTATTATTTCAAAAATACATTTTGGTGACCTTGACCTTTGACCTGCATTCACCAAAATGTAATTGGGTCTATTCTGGACTACCTCCCACCTTTACTCAACATTTATTTGAAATAGATCCAGTAGTTTTTGTGTTAGTTAGTGACAAACAAATACAGACAAAAAACAGAACCAAAAACAATGTCTTCGAAGTAATCACTCCAATGCACTTTTGCTTTTTTTTTTTTTTTTTTTTTAATAAAGTTCACATAATAATGTTACCACACATACATGCAATGGCTTTTACTGTGTTTCACATGTCACATATTTTCACAGAATTAAAAAAATTTCACATGAAGGAAAAATCCAAAATCCATTGCACATAAAAATAAAATGTACAGAGTTTAATCTGACAATGTAAAAATATCAACTACAGAGATACATATAAACAACTATAAAAAGTTTCACAATTAGTTCTATCTCGCTGATTTGGGCTTGACGAGGCATTTCTGCAGGAAGTGACTCATGTGAGTGTAGACATGATGATAGGCGGATCCTCTGAGAGAATGACCCCTATCAGTGTACCACTGAAAAATAACAGACATTTACATTACTGCATTGACTTCAGAATTCAAATAAAAGATTGTACATTTACAGAATCTTAAAATAAAATAAAAAATAAATAAATAAATTAGGTGGTGCATTTTTGGATCCAGACACATTGTAGTGTAATGCTTTTTCATTTGACACTTTGATTGAATCAACACCATTAAGGAAAAGATCAGTCCCACTTCCCTCAGCCAATATTTACCATTGCCTCAAAGTCCACCTGCTTGTCCACTAGAGCTTTGGATATCTGTGCGGCCTGCTGGAAATGCACGTTGCCTACAGGAAAGAGAATGTTTTCACTACGTGACTGAAGATAAAAGCTCATATATTGGTCACAAGTTAACATCAATGCAAACAGAGTTCATTTGTGTAAGGCTTTGAACATGTGGTACCTTCACGGACCATATGTTCATGTATTCAGAGTGAAGAGGAGTATGTGAATAAACTGCCTGAACATACTATCAGCTGTGCCATGAATTAATAGATAGTCGACTGTTTTGAAGTTCTTGGCTCTGCCCGTCACAGTTGAATTCTATTTGAGGGGGGGGAGAAGAAAGACATTTTTAGTGCTATTAATATATGCCTCCAATCAGACACATACAGCAGTTTAAAAATATTCTTGTAATAGAGCTGCTTACTTTGTAAGAGTCTGGGTTCTCAGATGGCTTGCCCATGTAGCGCTCAGTATACACAGCATCTGCAAAAAAAAAAAAAAAAAAAAAAAAGATTCAAACAAAAACACTGTCTATGGTATGTATTGTTCAATCAGTAAAATGAATCATCAAATGGTACACAGCAGAAAATAGCATCAAGATAGAAAAACACAATATAAAGGTTTATTATAACATGTATTGAATGTTCGCCCACCATAATATTCCCAGTTGGCGACTGGAGCGACTGCTATCCCACACTTGAAGAGTCCAGTTCCAGCACCCAGGGCCATGGAGCTGATATAACCACCATATGACTGGAATACACAATTTACCCTTTACATTAGGGCTCTCAAACTCATCTTCTGTCAGTGGTCACATTCAACCCAATTTTATCTCCAGTGGATTGGACCGGTAAAATAATAGCTTAACAACCTAGAAATAAGGACAACTCCAATTTTTTTTAAAAACTTGTTTTAGTACAAAATCATTAAACTATGAAAATACTTACTTTTATAAACTATCAAAACAAAAAAAGATGGGAAAACCTGAAAAGAAAAGAAAAATAACTAATTTTATCAATATTCTGCCTCAACTTATCATGTCTATATGTGCATTATGGATCAGATCTACAAAGACACTAAATACTTAGTAAGAGGCAGAACATTGTTAAAATTGTGATTAATTTTCTTTAGACATTTCAGGTCGTTCATATTTGTTCAGGTTATTCACACTTTATTGTAACAGGATAGTTTGTAAATGTGAATATTTTCATTATTTTATGTTTTGGAATTAAAATAAAGAATCATTTGAAGTTGTCATTACACTGCTCTACAATTTATTTGTTTTTATTTTTAGAAAGTATCTGCTTCAGACATTAAATGTGCTAAATTGTACATATTTTAATAAGATGAATCAGAAAATAAATGACAAAAGTGCTGGTTAGATGATGTTTTTAATATTATATGATAGTGTGTTATTCCACATGCTGGTTTATGAACATGTATACAATGGATTTGTAAATATTCCACTAGAAAGAACCTGTAAAGTGAATGGATCATAATGTGCAGACAGTTTTTGAAAGTAGATCTGAAACCAATATTCCTTTGGAGTAAAACCTAGTCTCTTGTTAATTCTAAGAATTTCACATTTTGACCTCACACTTATCTTGGAATCTTGATCCAACCAGCATTACAGACTTGTGTTTTCTTTATCAGTAACACATGTGGTAACATTTCATTAGTTTTATTCTGGAAGCATTTTACTTATAGACCAGTGTTATTTCTAGGCATAATGTATTAAAATAAAAATAAAATACAGTCATTAATTTTTTAGGTTATTATTCTATTATTTGACTGTAGATTATATTGGTCTGTATGTGTATTTTTATATGGATTGGAACTTTTGGGGAACATTTGGCCCCTGGGCCTCATGTTTGAGACCCCTGGTTTACATGAAAACTAAAAATATTCAATTAAAACCATGAAACATGTCGATGTAAGACTTACCCATCCCCATATCGCTATTCTGTCTTTGTCGATAAAACCCATGTCAATAAATTTCCTGTAACACAAAAATAGTGTCAATATCAGCAAAAAAACAACAATATATTAGCGTCTACTTTTTTTTATTTCAAGTTCTGACACACTGTACCTTACTGCCGTTATCTGATCTTCTACTTCAAATGTCCCGAGACGATGGTAGATTGAGTGCATTATTTCATCGCTTTGGTAACCGCTTCCCCGGCCATCGAAGCTGGCGTAGATAATCCCATGTGAACTGGAGAGATAAGTGCCCCAGTTCAATTTGAAACGATAAGACACCGTCTGACTACAGGGACCACCGTACCTGCACAGGATGGAGGAAAAACACATTGTTATTAAACATTTAATATAATAATACTTGACTCACGTATGTACAGTAAGGATGAGATGGATCCAAACATACTTACACATCAATAAGAAGAGGATATTTTTTTGTTTTCTTGAAATCTGGTGGTAACATCATTTGATACCAAAGGTCTGTTGGGAAAAAATATCATCAATCAATCAATTAATCAATCTGGACATCCAACACAAGCAATGCCAAAATATTCACATATTTAAACTGTTGTATAAAGTGATGGTTTGGTCCCAGTATAAAAATAAAGGGTCTTAATAATATTACGTTAATATTCTGTTTAAATTGTTAATGTCTGTTCTTGTTCCTTGTTTGGTTTGTATGCGTTTGTCTTTTACCTTCTGCTTTATTTATGCCGTCACTGCTCTGTGCTGTTGTTTAACATTGGTGTGATGCTAGGTTTGTTCTTATCATTGTTGGTCTGTAGTTATGATGTGAGTTTAGTTGTTGAATTTGTGAATGTGTTTTGTTTCCGTGTTCCATTCACAGTTTTGGCTCCATGGTTTAGACACTGTTGAATGAGTTGATTCTGAATGAGTTTTGTTTTGTTTATTTTATTTATTGTGTTTATTTGGCTTGTGGTTGAGGGACAGGAGTGAATGTTTGGAACTTGTGTATATTAAGTTATTGCTGACAACGGGGGTGTAGATGAAATTATTATTATTATTGTATCTTTTCTTATGTATGTATGTATTATTATGTGAATGCTTGAAATAACAAATCAAAAATTTGTTAAAATATATAGTTTTTCTTTTCACAAATGTTACACATTAGTCAAATTAATCACATTTATGCAAAGAGTCAGTTTATGTCATTGCCAAAAACTTTCTGACAGAACTTTAGAATGTATTAAAATGCTGAAAATAAATCATAGTAATAGAAAAAATAATCTTCCTATGTGTTAATTTGTGTGTTTTTTTTCCATTTATATTTATTTGGCAGTAATACAAATGAAATAATATCGCTATTAAAATGAGTGTGTAAGATCTTAAACACATCTCACCAAATCCAGCGATCTTAAAGGTACCATACTGCATTGTTGGCATCTGGAATTCGGACAGAAGATTTTCCAGTTCTTTGTTGTCCTGAAGAACGGAGATTTCTGAAAAAATGGTGATACTGTAAATTACTGGCCGATACAATAATAAGCCACGTATATGGTAAAGACACATTCCATTTAATGACATAGAAATAAGAGAAAACATACAGTATGTAATCTGAGTCATCAAATATAAGATATGGTCTAATAAAAGTAGATTACATTCATTTACCTTTATCTGAACCTCTGTTATCTCTCAGAGTATAGAGGGGGAATCCAGGTCCTGATTAAACCAGACACACAAATACTTCATTTCACATTGAATCTTGTATCTGTATGACCTCAGCACTGACTGCTTTAGCTCAGATTGTAGCTGGCAGATGCTTCCCACCACATATTACCCTTACACATTGACCATGGATGAGTTATTGCCTATAATTTGAGTAAATGTGGATGCTTAACTGACCATAGCAGTCCATTCTGTAGTAAGAGGCGTCAGAGCTGAAGTAACCGGAGTTGTACTGACACCTGTCCTCGTACAACTCACAGGTGAGGCATTGTGGGACAGAAGGACTGCTTCCAATCGCAATCCTGCAAACAATTGTATCAGTCGTGTCATTACCCCATGTACACGTGCAGCCATGATGATGGAAATAATATTTGATCTTTTAAGTAGTAATGTTTATTGTAGTCTTAGACATATAGGCACAAACGTGTTGTACTGTATTGTAATGTATTGTAATGTATTATAGTGTCTTGTTCTGTACTGCATTTATTCCAATGTAATGCTTTGAACTGCATGGGTCACTTATTTATTTACTTTATTTAATTTAACCTGGAATGAGTTCAAATGTAATATAATTAGGGCTGTCACAATTAATTGAGTTAATTGCGAAATACATATTATTTTACACCACAGTATTTCTTTATGTTAAAGAAGACAAAAAAAGATTTTGTATCAGCCTATTTTCAGTGGCTGCTTTTGAGGCTTTATTATTATTATTATTTTATGTTTTCCCCTCATTTGTCACATGTTATAATGGCAGATGTTAGTGTCTGTAACATTACTTGTTTGTTTTTAATTTAAAAAAAACCCCAAACATTTGTACAAACCAAGCCTATTTGTTTTTCTACATTGATAAGAGTATTACAATGAATTTCAATGAACACAAAAATGTGCCATTAAACTGCGATTAATCACGAGTTATCTATTGCATTTATGCAATTAATCACATTTCAATATTTTAATTGATTGACAGCACTAATATAATATGGAAGAGATCCTGCATTCTGGATCACTTTGAAATTTTACATTGCAATAAATGGAGAATACATTTCAAAGTTATCCAGAATGTCTTCACCACCAAAATGTTATTATTTGTTTTTTGTGACACTCCCAACACATCCTGAAAATTTCAATCAAAATCTGTTCAGAACTTTTTGCGTCCTGTTGACAAACAAATAGAAATCAATTTAATACCCCCTTAGTGGAGGTAACAAGGATAAAGCTTACCTGTACATGTTTCTTTTCACAGCTACTCCCTTGTACTCATTACTCACATAATATCTGAAAATAATTAAATTGTATTACTCACATTATAATGGTGATATAAAATGGGTGGGTCTGAAACGTATGTCACCTTCACTCACATGGCATCTTTTGTTAATTTAGATATGAAGACAACCTCCCACTTGCCAGAGGTAATAGGTGTGGCCTTGCCCTTAATGAAGCACAACTGATAAGTATCACACTCATAACAACATAACATCAGCCAATATTACAAAAACATCATTGAAATACACACATCTTTCACATAATGGATGTGTTTGTATCCACGGGTGTCACTCATCACTTTGTAGAAACTGAGTTTATCTTCAGCAAAGAAAAGAGGTGGAGGAGTATACTGGAAAGACATGATATTTAATAGTTATGTAACCGATTACATGAAAGGAGCAAAAAATTTGGTAAATGTTGATGAGTTTGATTTAAACTTACATGACCAACCCAGCCTGTCTTGCTTGTTTGCTCAAATTTCTACAGCGTAAAAAAACAGAAAATTCAAGTCACATTTTCTTGCATGGGCTAAATATTAACTCATTCACTGCCATTGATGTGTTTAGGCATCAATTCAAATCCAAATGAACAGTCTACACTTTATTTTGTTGGGTGCCATACTTATGTAGTGTTAGAGTATTTTCTTATAGTATAATATTAACAAACAATGTTGACACCCCCTCTGTGGAGTTGAAAAATTAGAACAAAATGCAGACAAATGAGAAAAAAAAAATCTATTTGTTACCTACTTTCCTATCTGCTCATTTGTTGTTGTTGTTGTTTTTATATATATATATATATATATATATATATATATATATATATATATATATATATATATATGTATATGTTTAGTACTTCGATTATTTATTATCAGTATTATTATTATTATTATTATATTATCATCATTTTTGTACTATGCACTCTATTGCTATAAGATGAATTCTTATGCTTCATCCTACTCCTTTTCGGACATGTCATTGTGTATTATTATTATTATTATTATTATTATTATTATTATTATTATTATTATTATTATTATTATTATTATTATTATTGTTGCATTCTGCACATGTTTGAAATAAAGCATTCAAATCAAAAAAATATAATATATATTATAATATTGACTATAACAACATTCTCTTCTCATTCACCTGGCAGTGAATGAGTTAAAAGCGGCTACGATCGTCTAATTATTCCCAGACTGAGTTGACAGGTACCTGTTTTTCCATCCAGTTGCTTCCATCAAAGTCGTAGATCTGTACGACCACATAATTCTGCTTTCTTGTGAGCCACTGCACAGCAATGCGTTGGTCTGTAACCCAGTTCAGTGAGCACAAAATGTGATCACTGAGGAAAAGGAAACACAAAGTGACAAGGTTTTCACATAAGTTAGACCATAATACATTTGATTTTCTTCTACTTTACCGTGTGATATAATAATTAATTAATAAATATTATTTATTATTAATTATTATTAATCAGGTGGAGCAATAAAATAAAACTACGTACTCAGACGTAACTGAAGCAGGAGGAAGCACTTGGATGCGATGGGATGGATTTACAGTGTCAATCACATACAGTTTCACTTTTGTAATGGTTGTTCCAGCCTGTGCACACACACACACACACACACACACACACACACACACACACACACACACACACACAATAGTGATAACACTGCTCTCTAAGTTTAATTTTTATAAAGTATTTTCTTCAGACATTAAATGTACTAAATCTTACATATGTTAATAAGATGAATCAGAAAGAAAAAGGCACAAGTGCTGGTTAGTTCATGTTTTTAATATATATAATGATGTGTTATTCCATATATATGGTGGTTTATGTACATGTATACAATGGATTTGTAAATATTCCACTAAAAAGAACCTGTAAAGTGAATAGATCATAATGTGCAGACAGTTTTTTGAAGTAGATCTGAGACCAACCTATTCTGTTTATTGTAAGAGTTTCACATTTTGACTGGAAACATGAGCCAACCATCATTTAAGACTTTAGTTTTCTTTATCAGTAACACACATGTGGTCAAATTTCATTAGTTTTATTCCATGAAGCATTTTAAATGTAGACCAGTGTAATAAAACCTCACCTTTGGGTACGGAACAGACACTGTTTCAGGGTACTGCTCACTTCCATACCAGCTGTACTGTAATTTATGAACCTCTGTGTCATTCAATTCTGCATATGCCAAATAATTTCCATTTGGTGACCACCATATGGCTCCATTTGATTGCAACACCTCCTCTGTGTTATTGGAAAAGAACAAAAGTCAGTAACTGTTTTGCACATAAACACAGAAACCCAGTGTTTCTGCTGCTGAAATGTCAACAGTTCCTCACCTTCATATACCCAGTCAGGGACTCCATTAAGGATCTCATTCTCTTTTCCATTGTGGGTCACTTGCACAGGTTGAGCAGTGACATTGGAAGATATAAATATGTTGAAATCTAAGACATAAGCCTGCAAAAAAACCCCAATGATGTTAAGACTTGTTTGGTCAGATTTGACTTGCTGACACACATTTCTATTAAGATGAGATTAAACTTTATTGATTCCACAATGGGAAAATTCACTGATCAAGGCAACAAAAGTGATGCCACGTAAACAAACGCCACCCCTCACATGGATTATAGCTTATTTTGACCTCGATCCAGCTGATGTCATGCCTATGTGTGCAGTAATGAAACAAAATGTGTTTATAGATGTGAAATTTATTATAAGTTAAATTATTATTATTAGATAAATTAATCAAAAGTTTGAATTTTGACTTTTTCCAAAATGTAATGACATCTATTCTGAATCTAATTCTGAATTCAACCAATAAGTAGTTTTACTGCCACAGTCATTTGAAATCTCGTCCTTTCTAAGTCAGGGTTCCTACAGTTTAGTACAAGTTAAATTCACGCCTTTTTAAGACTTTTTTTAATACCGTTTGGAATAAAATTTAAGACCAAGCCAACAATGAACCAAAATTGAATTACCTGGGGGTAGTTTTACCAACTATTTTAAATAGAACATGACTTTTTGGTCCAGTTGCTGCTACATTTATGAGCCATTTACATCAAGAAGCATAACTTAGAAATGTTTAATATATAACACACACACACACACACACACTTTCTACTCACCCTAAATTATTTTTGTAATATAGACAACCTATATATTAACATATACTTTTCATTTCAAACTAAAATAAATCTTACTTATATGTCCAAATTTTTAAGACTTTTGAAAATTTGATTTAAGACATTTTAATGTCAATTAAGGCCTTATTTTTAGAACAATGAATTCAATGCCTTTTCCGTGGGAACCCTATAAGTAAATGGGATGGGGAGGAGTTTAAAAATGAATAAAAACAGAAACTTTAACTTATTTATCCCAAAATGTAATCACATATATTTTTGGTAACTAATAATCTATAAACCAAATTTGGTATGAACTCAAGCAATAGTTTTACCGCTAGAGACATTTGACATTTCACCCATTAGGAATAAATAAGAAAAAAATAAAAGATTAGAAAAATTTATTTAAAAAATTTAAGTTCGACCTCCTGTTTCCAAAATGTAATGAGATCTATTCAGGATCACTGGAAATCAATAAACCAAATTTGACATGAATTCAACCAATAGTTTTGTTGCTAGAGTATGAGCGACTGACCCACTGACTGAGCAAACACACAAACAAACACATGGAACCAACACCAATAACCCTGGCCTCCCTGGAGGGTGGGCTAAAATTATAAATAAAAAAAACAAATACTAAAAGTAATTATAGTTACAAAACTCTATTGATACATTTACCAAACAGGTAGAATTGCAGGGAGACATTATTCATATATTCACCCCTTTACTTGACTCTACAAACACACTGCATATATTGATTATGTCACAAAGAGCCTCATGTTGCACCACTGATTAATGAAGAAAAAAACACACAAAAAAAAAATAAATATGCTGCACACTCACATATTTATTTCCATTCTGTGCCCAGGAAAAATACTGCAAAACAGGGGGAAGATTCACAGATAGAAAAGTGCTGCAATGACATAAAAAAAACAAACTTAGATTAGATGTATTTATTCAACATGGACATTAGCAGCAGCGTATACATTAATATGACTAAGTACCAGATACACTGCATTATGTGTAAAAACTACTTAAGAAAAGAGAGGAAAAAGAACAATGAAATATAAAAACCAAATATATAAAGGTAATAAAAACACTGCCAGCTGTAAGAAAATATCACATGTGAGGATATTATTCATTATTGTCTCCATATTTAGCCATAATTTAACACCTCTAAATAAACATTGAAACAATACTTTGTTTTCAACTAACACATTTCATTGTACAACGTATAGTGACAAATAAAGTACTTACCTTTACCTGATATGTGCTAAATATATCCTATGGACTCCAAGAGTCTTTCAATTATACATTGACCTTAGAGCTGATTTTCAAATTTAAGTTTTATATTTTGCAATGCAACAGTTATTTCTTTACTGAGATCTGTGTAGTGACTGTGGCCGACTGTTGCTATTGTGAAAAAGAACAAAATGACATATCTTTATTTCAATTTAAAATCACTATCCCAATGAAAATACTTACGAAGTGTGTCTGTCAAAGATGGAGTACGAAGCTGAGTATGAATGTCTCCATTTCTGTCAAAATGAAAACACAGAAGTTGTACACGTTCACATTTTAATCACGTATTCAACAGTAAAACAGAATATTTGGCACCAGAAACAGACATACAGTACAAACCTTTGTGTAATTGCTTTCAAAAGCAACATATTTCTTATCCCCTGATAACAGGTAATCTGTAGCATCCACCTGAGCCTATAACGAAGATTAAAAAAAAATAAAAAATACAATCAATCATTTCTTGCTCTGAAATATGTGTGCTTATTTTTCCAAAATTGTCATATTTATGAAAAAAAATCCAAATTACAAAGGTTGAATTGCTCAAGTAAAGTGACTCCTCTCCTGTCTCAGCGTTGTAGAGGTATATGCTTCCATCCCTTGTTTTATGAAGATATTCCTTATCTTTGAACATAAAGAACAGTCAAATGTAGACAGTGGTTTGGGCTTATTATGTACAGACTTATTTTATCATAGGGTAACATTGATTAGTACTGATACCTGAAATCCAGTACAAATTGTAGCCTCTCCATATAATTGTATTATTGAAATAATCATCAAGGGTGAATGGTCTTTTGGTTGCACCAGGCTCTGAAATTACATACACAGTCTGCGTTAAATAAGTCTGGACGTTACAATTGAAAAATATTGTATGACACAGGAACTCAAAGTGATTTTTTTCCACTTTATGAAAATGTACAAAACATGCTGTTCACGTAAAAAACTGCAATACAGGGCTTTAGCTATGATATTGAACAATAATTGGATAAAAATATTTAAATAATATGTTTTCTGGGACACAGAAAACAGCTAATTTTTTATTTTGTTCAGTCAGAATAATAGACTTTGCTGGAAGTATAACATAACAAATATGCTAATAAACTTTTATTTAACATATGTATTACAGCGTAAGTGATATATATGGATAATAGCAGAGCATATTTGGAAAATAATTCAATTATATCTAACACTTCTATATTCTTGTACTGTTGAGTAATTAGTTTCCACAGATTCACCACATAATATCACTTATACAAGCAAGAAAAATATTTTATCTGATTAATCACAGGGTTGGTTTGGATTCATTTAATTTAATCATAATCAAAACGCTGCATGTTGACTAACTGTTCTGTCTCTTTTTTAAATTTAAATTTCCCACAAAATATTCAAACATACACTAAGAAACAAAAAAAATGTGGAGGAAAAAAATACAAAACATTTTAAAAATCCACTAAAACTAAAAAAAAAATACAGTAAACAAACACAAAAATGGTTATTTCAATTTCTAAACATTTTCAAAAACTCTTCTAAAATACAGACCCCCCCCCCCCCCCCCAAAACAAGTGATAAAATATCCAAAACATATGCAATATATGAATATATATGCAATTAATATGTTTATTCAACACATTTGAGTAATCTGTGTTAATGCTTTTATTTTGACAGGCTTAATAACTTTACATACATTCTATCTTTTTTTAAAATACTTTTTTGATACTGAAATGTATTGCAGTTCTTAGACTAAAACATGAGTCTATTAGAGAAATGATAGGTAAAACTTTAATTTTTGACACTGATGTTAATTTTTACTTAACTGAAATAATACAAACTGTTAAAATCGATGGATGTAGTTTAGGTGAAACTACTGGAAATTCTGTTTCAAGCTGTGCATAGGAATTTACTCTTGAGCAGTCAATACCTCTTCAAGTTAAGAAGCGGACGTTATAATTTAAGAGGTCTGCTTTAATTTGAAATAAATAAAACAAGTATTCAGAGAATACCTAACCTTGCCCCTATTTTGTGCCAATCTCAAATTTTGATGACAACCTATTCTTGAATTAGAGCCAATAATGTGATTTTGACCTTTATGATAAATACGACATTGATCTTTGACCTTTACTCAAATGAATCATTGCATCTGATGTACATTAGGTATATGTATATGCCCATGTAATTTCATGGTGATATCTCAAATATTCATTGAGTTATAGCTCGATATGCGTCTGCAGACACACAGACAGACAGATTACAATAATCTGAAAAGATTAATAAAAACCAACATCAAACAAAGATGTGTTTCATTGATGGGGGGTAAAACTATGGAATGATCTCAGTGATAAATTCAAGTTAATAAATACCCTGTCAAAGTTTTTTAAAAACAAGTGAAATTATTAATATTTATCAAGTATGTGATTAATTTAATTATTTATTTGCCTCATTATTAAGTGAGGAATTTGTTTATTTGGGGAAAATAATAAAAGAGTGTGAGCATGATTGAAAAAATAAATAGTTTGAAAGTTTGCCGAGTCGTTTTTGATGTGATTATAAATAATTATATCTTGTTAAATGTACAGCCTTTTGTTGTTGTTGTTGTTGTTTTAATAAAAATAAATAAAAAGTTCATTCATTCATACATAAACACTAGTAAAGCCTATTAAATAACTCAGTAAAGCCTCTACGTTTCCACAACACATTCAATAGTTATATGATCTCACAATTTGCATCCATTAGTAACATCACAATTATTTGTGTTTTCAAAATAAAATCCAACTTTTACTAAGGAGAGCTGCACATCCCCCTGAAACCTGCACCAACTCTACTTCTGCTTGTGAAAGATGCATCTTTATGGTCACACGGTGGCGCTATTTGAATTACAACATCCAGCCACATGGCATTAACCCTGATAATCCTCAACACTTAATTCATGAATGAACTTATTTTCTCCTATTTCACAGCAAAACCACAGAAGCTTAACTGATCACACATGAGTTGCAAGATTTAAAACCCCATAATCTGTGTTGCTTTCAAAATATATATATATATATATATATATATACATATATATATATATATCTTGAGAGTAAAAAAAGTTGCTATGAACACATTTTTATGCTCCAGTCTGGTCTTGATTATGTTTTCACACACTCCAGCAAGTAGAAGGAACAAAGAGAGTGAGGGTGCAGGCTTGAAGAATAAGGAAACTTACTGTTCAAATAAACTGCAGTAACTGTTATTATCGTGATGACGACAGCCGCCCCCACCACCCCTAACATCACCTTGTTGCAGCCCTGTGAAATGTGACAGAAAAGGGCATAAAAAGAGAAAAAGAAAAAGGAAAAAAAACTCTCTGAAACCATGCGCCACAAGCAAAAACTGTAGATTTTGCGTTTAGTTGCAAGCCCCATTTATCCTATTATTCCTCATCAGTGCATCTACAAACATCCATTATTTGTATTTCAACACTCTTGAGTCACTTCTGTTTGCAATTCCAACTACTGACCATGATGCAGATGAGGAAGGAGGTCGATGCACAGCTGCCAGTCTTTACAAATCCTTACAGGTCTTTACTGTTTGTGCGTCGTTGAATTTACACTCCTTGCAACTTTGCAAAAAAAAAAAAAAAAAAAAAAAAAAAAAAAAGCCTAGAAAACTTCAGCAGACTCCTGCGCAACTTGAAGCTGTCGCACTTCCCGCTGCATTCCTGAGTGGAGTCAGAATAGCAGACACAAGACTCTCCTCCACGTCAGCTGCACAAGTTTATAGCTGCAGCAACTGCAACTTAACTGGGATTTAGGAAGTGACTTTAACACCCAGAGCATCATTCACTCAGCAGAATGGCAGCAAGCACAAAAGGGAAGTTATTTATGGCTTTTTTTTTTTTTAAATGTCCCCCATCTGCCAAAAAAATACTCTAATGGTCATAGATATTTTTGTCAGTGGCTGGTTTTATCTTGTAAATTTAGGGAAGTTTATTTTTGTTTTATTACATAACCTAAATGGTAAATTTCCAAATGTAAAAAAAAAAAAATACAGTTTCAAAGTATTTAAATTCTTTCAGAGTTATTCCAACAATGGACAGAGTGAAATTTAACAAGATAACTTCCAGTGTTGGTGAAAATAATTGGATTTAACAGAGGTTTTATACTGTCAGTGTCACATATTCAGTGTTTTTTTTTTCTTTTTTAGCTTTTAATAATCAAGTGTGCAAGAGACAGGGGAGTGGCACTGTGGGACAGTGGTTGGTGCTTGTGCCTCACAGCAAGAAGGTCCCATGTTTGATTCCAGCACCAGACCTTTCTGTGTGGAGTTTGCATGCTCTCCCTGTGCCTGTGTGGGTTTTTTCCAGTTACTCCGATTTCCTCCCAGCTTCCAAAGACATGCACTGATAGGTTAATTTAAATTGCCCATAGATGTGAATGTGAGTGATTTTTTTTGTCTATATATGTTCAGCCCTGAGATGAACTGGTGACTCATACAGGGTCCCCATTGTAGCTGGATTAGGCCCTTAGTGAGGATAAAGTGGGTTCATAAAATGAGACGAGGTGTCCCAATTGCTGCTCTGCTCAATAGGGAGCCTAAGTCTCCGCCCTTTCCGGTCGGTCCACTGGGCCTAAAATCAGAAAAATTTAACATGAGAGTGGATGAGGAGAAAATAATTATTTTCTGGTCCACTTTACTTTATGCCCTGAATCACACATTTGCTGTACTTCAATTAAAGTCATAACCAATGATGTGCGTTTGGAGTTTCTTTGATACGTGTTTTGTGATTTATTAGCGTGTAAAAATATGTCATTATTTGGACTTTGTTTGGACTACATATCAGACGTCGCATAGCTGACGTCACAGCAGAATCTTTCCCTGCAAACTTTTCAAAACCGTATACCGCCTTTTCTATTTTTCATTTGAAAATGCCTGTGTGCTTTGTGCCCTGGTGTAATCACAACACCATTTCCACATGTTCCTTCTACCGCTTCCCGGCTGACGAGAGCTTGTCCCGCATGCTGGCTCTCACTCGACCAACTATCTCTCCCCCGGAGTAGCTGCCACTTTCCACATGCCCCGATTTAAAGTGTTTTTCTCCACGTTTGATGCTCTTGCCTTCGTCCTGAAAGAAGGAGTTGAAGCTCGCCAAAGTCACAGCCATTTTCAAGCGTTTAATGGCGAGGCTTGGTGGTGACGTCATATTTGTGAGACGAACGTTGTAGTCCATTACTTACTCTCACATAAAACCTAACGTAACTTTGGATGCCTGTCCAAAGTGAGTGCTTTCTCAATGTGAAAATGTATCTTTAAAATTCACAGACATCATATGTGAAAACCGTAGCACATTTCAAACGGGACCACAAAATTATTTTTATCCCTCCATTGACTCGCGTTCATTTTTTATGGTACTTAGGTCCCATTGCCCGGAAATCGAATCGCGTCACTTAGGCTCCCTATGTCTTCAGGTGGAGGAGAAAGAAAAACAATTTGAAAATCCAAATGGTGAAAGTATCAAAAGAATATAAATTATTCAATAAATAAAATTTTTTAAAATACAAATGCCCAAATCAAAGTAGTAACAAAGAATTAAAAATAAAACTTAATTAAATTTGGGAAGACAACAGTCTGATCAAAACTGTTGGATCAGACTTTAATGATGGAACTGGGAAAAGAGTATAAAATATAAAAATTAAATTAATCTTATTCTTTTCCCCTTTCAGTCCAAAAAAAGGAAAATTGAGATGATTCTATTGATGGAAAAGTCTTTTAAAAAAGTATCTGGATCTTTGCTATCAGCTGTGTGTCTTTAATCAACTACCTATTCAAACGTAGGTTCTGCATCATCTGCACTTGCGCGAGACACAAACCCGGAAATGATGGAACATCCCTGTAGACAAAAACACAGAAGTCACTGTCCTCAACCATTGTTGTCAACAGAGACTTTTAAGTTCTCGAGGAGGGTGGTTCTTGTACTTGTTGGACAGATAGTTAGCAATGAGATACTGGCGTTGTCACCTTCCTGTGGAAGAAGAAAGGGGCAGACGAAAACTGAGGAGAGCTTGCACTGTGCCAACAATGCTAATAATGCTAACAATGCTAATAATGCTAACGGCGTTGATTTCATGGAACGAATGACATCTACAGGCAACACTGACTGGCACACATTCAGAAACAATAGAAGCAGTTCATGGCCTATTACAAGCCACGAACAAGACAATAAAAGCAAAGTGTCAAGTACCTTAGCATAGCTGTATTCCCATGGAAACTGTGTTTGTTTATTGATTCACAAGTCAAGCACTATCCCGCCACCAATCAGACTGAAGGATGGACAGTGGACATTTACAAAAGACACCAAACAGACTGAAGGATGGACAGTGGGCATTTACAAAAGACACCAAACAGACTGAAGGATGGACAGTGGACATTTACAAAAGACACCAAACAGACTGAAGGATGGACAGTGGACATTTACAAAAGACACCAAACAGACTGAAGGATGGACAGTGGACATTTACAAAAGACACCAAACAGACTGAAGGATGGACAGTGGACATTTACAAAAGACACCAAACAGACTGAAGGATGGACAGTGGGCATTTACAAAAGACACCAAACAGACTGAAGGATGGACAGTGGACATTTACAAAAGACACCAAACAGACTGAAGGATGGACAGTGGACATTTGCAAAAGACACCAAACAGAATGAAGGATGGACAGTGGACATTTACAAAAGACACCAAACAGACTGAAGGATGGACAGTGGACATTTACAAAAGACACCAAACAGACTGAAGGATGGACAGTGGACATTTGCAAAAGACACCAAACAGACTGAAGGATGGACAGTGGACATTTACAAAAGACACCAAACAGACTGAAGGATGGACAGTGGACATTTACAAAAGACACCAAACAGACTCATGTCAGACTGTCTGTCGCCGAAATCAGGTTGGTGTGTCTTCAGTCTTCACCTTAAGGCTTTTACTTTTACTCTAAACTTGTTTTTCCTGAATGGAGTTACACCTTCTGCCCCAGTGTTAATCCCAGCCCCCCTCCTTGAAAACAGCTGATTCAAATCCAGAACAGTGAATGATAATGTAGACCACCTTACCCTGTGCATGGACCGGTTTATGATCCACTGACCCATGTTGAGTCCACAGCTGAAACTAAGCCTTGTTTTGTAAACATTGGCTTGTTTTAAAGTTCGGTGTGCTTTGTGGAATGCATTGTCTGGACTGATCTACGCGCACACACGCGCGCGCGCGCACACACACACACACACCATTAGTTAGTGAGCATGTTTAAAAAAATAAATACATATACAAATTTAAATTAAATAAATAAATAAAACAAACAAAAAAGACCAAATTTTTAACACCTAAATGCATCGTCAAACCTCTGAAAAATACATGTTTTGCTTTGCGTCTGTTTCCTTCATACTTTATTGGAACTTCCAGAAAAAAACAAGTTAATATGTTTATAGGTCATATCATTTGCATACATTCCCACACTTCACACAGATTTAAATATTTAATATGTATGTATATATGTGTGCAAGTGTATACAGTGTCTCTCTCTCTCTCTCTCTCTCTCTCTCTCTCTATATATATATATATATATTTATGTGTCTATATCTTTTAAATTATTGTGTTTTTATTTTGCTTTATCTTATATTGGATTATAGCTGTATAGATTTCATTGTAACATGAGTACAGTGAAGATTAAGGCGATTCATTCATTCATTCATGCAAGATTTATATTTCACTAGTAGGGAACTATATTTAACTCTTATGGAGACCTGAATTTTGGTCCCCATGGTGTCAGAAGTCCCCATGATATGACTGTGTAAACCAGGGGTGCTCAATTTTGGTCCTCGAGAGCTACTATCCTGCATGTTTTAGATGTATCCCTATCATTATGAGGCTTCTGCAGAGCTTGATGAGAGGTTTATCATTTGAATCAGGTGTGTTGTAAGGGGGGTACATCTAAAACGTGCAGGATAGTAGCTCTTGAGGACCAGGATTGAGCACCCTTGGTGTAAACATATCAATGTCATCATAAAGTGCAAGCACACGCAGTACTAAAATAAAATTAACTGATTCAACTTTTTTTTTTTCTTAATGTCATATCTGAAGGATAAATATATGCATTCAGTCCAAAGAAGTATAAAAAACACATAAACCTATACAACCTGAATGCTTTTGCAAGACAATGACCATGGTTCTGGTATCTGTATAAGGAAGCAAATCTAAAATAAAATGATGGTTCTAAAAATAGCACTAGGTGACTCACTAACCCTAATGGAAAAACACCAGCACCTGTTTACCTACATGTTTGTTGACAGGCGGTTTCTGAGGGGCTATCACAGGCTCAGTGGCTCCCATCTCAAGAGACCAGAAGTGTGCGTGTTTTATTAATCATATATTTATTCAGCTAATTTTCCTCCAGCAATGCACCATGAAAAGCAATTCATGCATTACATTACATAAAGCGAAGGACAAAGACAATCCCAGAGCAAATTCAGTGCATAATTAGGATTATTCAAAATTCGTTCTATGTTAAGTCAGAAAAATGTGTTAATGTTTCAATGTACAGTCGTGGGAAAATTATCATTAGACCACCCTTGTTTTCTTCAGTGTCTTGGTCATTTTAATGCCTGCTACAACTATAAGTGCATTTGTTTGGACAAATGATAATAAAACAATAAAAATAACTCATAAAAATATAATTTAAGAAGTGATATCTTTTTCCATGGTTTTCTTTATAATAACCAAATTCACTTTGCACTGTACATTGTACTGACAAAAAATGTTTTTAGGCATTCTGTGTTTTTCTGTTTTAGTCACATGATACACACAAGAGTTAGTACTTGATTACATAACCACTGTTTTTGATGACTTTTGATGGTCTAATAATTTTTTCCATGACTGTAAAACCAGTTAATCTAGTGGTCAATCAACAAACAAAACAAAAAGAAAATAGAAATTCTGACTGTCCAGTGTTGTTTTTTTTCTCATAATAAAGACAGAATTTCCTTCTAAAATGTGAGTTTTCTTCCACTAAAATGTCATTGCAGATTTCCAGACCCCCCCCCCCCAATTATTTTAAGCACTTTTTCCAGAGTTAATGATTTATTAATACAAAACCGGACAGGCTATTATTCATTTATGAAAGTACTTGTTTGTTTGTAGCAAATCAGAAAACAATGCTTTTCTGTTACCAACATGTGTAAAACCACCAAGTAAAGGTTCAATTACTCCACCAAGCCACCAAAAAACAAGATTGTAGCAGGAGAAACAGTCAGAAAAACAACCCAATTATCATCTTCATTATATGATTCTACATCTTTCTGTAAAATCATTCTGCATCTGAGTTGTCATCTGAGCTCGGAAGCATCTGGTTTGCATGCTCGGTGTAGTCAAAGGCCTGGAACTTGATAGGAAGGTCGCTCCACTTGGCACATTTACTTATCTTCTTTCCATTCAGTGTCACCCCAAAGTTTTTCACAAGGAGACAAGGACAATCGATTCCACGGAAAATCATCATCGAACCCCATCTCTGCAATGACAATACAAGCTGACAATTGACTGGAAAAACATGTGTTATTCGGAGTTGACCTATTCAAACTGTGAAGAAAAGGTTAAATAATGACAAAGTAATGCTTGATATGCGCCTGTTCTATTGGATCCAAGGACTGAATTTTGGTGTTGAGACAAAAAGTAAAGCTAAAAATAGTCAATGACAGTTTTAGTTGTGCTGTCGAACATGTGGTTGTGTGACTCATTCTCTCCTTTTTTTGTAATTCTATTTAAAAAGTCAGATGTACATTACTACTGGAACTGCTTCTATTTATCTAATCTATTTAATCTGTAATACTGAGACACTTGGGTGGGGATAAAACATTAAACACTTGTATCATTGTATAATAAAGTATGTAAAAATGGTATGCTAATGCGATAATGGAAATTTAAATCATCATAATGTGTTGTAGGTGGAGGCCTTGTATAAGCCTGTTGAGGGTTTCTTGCCTCTTCCAGGCAAAGATGAACTGTGGGACTCTTTTTTTAAAAATTTTTTTTTTTTTATGACTTCTGTGATTGTATGCTTTAGGATGCCAAAATAAATAAATAAATAAATAAATAAATCTGCTTGTCATTTTAGAAATCTTTTTTTTTTTGGCTTCGAAGAATCTCAAAAGGAGAACATGCGACATAAAGTTAACATGACATTTGACAAGCATGGAATAAATGTACTGTACCTGTCCACAGTCTTTGCATGCGATGAAGCCGTTAGTCTCATAATCGAGATGTCGCTCCTGAAGAGTAGAGTTTTCCCTCAGGATAAAAAGTTCACTGCAAAGAAAGATAAAGTACCTGATCAGTATTGGCTAATAATGCTCCTTATAGCACTGTAACGATCATTGAAAATTCCAAGAAAAAAAAGGAAATTTTACCGAAACTCTGTTGAAACGTTGACTCTGTGCATATTCTCAATAATGTGGATACTTTCACCGGTGCAGACGTGTTTACTGCAGCCTCGACAGCTTAACTTCAGATCACTGGCACTCTCCTGCTTCATACCTTTCTGTTTTTTCTTTGTCATTCTTACCTTTTCTTCCACTATTGCCTGAATCTGATACTCCATGATCTGAGTCAATAAAAAAAACAAAAAAAAAAACAAACAAAAAACACTGAAAAAAGTGAATCTCACCTCTATGGGGATAACAAAAAATGTGTATTATGTACCTTTTTATCATAATCTTTTTGATCTAAAGCTCTGATTTTATCAATGGCTTTATTCATCATGGTTATACGGTATTCATTGACACACTCTTTTTCAACCACACCCGAGTTTTTGATTTCAACCAGAGTGTAGCTGCTGTTTTCTGCTCTTGCACGACCTCGAGCCTGCAAAAAAAGGATGAACAATAGAAATATTAAGCAACTGCAGCCTATAATTATTAACTTTAATACTGATTACATACACACTAACAGCACTGACCTGAATCATAGAAATCTCATTGGTCACGAGTCCATATCGGATGACAAAATTACACGCCGATATGTCCAAACCTTCCTCTGCCACTGTGGTAGCGATCAGCAAATTGACCTTACCCTTGCTAAATTTTTTAAGCACATCCTTTTGTTCTGCCTGATCAACACACATTTGTATACAAGGAAGTTTATACAAAGTAAGAGGAATTTTAAAAGGAAATGTACTCTATTGTGGAACTATACACTTACAGAGGTCATTGGTTTAACAAGACTCTGGTCTCCTCCTCCGATGACATACGAGGCTTTTACTCCAATGTCATCAAACTTGGGGTTTTCCTGAATCCACTGGCTTAGAGCAATAGCGCTGCGACGTGTCTTTGTGAAAATGATCCCTCTGGCCTCCTCCCTGTTGCTGAACTCTTGCAGAATTTTGGCTCTAAGCTTTGACAGACTGTCATTTTCATACTCTGGCTTTTTTGCCAGTTCCAGCAGCTCTTTGTTATTATCTGAGGTTAAACATAATTAGAAAAAACATAAACAACATACTTTGGATTGTTCTGCATGTTACAATGTTTTAGAATATCAACCCATAAAGACCAAAATAATTGAATGCTCTAAAATGGTTAATACCTGTTTGTACACTAATGCTATCAATGCATTTAAATAATTAGTGTAAAATGCAGTTTGTCAGCTTTTCATGATCATCACATATGACCTGTTTGGATGTTCAAAGGTTCTGTCATGGACGTGGAAACACTGTCATCTGTTAACCCCACAAATGTAATAACTCGCACAAATGTAAGAACTCTTATAAACTTAATTTAAAAAATTGCAGCTTTTAAAGTAATAATCCTACAAATGTAATAGCAGCCAGTTTCCTCCTAATTTATTAAGATAAAATAAAATAACATATTTCTTTATTAGTCCCACTAGGGCAGTGGTTCTCAAATCCGGTCCTCATGGCCCAGTGTCCTGCATGTTTTAGATATTTCCCTCTTTATCACACCTCGTTCAACTATTGATCAGCTCTTCAGAAGCCTCAGAGCCAGGTGTGATGGAAAAAAAAAAAAAATATTATTAATTTTTTATTGAAAAAATATATTTATTATTATTTTATTACTTTTGATTTTTTTCATTTTAATTTAAAAAAAATCATATTTTTCTTTACTTTCTGTTTTTTTATTTTAAAAAGAGGGAAATTCTTTAAATAGTTTTTTTACATTAAAATAATATTTTTTATCAAACCATATATATTTTTTTATTTTTATAATAATTGTTTAATTATTTGTATTTATTTTATTCAGAATTTTCATTATTTTTTAAAAAAAAAGAACAAATGGGTGATTTTTTAATTATGAAAAAACTAACTAAAATTTGTTTATTTTTATTTTTTTGTTTTTCAAAAACATTAATTTAAATGTTTATATTTCTTTCTATCTATCTATCTATCTATCTATCTATCTATCTATCTATCTATCTATCTATCTATCTATCTATCTATCTATCTATCTATCTATCTATCTATCTATCTATCTATCTATCTATCTATTTATTTATTTATTTATTTATAAAGGACAGGGAGATATCTAAAACATGCAGGACACTGGGCCACGAGGGCCGGATTTGAGAACCACTGCACTATGGGAAGTTCCAAGTTTAAAGCAGCAAGATTATTGCACACAAGAGTTATCACTTCTGAAAATAAATAAATAATAATAATAATTCAATATACAATATACTGTTACAATTACATTTGTGGCATGACAAAAATTGTTAGTTTCCAAAATTGTAATAAATTGGTCGGCGACTGCTCTTACGTTTGTGGGGAAGTCTTTACATTTTTGGGATTCTTACGTTAAAAGCTGCACATTTTTAGTATGTGTGTGGGGAGTTATTATGTTTGTGTGGTTATGATGGTGGGTGGATATGCTTGGTTTATGTTCAGTTGATGATATATTTCGCTGAAAAAGTCACTTTTTCTTCAGTTTTTTTTCTGTTTTTGAACTAAGTGTCCCATTTTAGGCAATCTTTTGGGGGGAGATATTTGATCTATTGGACAAAACATTTGCTTCTCAGCTTCCTGTTGCTGACCATCCATGGAATCATCCCTGAACTAAAGATGAGCACAAAAAGGACATACCTGCTACTGCTATAACAACCCCCCCCCCATTTACTTTATTAAGACTTTCACCCAAAATTCAAGTCTCTTCAAGGTCTGTAAAACAGTGTGTTTCAAAATTCCATACTTTTGAAGACATTCCATACTTGTACAAGCATCCTGTTTAAGGCTTCAGTTTGCTCTAATACTTTACCTTCAAACAAATGGAAAAGGAACCTCTCAGTGGGTGTGATTTGTATTTTCTGATCATCATCCGGGTGTGTTTTGCTTTTCTTCTCCTCCTCGTAATATTTGTTCAGGAAATTGAAGGCATCACACATACGAATGGTGTTACTGAGCTGCAGGCCCTCGTTGTATTGTCGAAGATGTTCTGCACAAACACGCACTTTCTGATTTTCCTCCTTTGTTGCTAAAATAAATCAAGACAATGTTTTTAAGGTGGGCTGCAACAATTTGATTTGATTTGATTTGATTTGATTTGATTTGCACTGAATCCAACTTGTGCAACAATAATCCATACAACAACAATAATAATAACAATGACATGTCCGAAAAGGAGTAGGATGAAGCATAAGCTTATTTAATCCTACCCCCTTCTTCACTTTCCCAATAACCTAAATTCATCTTATAGCAATATAGTGCATAGTACAAAAAATGATAATAATAAAAATAATAACAATAAGAATAATAGCAATACCAATAATAAATAACTGAAGTACTAAACATATACATATATACAAAAAACAATTGAACGAAGATATGCATATTATACTAGAAGTTGTGCTGACCTTCCCGCTCAGTTTGAACCACCCATTGTTCATAATTCTGAGAACCCAGCTCACAGGTGGGGATGAGTTCCGCATGTTCATGAATGGCGTTCATTATTTTTTTAATGACATCACCAAAAGGATCCTGAAAAACACAGATGGTTAAACAAACACAATACTCTTCATTCCATTCATCAGTATGAAACTCAAAAATCTGTCATGAAACTATTTCCTTTTAAACATATGTACCATATTCCTGTCTGCAACATTTACGATTATTTTATCTGTTTCCTTCTTGTTTTCCCTGAAGCGCCATGTCATGATTTGAGAAGCATCCAGGTTTGCACAGATCTGTAACAGGGAAACAAGACAGAAAATGTCAAAATGAGTTTTAACCATCTGAATAACATCCAATATTTGTAGTACATTTCTGCAGGTTAGTACAGAGTTAAATCAAAAGACTGTTTTTTTTTTGGTACTTCTATGGCCGTAGGAAACTTTATGGCTGCTCTGTTTTCAAGGTCACTGTGGAAAATTGGAAATAGTTTGGCAGAGTAACACACTATGATGAGTTAGGCAAATGAAACTGTGGGAATATTTATATAACTAAACTAATATTAGGGAAAATAAAACTTATTTATTTAATAAAATATTCTTTCTTCAGGCCAGATTGTCTGAGGGATGTTAGAAGGAAAGTCACTGGACACATGTCTAATTCACATGTCCATTAATGTTTTATGGTGGTGTATGTGGAAGTGGATGGCTGAGAACAGTATGTACACGCAGTATATGCTCCTCAGTTTTCTCCATTTTTGTGGCTCCCCCAACCCCCGGAGAGGCAGTCAGGCCCAGGATCTGAGGCAAAGGTACAGGTTCCATCTGTTCCTTCTTCATCCTGTTATTCTTATGCTTTTGCTTCAGGAAACGCATCATTATGTGGTTGTAGACTCCTCCTTTCTGAGTATGGTGGCACTCATCGATTACAATCAGAGTCAAATCTATATGAGCAGAAGACATGACAACACAAACAGAAAATAGTTGACGTTTAGATCAAAGGTGTCAAACATGCGGTCCGGGGACCAAATCCGGCCCGACAAAAAGGGTCCAGTCTGGCCCCTGGGATGAATTTGTAAAATGCAAAAATGACATTGAAGACATACATCATTTTAGTTCAGGTTTAGTTCAAACTGCACATAGTTTTCTTAAGAAAATTCAGTTTGTTCATGTTATTCACATCGTTTTAAATGGATGGAAACATTTTCATCATGTAACTTTATTATTTTGCTCTGAAACATGGAGGAAAGTTTGGAGTTGACATTATTTCTATATTATTATTATGTTATTATTTCACTGGTCTGGCCCTCTGCAGATCAAACTTGGCTTAATGTGGCCCCTGAACTGAACTGAGTTTAGATTCTATTCTATTGTCTAGTATCTGTATGAAGGTGTAGTTTATAAAAGTGAAGGACTGTTATATGAGCAAAGGCTTTGTATGATAGTCTGCTGCCTTTTGAAAGAAACACTACAATTATCTTTGGTAAGCAGTGCTATTTTTATCATATTTATTTATGTTTCTTAAATAAATAGAGGTGAATTTCATTCACGGATTATAGCATCTGTGACTGAGTGATCCACCCACACAAACCAGCACTTTTCTAAGAACCTGATGCAGCAGTTTAAAGCCACACAATAACATATGCTAGAAAGTATGTCATTTCAAAGCGACCAAAGTGCAAATGAAACACATTATAATAATTCTTATCTACTGCTTTTAACTGTCGTGACACAAAAATACCCCTAGAGAACTAGAGTATGAAGACTGGCAGCTTGATGTACTGTGGGTGATAGAAACTCTCATGTGAATTTGTTTAGCCACACACTGATGGCTTGAACAGACGTGTGGCCTGGAAACTAGGAGATAGAAAAAAAATATGCTTTCAGACATTTCAACAAACAGCATATGTTCCACTGAGGTGGCTATTCCACCTTGGACTGGTGAGTGCCAACCAGAGTGAACAGCAGAGCTCGAAGACTCTGACAAGTTCCTGTCAGGCATCGTCAGGGGAGATGCTTTGAGTCCTCGGGGACTTGTCATTGTCTGTGATTTGGCTTCAAACTGATTTAAGAATGCCAAAAATGAAGAAAATAAGGTATGGCCTTATTGAAATAAATCTGTTTTTTTGTGCATTTTTGTCTGATCACACAGGGAAAAAAATACAGCTGAGGATGATTTAATGGATTTTTTTTTTTTTTAAAGTTGTGTCAGATTCTAATAAGCAGCTGAAAAGACAGAAATGTATCATACCCTTTAAATGAACCCCTTCGTCATCTCCTGAAACCGATCGCTCCAAATAGTTCTCTAAAATCTGCGCTGTACAGATGATGACGTCATTGTTCTTTACAATTTCTGTGAAAGAGATTTTGAGCTGCGAGTCTCCGCTAACTCGTTCCACTTTATATCTGTCCTTCAGAAAGGGCAAAAACTCAGAGGAATAATGCTGCTCCACAAGCGGCACCTGCAGGAAACAACAGCAACACACATTAAAGTCATCCTACAAAGTCCCAACATTGAACAAACTGATTTAACTGGCAATAAAAAAAAAAAAACTGTAGAGACGTCTGTAATATGTGTATTATTACAAGCAGCATGTGATTTGTGACTTTATGTTTGTGATTAAAAACACTGAAGGACTGTGGTGACAAAACATTTTTTTTTTTTTCCACAGTCAAACAGGGAAGTAGTTGTGCAACAATTTAGGAGGAGTTTGTTATTGACTATCAGGGGATTTGTGATATGTACTCCCTTTCCTACAAAGACATAATTATCACTACAGACTTCACAATGTTCTGTGCTTTCTAAAGCTGAGGATTAACTTTTAGAAAAGCTTATTTGTCTGTCCATCATCTCATATGTGCCTTATGTAGATTTCTTCTCTCTTGTTTGTTATCTTTTTAGATTGTATAAATGTTTAGTTTTAGTTTTTAGCTCATATATTTAAATATGTATATATACTTTTTTTTCTATTTATTTCTTTGGAAAAAAGGGTCAGAAACAAATACCATTTCAGTTCTCTGTATGGGGACACATGTAGCAGAACTGATAAATAAAGTAAACTTCGAACTTTGATTTAACATGATACTTTTCATAATATTTCAAGTTGCTCCAGAAAAGCTTAAATCTGAAATGTACAAACGTTTTTTTTTTTTTCCTCCATAAGACAAAAAATATTGCCTAAGTTCCAAATAGTAAGAGAGTGAAAGTGAACATCTAAACCCAATGGCATGTAATTTGTGGTGAGCTGACCCACATGTGCAAACTGACTGAAAGTTAGACTGTTTTCTTTGGATCTAAGGAGGGTCTAAGTAGGTCACTCAGCGCACCAGTGTAAAGCCCTAAGTTAAGGTGAACTAGATGTGGTGTGTGTTACCTTATTCACCAGGACAACCACTTTCCCTGATTGTCCCGCTTCCCTCCTGTCGTCCAGATGTTTTTTGGTAATATACACTGCGACTCTGGTTTTACCACTTCCTGTTGGGAGGCATATGATGATGTTTTTTCCCTCCAAAGCAGGTCTGGCGACGTCTCTCTGATAGTCTCGAAGAACAATATCAGCCTTTTCTGGGCCTCCATCTGCTGCCGTTGAGTCAGTTCCATCTGTAAAACAAAAAAGAAGTTCAGACACACAGCTCCTCAGCACATGTCAGCAAACCACAGTTACTGTACAGAGATTAAAACCAGGAGCGACCGTGTTTGACACAGTCGTTTTGGTTTTGTCGTACAGTGTAATCCTAATTCTGCAACTGAAAAAGAGAAGATAAAAATTACTTGGAACAATATTTACACCTTGTGTTCCATATATACAACATAAATATGAAGCATTTTTGACAATATTATTTGTTTCATGACAAAGCACAGTGAATATAGTTCCCAAATAAATGAACACAAACAATAAGTGCACAGAAAAATACATTAATGCAATGAAGATCACATTGACACTGTACAAAACTATACAAAAAGCATGCTAATATAGATGTCTTCAAGTGTTATTTACTTATTTACTGGATTTCACACTTTAACAAGATAACAGATACAAAAGCAAGTATAAATATACATGAAATGGAGGCCAAAGGCTTAATATTCTTATATAGAGGCCTCCCTTCATCAACTTAATTAACACTTCAAATTAATTAAATGAACCAAAAAAATAACTTAGCTAATAAGTAAATAAAACAATATAATAAAAACATGATTTAAATATAGACTTTAAAGAGAAATAACAAACAATAAACTTAATCATAAGTTAGGCATATTTGGGGTTATTTATAAAAGGAACTTTGGTATGACTTTAGAAAATAGCAAAGGAGGGAAATCATTTTAATGTTTTGTTCAAGTTATTCCAAAGGTTGGGGCTCCTGTACATGATTATAAATTGTCATTGATTCGATTATGCATTAATTAGCCTTAAGTAATGATGTAGTGGTTGTGGATATTAAAGCAGAAATAATAAAAGGAATTAAATCTAACCATATACACCAATAAATATTACAACAGGGTTATAACAGGGTTCCTATAGCACAGTATAAGATCAATTCAAAACCTTTTAAGACTTTTTTTAAATGAAAATTAAATGTCAGACCAAGACGACAATGAACCAAAATTGAAAAGGGAAAAAAAACAACACATTAATTACCTGGGGGCAGATTTACCAACTGTTTATTTTAAATAGAACATGACTTTTTTTTCCCAGTTGCTGCTATATTCATGAACCATTTGCATCATGAAGCATAACTTTGAAATTTTGAATATATAACACACACTTACAAAAAACTAAATATAGTTAAATGAATACTACACCCACATTTTCTACTCATCCTAAATTATTTTTGTAATATAGACAACCTAAATGTTCCCAAATACTTTTTTTATTTCAAATTAACATGAATCTTACTAATGCGTCCAAATTTTAAGGCCTTATTTTTAGAACAATGAATTCAATGTCTTTTAAGACTTTTCAAGGATCCACGGGAACCCTGTATAAACAATTCTATGTAATGTTTTCAAATAGTCATCAATAAAACAGGCCTACAGTTCTGCACGGATCACTATTATTTATTTATTTATTTATTAAGTGTGAACTGTGAATTAAAATCAGCAGATGCTAACTCTGACATATTTATAATGTTTATACTGAAGTGAAATGTGTTCATTAATGTGCACTGTCCTGTCTAATAATAAAACGTATAATTATAATTTTAGTATATAACTATAGCATAATTAATTTTTTTTTTTTTTTTTTACAGTTTTCAACACACTTCACAAAATATTCTAAAATGTTGAATTAATGGTGTAATGAATGAATGTCTTTGCTGTAAGTTTGACCTTTACGTATGATTTGTACTTCCTCTTCATGCTTGGAATGCATGATAAGTCATTTTATTATTACTTTTTCAGTTCTCGGTGTGTTCTGTGGTAACATTTCTTCATAGACCTTCTATAATCCACTTTAGTCAGACTTTAAGTTGTGAGTAGGCCATGACTCATTTGCTCTGTCTAGGCAAGGGATAAAACATGATTTAGGCACCACGCACAACATGTATTTAACCCTCTCTGCTTACTTTCCACTCGACTCAAACTTGTACATTCCCTGGAGTTATGAGTTCAAACCCCTGGAAAGTTTTTTTTTTTTTTTTTTTTTTTTTCTTAGAACAGACAATTTTAATTTTCTTTCTCAGACAGAGGTTAAAGTTCTGTTTTGAGCAGCTTCACTAAATTCTAAATAAATACAACTTGGTGCAAATGTAGAGCTAGAGCTTTAACAACAATAATAAATGCATATAGTTCAGTATATATTTCCAGACACTAAACTTATTAGAGCAGAAAAGTAAACAATCAGCAGAAATACATTTAATGCAAGACAGAAAAGCCCACAGGCCAAGTTGGATTCAGTGCAGTCAAATATATGCACATATGTAACATATATATTCAGAGGCTGCTAGAACAATTACAGATGCAATGATGTGCAAGTTTATGGCAACATTTTAGGAGAATTTAACTTTTGGTAACACTTTATAATACCTACACACAATTGACTATGTATTAACCATTTATTATCCATTTATAAATGGTTGTTCATTATGTATTAACCATTTGTTAATGTCTTGTAAAGGTTCATACTAGTGTAAATGTAAAAATGTATTATTTTTAACCAACAGTTGCAGTGTTTACAACTGTTTTTTTGTTTACCTGTAAAGCAGATACACAAACATTGCACCCGTTGGTTAAAAAATAATCAAATTTGACATTTATTTAGTATGAACCTTTACAAGACATTCCCAAATAGGAAACAAATGGTTAATACATAATGAACAACCCATTTATAAATGGTTAATACATAGTCAATTGTGTGTAGGTTTTATAAAGTGTTACTGAACTTTTGCTCTTTTTCTAATGCTTCCTAGAACCAACTTTTCTGTCATTTCTTTTCTTTTCTTTTCTTTCTTTTTTTAATACCAACACAGATTTTAAAGCAGTAAAAAGATGCATAAAGCTCAAACAGTAGCTGCAAAATAACTAAATCAAGTATCCTGTGATGGTAAAATCTGCACAGGAAATTTCCACAGCACTAGGAATTAAAATTTTCCTTTAGAATATACAGTAATAGAATTTGCCAATATCTATAGACAGCATGTGTTTCTAATTTGCAGTACTGGCCATGTGCCGTCCTCTTTAACCCCTGTGTGGTTAATCATGATACACACATGGAACATATTCTTTGGTGTTCACAGGCAGGGTGGAGAAACTTTCCACTTCAAATGCAGACATTATGTCTTGATACTAAAAGACATCTACACGCCCGATTTGCATCTTTCCTGCTATAAATTCAGTGAGGTTTTCACTACTTGTGCCAAGGAAGAGCATGCTGTATTATGAAACTAACTACTGTACAGTGTTCAGATACAGTACTGGGAATATTTTTTAACAGTATCAGCAGCAGTTAGAGCAGGAGGCTTGAATCAGTCCCACCTGGTTGTGAGGGCTCCGAGCTATTTGGCAGTCTGGCCTCAGTGCTTTGTGCATTATACAGGTCTGGAAAGATATAGTTAGAAATATTAGTTCAAATGCACATTTTCTGCAGTGAAAACCTTAGGTAATATAGTTTACAGGATATTTTACTACTAACATTTAGGCCTGAAAACAGTCTTTAAGTTTTCACATACATGGTCTAAAAAGGTTTATAGACACCTTGTGCATTTGAGATAATTATATTGAGTTAATAATCACGCTTAAGTCATTGAACTATGCCAAGTATTGTACCATTCTACAAAACCCACATGATCCCTTCTGCACGTGCTCCATTCCATCCAGGTCAAAAGTGGATGTTTCAGCAACACAATGTTCTTTAAACTATATCCAGGACATGTAGAAACTGTCAAGAATTTAAATTTGATGAAGAAAAATATGAACATTTATTTGCTATTATTATTTTTGTCTCAAATATATTTGAGTAAAACTTTTAAAGTTGTCCAGAAATTTTTTATTTGATTTTTTTTTCCCCACATTTGACTTTTCTTCTGATCCTTAGAATCAATGGATCTTTCAGACAGATAAAAGGACATTTTTCTGCCACTTTAAACTAAACTTCTGCTTGATATTCAAACTGGTGATAAAATGAATTCCACAATGCATTTGCATTTTAATTAATTATCTGTTTTCTAGTGAAAAATTACATTTTACTTTATACTGTTTGGTTGTTCAGTGTTTTTCCCATTATATTTCTATTTGTTTTGGGATCAATAAAGTATCTACATACAGTTAATACTCACCCACCTCTCTGTCTGTCTGTCTGTCTGTCAGTCTGTCTGTTTATCTAATACAACTTAAACCATGACTACATTGATTAGACAATACTTTTATATTTTAGTTATGTTCTCAGTCGAATAAAGCTCCTCTATATAAGACTGTTGGCATTTTTGTGGTACTGCAATCACAACCAAAACACTGTAGAGCACGGTACACCCTCCCCCGCCCTCCGGAAAATGGGTTGCTTTTCCCAGGCGTCCAAATCCAGTCCTTGAGGGCCAGTGCCGTATATGTTTTAGATATTTCTCTCTTCCACATGATTCAGTTTTCCCTTTAACTCCTGAAATTTTAGCAGTTCCACAATAAAAAATAATTAAAATAAGCAACAAAATGAACAAAAATGGCCAAAGTCATCAATAAAATGAACAAAAATGAACAATAAACTGACAAATTAATTAGTAACATGAAGAAAGTAAGACACAGATGGAGCAAAATTAAAGAAAAAATAAATAAAATAAAAAGTAAAATGTAGAAAAACAAACAATGAGCAACAAAATCTTTGTGTCTTACTGTTTTTTTTTTTTTTTACTAAAAGATAATTATTCTAGATCTATAATTATAGATAGATAAATAACAGATATATAAATAAGGACTAATGTTTAATGTTGAAAAGGAAAAATACGATACTTTTTACAGGAGCTTTTTTAATGTTGAACTGATGTATTATTATCATAAACTACATAAACCAACACTGACCCTCCAAAAACTGAATTTCAAGAAAGTAAAAATGTCAGATTTTTTGGTAAATGACTTTTTTCTTCAGTTAACATTGACAGTGAGCTACAGTTATGTAATAACAAGTGGTACCAGGTGCCCCTCACACATACTGTATCTTACTATGGCATCATTATTCAGACTGTTAAGTGTTCTCCTGCTTTGATAAAGTGAGATATTGATTAAAATATTTCTGTGAAAATATAAAATATACAATAATAACATGATCACATATAACGATAACACTTTACTTGACGAGTGAGTTCATAACACATTCGTAACAGCTTTCATAAACTACACATAAAACATTCATGACTGTTTCATGAAACATTCATACCAAACCTTTCATGAATGTGGAAGATTTCAAAATAAAAGTCCAGCAATCAGATAGCACTGCTTCTTTCATCTTTCAAAAGTGTAAAATTTACACTGTTAGGATCGTCTTTGAACTACCTCAGTGTTGAAATCGCGTAGAATGTCCAGAGCAAACCCCCCTCTATCATCTATCTTTCACCTACTACATATCTTCCCCAGATAAAAAAAAATAAATACATTTTGCGGGACTCAAGAGAACATGTCCCACTCCCACTCCCACACCTCTCCGTTCCCACCCGCTCTGGCACCAGGCTGTCAAATAACGGCCCGTGCTGCAGTGATTTGCTTTTATTTTGAAAATTTGTCGTCGTTCTTTCTTCCACATTTGATTTGATTTGAATGCTTTATTTTGAACATGTGTAGAATGCAACAATAATCAATACAACAATAATAATAATAATAATAATAATAATAATAATAATAATAATAATACACAATGACATTTCTGAAAAGGAGTAGGATGAAGCATAAGATTATTTAATACTACCCCTTCTTCACTTCCCTATTAACCTGAATTCATCTTATAGCAATAGAGTGCATAGTACAAAAATTATGATAATAATACAAATAATAACAATAACAATAATAATAATAATAATAATAATAATAATAATAATAATAATAATAATAATAATAATAATAATAATAATAATAATAATAATAATAATAATGTTTTGGTATGAATGTGTCATGAAACAGTCATGAATGCTTTATGTGCAGTTTATGAATGTGTTATGAACTCACCCGTCAAGTAAAGTGTTACAGATACAACTAAGAACAACTGGAGAACGAGGCCTTCAGTCAACATCCACATGTAGAAAATATTTCATACCAACCTGTTTCATCTTCTATCTCCTCTGCTGCATCCTTCTCCTTACTCTCTGGTTCTTCGCAGGTTTCTACTACAGCTGGATTCTCTGTGGCAGCTTCATTTTTTGGACGTTCATCTCTCACTGAAGGCGGCTTCTCCTCTGTACAAAACCAAAAAAAACCAAAGAAGAACAGGACTGTTACAACCCAAAATGTAATGACTGACAATAACGTAATAATTTGGACCCATTTGAAACATAATAAAGTCAATAACATAAGAACATTTTGCTGGAAATGCAGTAGTTAACTAATTAAAATATAACCAGTCATTGTTATGTGACATTACTGGATAGAAGTGAGAAGAAATATGAACAGTAAAATAGTAAAGTACACTGTAATTATAAGCCTGTGATTGTTTAATCACTTTTAATAAACCTGGTCCAACTGTCGTCCTTGGTGTGAATTGTGCATTTAGGTCGACTCTGTATTCAGAAACAATACAAACACTAATGTATTGACGTCATCTGAGCTACATAACCCTAACCCAGACAATATTGTAGTCCATTTAAAGCAGTGGGTCACAGGGCTTGATAACGAGCTGATCATGTGAATCAGGTGAGTTACTATCTTTATGGCTCGTTCCTTTCAAAGATCCATTAAAAAAAAATTATCTTTGGCTTTTTTTTTTTTTTTTAAGGGTTTTAATCTTAAGCTTAAATGAACCACGTGATCACTGGTGTGGCAACATTAAAGCTGTTGCATCTCTCTGCCTCTCTCTCTCTGTCTCTTGGTGTTCCTTTTTCTCTTTCTCTCTCTCTCTGTGTCTCTCTCTCTCTTTATGACTCTCTCTCTATGTCTCAGTCTCTCTGTCTCTTTATGTCTCTCTCTCTCTCTCTCTCTCTCTGTGTCTCTCTCTCTCTCTATGTCTCAGTCTCTCTGTCTTTTTATGTCTCTCTCTCTTTATGACTCTCTCTCTCTGTGTCTCTCTCTCTCTTTATGTCTCTCTCTCTCTCTCTCTCTCTCCCTCTTTATGTCTCTCTCTCTCCCTCTTTATGTCTCTCTCTCTCTCTCTCTCTCTCTTCCTAACCCTTTCATGTCTAGTAGTGAGTGCAGTGGACAGCTGTTCAAATGTCGTCTTTTGTAGGTTTATAGGTTTAGTTGTTTTAGTTCCATATCATCTCATACAGTGAACACTTTATGCATCATCCCATACACTTTAATTCATACCATTACTATAAATTTGCTGTTCTATATAAACCTGATCTGCACTTACATGCTTGAGTGTAAAAAAAAAAAGCTTATTGTTATTAGACTGTATTTAACGGTTTTGCTTTTTTCAATAAATTCATGTATTTATTTTTGCATATTATCTCCATGCAGGTATTTAAAAATGAGAGAAATAATCAGATTAGCAGTATTAAACATGTTTTATTTCATAGTTTTCACTAGCACTGCACAATATATTGACATTGCAATGAATGTGTGCGCAATAGTCACATAGCAGGTCCTGCAATTATTTTTATTTTTTTATTCCTTTTTATATATTTATTGATTTATTTGTCTTATTTATTTATTTATTCGTTTATTTTATATACATTTTTTGTTTGAATATATATTTTGAATTTTATTTAATTATTTCAGCTACGAGAAAGATGATACTAAACCACATGTTCTGTGTTGATCACTAAAGTGTTGGACCACTTGCATCAGTTGTTATATACTCCTGAGGATTTTTTCATATCACAGGATTAAAAAAATCACAATGTCCGTTTTTTTCTAATATTGTGCAGCCGTAGTTTACATCTAGTATATCAGTAAATACATGTTTGTTTGTTTCTAAAATTAAATGTATGGTGTGCAGCTGAGTGTAACTCCATTAAAAATGGGTTAATGCATAAAAAATAAATAAATGTATAACGAAAGAGGAATAAAAAACACATCATGATTAAGTTTTTCATGATTCATACACGACAGGGTTAGAGTTCCCTGAAGGGTGTGTGCTACAGCAGTATCAGAAAAAGTATGAGTAATAGTATTAGTATGAATCACCTTCTGGCGTTACCCCGCTCATCAACCGGTACAGGTCAATGTGTTCTGTTTCACGGAGAATATCCAAAAAAGTGGAAAACCATCCTGGACGACATCTGACAATTCTTCTCAGTAGCTCACGGGCTCCACTTTTGTTTCCTTTGTTTGCTGTTTCTGCTTTAATCTAAAGCAGAGAAACAAGAACACTGGTCAATAACAAATTTATCAGGGTCTTTTTTTTATTTTTTAGCTGATTAAGGATAACTTTAATGTGCTGAATCCAAAAATCACATTGGTTTTGCTCAATGAAGTTGAGCATATTTGTTTGTTTTTGACATTTTTTGTTTACATGAATTTGGTATTTTCATGTCATATGATGCAAAATGCTTTTATATTTCTTACCATACAATAATTCTCAAGATTTTGCATGTGCCAAATTATGAGTAATTGACTAATTGCATATATATATATATATATATATATATATATATAAAACTGCACAAAATAATGTGAAATGGAATTTGCACAATGACAGAAGTCAGAAGCCCACTTAAATTACATATATTTTTCAACTGACAGAATGAACAAGGAAATAGGTAAGTAAATTAATGTGGAAATACGAAAAATAAATACACAAATAAATAAATGAGGATGCAATAATATATGTAGAAATTAAGTAAATAAATATATGCATACATATATATATATATATATATATATATATATATATATATATATATATATATATATATATATATATATATATATATATATATATATATATATATATATATATATATATATATATATGTGTGTGTGTGTGTGTGTGTGTGTGTGTGTGTGTGTGTGTGTGTATAGCATGCATAATTGAGAAAATAAATATTAAAATATGGAAATGAAAAACATAATCATGAATTGTCGATGTATTCATTCATTCAAGTATTGATTTCTGCATTTATTTATTTATTTATTTCTAATTTAGTCATTTGTTTTTCCCCCCAATTCAGTTGACAAAACATACAATTGACATTTTTATTTTTTTGTCACCCAGTGTAATATCTTTATTCCTACAGTCACAGTGAGTTGATGAGAGCATCAGTCTGCCATCTAGTGGTCACTGACTGCAAGTACAACTGACATGGACTGAAAACAAACGAGGCCTAGTGACTTTTATAACAAATATTGGATTATTACTCATGAACAGATCATCTTAAAGTGTCATATCTTACCTGTGGAACAGTGTACTTACTATTTCAGAGTCTCCCTCGGTAATGAGGCGTTTGGAGAAACAGTATGGCCACACCTGATCTGTGTTCATGTCCAACAGACTTGGGAAGAGCATCTGAGTGAGTTGGACGCAGGTATCATTTTCTGCTTCTACTTCAGGATCTGGAAGTTTGTCTTGCATGTAATCTGCTGCAAATAGAGAACCTGCATGTGACAAGGCATCTACAAAAGCTTTAAACCAGCCAGGACTGTGTGGCCTCTTCAGAACTGCTGTGATCAGTAGATTTGCAGCAGCAGGATCCCCCTCTGTTCTGGCTTTTTGTCTGATCGGTTCCTTCTGCTCGTTTTCTATGAAGTGAATATAATCCAGTACCGGTTCTACTGATATGAGTTCTTTAAGCTTTGGCCTAAAATCCTCAATGAGTTGCTCCTTGATTTCATCAGTGTCAGGCTCCATTTGTAGCTCCTACCTGAACCTTAAAGACCTAAAGCAGAGTATGTGACGGTGTTACTGAAGACTACAAGTTCAACTGCAAAGACTGAAGTGACAACTCACTGCCTCCGTTTATAGACACACACTCTTTCACTTTCGATTCTCCTAAAATGAACAATACACTACATGGCCCATAGATGTCAGTATTACTGCAGAAAAAATATTCTATACATTATGATTATGTTGGTCATTATTACTAATCGTAGTAGTAATAGTTTAATATTAGTGTGGTAATAAGTTAGTATAATAACATTTCCCAGTTTGGTCTGTCTGTCTGTCTGTCTGTCTGTCTGTCTGTCTGTCTGTCTGTCTGTCTATCTATCTATCTATCTATCTATCTATCTATCTATCTATCTATCTATCTATCTATCTATCTCATTCTTCTTCTTAGCAGTAAGTGTAGTAGTAATTATTTTAATAACAAAAATATAATACATTACCTTTTTAAAAGTCATTAGTCTTTCACTTCATGATTTTTATTGTTAAAAAATACATATATGACCTCTTATCAACCACAGACATGCTTAAGTGGGCCAGACTATTTTAACTAAATTAATTTATTTGATATGTGTTTTTATTTGATATGTAATTTAATCAAAATGGATTTCTGCCTGTGTTTCACATACATTTTTTAAATGCATATTTTATTTATAAGTAAAAGAGAAAGAAACATGCTATACATATACTGTCTGTGCATGTGTAAGATTATATAAGTTGTATTATCAAAAGCTGGAATGAGTACACAAAGAGGAAACTATGATTATTTTTCACTGGTTTCCATGTTGAAGATATATAAATATGTTTGTATTACTTAATTAGAATGAAGATATATAAATATGCTTGTATTACTTAATTAATCACTTTTTAATTCTACTCACAATCAAGTTTTATTGTTTGCTTTGTATAACTATTAAATGAAGTACAATGTGCTCACACATGCAAAACTAATAATGTGCTTATATGACTAACCTGGCATTCCTTTACACCTCTAAATTTATCTAAACACGCCAAGGGTTTATTTCCTAAATTACCTTTCTTATCTAACCCATCACCGGTCTAAACTGGGGGTGAAATTCCTGTCTGGTTTTGAACAAAGTACCCAGTATACAGGTTTGAAGGACATCTCTCTCATCCTGGGTGCAGCTGTGATCCTATGGCAACGAGGTCATATATCTTCAACTCCAGCGTGAAGAAGATGATGTCATCAAGACAACTATAAAATATCATGTCTGTGTTTCTTCTGTGTTCTTTTCTCTCTGTACCTCCCCGGTTTCGTCCGGACCAGAACAGAGAAAAATCCCAGATATCTGTCGCACAATTTTTCTAGATTTCTTTGTTAGGGTTAATGGTAATAAAACTTCTGAAACTTTATTTTTGGATCCTGGTGGTTTCTTCCTGATTAAAACGAACATGAGTAAGAGGAAACTAAAAACGTAAGATTTCCTACAATGTAAATCTCTAATAATCCTGGAGGAAGAAATACAATCAGCAATCCATATATATATATATATATATATATATATATATATATATATATATATATATATATATATATATGGATTGTTGATTGTATGTCCTTTCATATGTATGTATGTATATTTAACCATTTAGAGAATTTCATCCCTTAACCTTGTATTGATTGTAAAGATGAACTTGTCCTTAATTTCATCATATACTAGACATGTCAAATAAAGCCATATAGCTGTGTCTTAGGGGAAATATAAAAAATAATGTGATGGGTTTTTTCTGACTTAGCACCCCATCATCACCCTGTAATTACTTCACAAAAAGCATAAAAATGCAAGATTTCATCTTATTTTTTCCACTTCAGTCTATTCATAATCACATCAAAGCGACTCACAAGTATCTGCCACTATTTTAGTCACTTCAAGTCTCACCCAGGAAGAAACATTAGCATGCGATCTGTGACGCTAGACCCTCACTCCAAAACAGCACAGACATCAGAAGCAAATAATACGCAACATAAATATCTCTGGGTTTATTATGAAGCCTTCTTTAGATAAAATAATCATGTCTCATGTCTTAAATATGTCCATGTAGACTTCTGAAAGGAAAGACATTGACTCATATATGAATGTGTTTTCATTTATTGCTCCAACAGCTTCAGAACAAACATATACTACTGTTATACTAAATAGTTCTTCAAATCATTTAATAGAAAAAAATACATTTTATATCTGGCATTATGCATTTATGTCCTAATATTTTTCTAATATCTTTTTTTTTTTTTTCCTCTTTAATGTACTTTGCCAATGAAAACAGTACAGGGTATTGAAAGGATCCATTGATATACGGTCAGTTAAAATGTTGACATTGCATTTGGATGGGTTGTATAGGCACAAGACCATCTCTCAGGCCTTTTTATGCGCAAGTAGGCTACACTAACTTTCCATTTGTTCAGCAATTCTCCGACGCCCATCTCCCAAAACACACTCTCTAATTACATCCTAAAAAGAGATAAGTATGCTGACATCGTCGTTATATATTAAAATGTGCTACTTTGGGCTCATAAGCAGTGCAAAATAGTAAATATACAGATATAAAACACATGCACTGCCTTGTAATAATACCTACATCATACCTGCTTGTTGAGGACCATGGTCCAGGATAACAAGCATGTATGGTGTGATCTGTTGGCTTATTGTTATTCAGTAGGTGCACATCAGTGACCACAGTAATAATGCACATAGTTTAAAGAAGAAAACTACAGTATACTTGATACTGTACTGTGTATTGCAGTGCAATTGTCCATATCCCCTGAGTCACACTTCAGACAAGACAAGCATACAACTAAGGTTCAAAAACTGTTCTCACACCTTCGTAATAATGCTGTATTACACTAAAAGATGCAGGAAAAAGTTCTTTTTTTTTTTTTTTTTTTTTTTATACAGTTATTGGATATACATTTACACCTGCACAGGCTTCAGACTCTAACAGGCTCGAACAGCTGTGACCATGTTCATCTGTGACGGTTAAAAAGCCTCATGTGGCGTTAATGTCAGGTAATGGTCAATCTCAGAGCTCCTGTTTCTAATGGTTTTCAGATTTTAGCACACAGTAAAGTGTAAAAAAAAAAAAAAATACAGTGTCAAAGTACTGTAATTCTTTAACAGTTATTCCAACAAAGGACAGAGTCAAATTTAACAAGTATAACTTCAAGTGTTGGTGAAAATAACTGGAGTTAAGAGGTTTCACACCATCAGTGTTAAGTTAAACTGATTTGAAACGGTAAGAGTAAGATACATTTCAGTTAAAAAAATAAAAAGACTGAAAAAGCCCCGCCCACTAACCTCTGCACTCAAACCGAGTGAGAAGTTGGACGTTGAAAAACTGCAGTAAGATTTACTAAATAAATTATGGCTTTTGTTTTTGTTTTGCAAGAATAAAGTTAGTGTCAATGTTGGGTACGTGTTTTCAAATAGCTAAAAATCAACACTGTAGTAATTTATTCATGAACATGTAGTGTTAAGTACATTTAACACTGAAAACTCATTTCTTAACCTTAAACTCTTCAGTGTTGAATGTGAATAACACTGTGGGTGTTACTTCTTACAGTGTAAAACTTGACTGATAATGTAAAATATTAACTCTAGTATAAAGTTGAGTTTTGAAATTTTAAATAAAGTAAGTAAATTTTACACTGTAGATACAGTAGGGACCAAAGGATCATTGAGGTAGTGTTAAAATTAACTCTTTAAGTGTTATATTAACACTAGTGATTTAACTGTGTAAAAACAAGTGCCTCAAATATACTCTTAATATTAAAAGCACTCCTTCGTGGCTCTGTTAAGTTCTACTTTTTTATTTTTGCAGCAGTACTAACCCACTGATGCATCGTTGGCTTCCTATTATATTTTCCCAGATGCCCTAGTGTCATATTCCTGTCAAAAGCTTCGCACTAAAAGAAAGTTTAGGAACTTTCACCCTCGACCAGAGAAGAAAAGATTGGTTATGCGGGTCGATCTGTGCCCTCTACCAGTTCCCTTTCCATGTGTACTCATAAAACACACTTTAACTGGGGCGGCTACAAAGACATTAGAAGTTATGTGTTTGAGGGTACAAAAAACACTTACGCCTTTGTCATAAAGTGCTGGTTATATGGGTCAACTTAGTGTGAGGTAGGCCAGTCTGGTTTAGTAAATAGACAAAAAAGAGATTTCTCTAATGGTTATAATAAAAATTATATATATATATATATATATATATATATATATATATATATATATATAGATATGTATGTGTGCGTCATTCACTGCACTGGAAGAATGTTATTAATGGAGAGTTGACCCATTGATGTGTGTTTTAGTGCAGTGTTTCCCAACCCTATTCTGCATGTTTTAGATCAGGGGTCTCAAACATGCAGCTCGGGGGCCAAATGCGGCCTGCCAACGGTTCGAATGTGGCCCATGGGATGAAGAGCATAATAAGCTATTAACTGACTCCATATTTTCTTAGTTTTTTCTTTGCCCATAAATGATGACAACTTCAAATTATTGTCAGTTTTTTTTCCACTGGAAAAAATAAGATTTAATTGTGAAAATATTTACATTTACAAACTATCCTTTAACAATAAAATGTGCATAACCTAAACAAAACCTGAAATATCTAAAGAAAATTACACAAAATTTGAACCTTTTTCTTCTTCTGTTACTAAGAGTTTACTGTCTCTGTAGAACTGATCTGTAATAAAATACATGGACAAATGATAAATTGAGGCAGAATATTGTTAAAATTTCCCTTATTATTATTATTTTTTTATGAAATGTAACTTTTTTTTTGCATTCGGGTGATTTATACAAATATTTTCATAATTTAACGGGATGTATTTTGCACTAAAACCATGACAAAAATATGTAGTTGTCATTGTTCATAGGTTAATATGTTTTAATTTTACTGGTCCGGCCCATTGGAGATCAAATCAGACTGAATGTGGCCCCTGAAGAAAATGAGTTTGAGACCCCTGTTTTAGATGTTTCCTTCTTTGAACACACCTGACGGTCATTATCATTCTTCTGCAGAGCTGGACAATAGGCTGATCATTTGTATCAGGTGTCACTGGACCTGCACCTTACCACTAACACAGTGCTTTCCAACCCTGTGTTAGTGGAAAGGTGCAGTGTGTTGGGATGCAAAAGTGTTGCTGCACGACAACACGAGGTGGCACAGAGCTGGTTAGAGCCCATTAGAGTAACAAACCTGGAGGAAACAGAAAGTTGGTTAGGTGTTGTGGTATCTCTATCAAAACCAGGTGGAGTGCCTAACGATTAATTAGAATTTAGTTAGAACAGAAGGCTTCAAATTTATGAAAAAAAACCCCAAACAACCAAAAAAAAGAACTGGAAGTGTTGTCCTCATACAGTCTCCACTAGGCTGCTTCACCCAGATTTGTTGGGCATCTTTATGGAAATTTTGAATGAGTGGATCTGACATGATTATGCTTAAAGAGTCCTATAGAGGGCTCCTGTGTTCATATAACTACTGTTACAATATGTAACCATTGCTATTACACTGATAACTGCAGAAAACAGTTTATTACCCTGTTAACTGCAGAGAACAGCAGTTTGTGCGCATGCATGAATAATAAAAAAAAAAAATCTTACTTCTATTACCAAGCAATTGCAAATTAACAATACAGATGTCTGTGCCAGCATGCTGATTAAAAGTTGATTCTTAGTAATTACAGCATTACAACCCAGATATTAGAACGGCGTGCTTCTGGGAGCACAGTTACAGCCGCGGACTGTCTGAGCCTGAGGCAGGTCCGTGGAGTTCAGTGGTGTTGAGGATGGAGTCAGAAGGAGATGGAGAGGGAGAGGAGGAGGAGGCTTCAGCTGGAAGAATGAGCAGTGTCGACTGTTGATGCCCTGTGTGTTGGTGTTGTTGTGGTTGATGCTGATGTAGCTCCGTTTGATTTTGTACAAGCAGTGTCGTAAGGCTATCCTCGATAGGTGCGTTCACATTGGCCAAGCTCGACAGTGAGTCTTTGGATTCCTGAACAGCCGTCTCCAGTTTGTGGTTTAGACCCTGGGAAGAAAAGGAAAAGGAACATAATGCAAACAGATTAGTATTCAGCACAGTCAAACCCGTGCAACCTGGTCTCTTAACCCATAAAGACCCACTGTTACTTTTGTGATATCTCCCATATTATTTTTATCTCCATTTTTAACATTTCTTCAGTGACATGTCATCATTTATTGTGAAATAATCATCTTCATTTTGTATTTGTCCAGTGAAAATCAGGTTTTTTTTTTCCAGTTAACTCAGATTATCTTGAGAATTATCATACAAAAAACTGAAAACTGAGGAAAAAGCTACTTTTTCAGTCAAATATATCTTTAACTGTGGAGTGTGACATTGACAGGTGGATCAGTGCAATAGTGCAGTGGTGCAGTCACTGTATCGGTCTGTTGTGGTAAAAATGGAGCTGAGCCAAAAGGTGAAGATCTCTATTTAGTGGTCGTCTACATTCCTACTCTCACCTATGGTCAAGGACAAGATCCTGGATACAAGGGGTTGGAACAAGTTTCCTCCATAGGGTGGCTGAGTGCACCCTTAGGGATAGAAGGATAAGTAGCTCAGTCACGAGGGAGGAGCTCAGAGTACAGCCACTGCTCCTGCACATCCAGAGAGGCCAACTGAGGCGGGTTTTACTGGTTAAACAAATGTTATAAAAGACGACGGTATTTCCATGTTCACTGCTGAGCCTCTGAACATCCAAATGGGTCAAATCTGATGACCATGAAAAGACGACAAACTGTATTTTACACCAATTACACTGGTCTACAATTAAAATGCCTCTGGAAAAAACTAATTAAATTTTTCCACATGTGTTACTGACAAAGAAAATTCAAGTCTTAAATGCTGTTTGGCTCAAGTTTCTAAGATAAGTCTGAGGGTCAAAATGTGAAATTCTTTGAATTAACAAGAGAATAGGTTTTAATCCAAATTAATATTGGTCTCAGATCTACTTCAAAACACTGTCTGCACATTATGATCCATTCACTTCACAGGTTCTTTCCAGGTTTTTTTTTTTACTAATCCATTCTATACATGTACATAAACCACCATATATGTGGAATAACACCCCATCATATATATTAAAAACATGAACTAACCAGTACTTTTGTCATTTGTTTTCCCATTCATCTCATTAAAATGTGTAAGATTTAGCACATTTAATGTCTGAAGCAGATACTTTCTAAAAAATTGGGGACCAGTGTCATTTACATGTATTGTTAGGATTAGAGGATTGATAAAGACCCTGTTATACATTTTAGATCAGTAGATGGTTTTGGTCACTAGTGGATGTGGATGTTCAAATAATGCAAAATGATAAATACAAAAAGTAATTCAAACATATTAAAATGACTTCTGGCTGAAAACTGAAGTGTAATAATAAAACTGTAATAAGCCGTACTGGTCTGTGCTTATAGGCCATCCCAACATTTTACATGGCATCACATAAACAGGCCAATGGCTTCTTTATTTATGGCTCCCAGTGCTGCAGACAAGCCAATCAAAGCAATCGCAAGTCACAGTGTGAAACAGGTCGACACGAAATGTATCCACCAGCAGCTGCATTATGGAACAGTCAGAGCTTGTCAGAGTATCGACTCTGTCCTGTCTCACTGTCTCCATATAAATGGCTACTGAATCATTACCACTGGAGAGAGGAGAGCATGTCATCATGTGTATTTTTAAACCGTTTGCAGGATCATGCAAAATCTACTGTGCAGATATTGATGAAATTTAATGGAGGAGGGCCTGACCTGGGAATGAAAGACGTTTTTGTTATTTTAAAGCAGATAAACATATTTTTTTCCTTTTGCCAACTTCGTAAGATAAGATGTTTGATGTACGGTAGAATGGCCTTGGAGGTATTTGGTCTCAAAGTGCCCTTGTGGTTGTGAATGTAATCACTGTTACTGTTGGTTCTTTTCCAGAAACACAGCACTGGTGCTATTCATGTTTAATGAACATCATTTTTGAAGCATTTGAAACTTTTAAATTAAATACGTATTGGTTTGGAACCTGGTTTCCATCTGAAAACCAAACAAATTCAGGTTTTTCATTGGCTGGGGGTACAAGTTATTATTACAAATACACATTATGTTTATGTACAATAGGTTGGAAAGAGAGGATAGCAATTACAACACTACAATAGGAGTTTGATGAAACTGTGGGAAAAAAAAGAGTTGACTAAATCAGAAATAAGAGAAAGCTTTAAAAAAGTGCATAAAGCAGGACTAAGAAGGTTGGTGTCATTTCAACATATAAAGAAAAATAAATAAATGGATAAAACATAAAAAAAAACCCCATCAGGCAATATGTTACTGTATTATGTGTCTATTAACTGTACATTTTGATTAGATCATTTAAACTCAATACGTCTAAAAACATAAGTTTGTTCACTAGATGGCAGCGTAGTTCCACAAATCCTGAATAGAAACAGTAGACAACCCAGAGCTAATTTGTTGGAAAAGGCCTATCAGTGAACAACTTCACTCATTTACTACATCAGAAGAGTCATGTATACCTTGTTGTAATTCTAAACACTGCTGGATTCATTGTGTGGAGAACTGCCAATAGTGTGTAAAGTGAGCTGTGTCTTACTGGAGTGCCTGTATGGCTGAACAGATGGCTTGCAGACAGAGTGACTGGCTGAACCTTCATGGCAGGTTTGTGGTAGTCTGGACTGGCAGTCACAGTGCTGTAGGCCGGGGGTCCCAGGGTCGGCTGTCTCTGCAGCAGCTGCAGGATGGTCTGAATGTCTGACATGAGCTGAGACTCCAGCCTTGACGAGATCAGAAAGAGAACAGAATGATGCAGAGTGACGGACAACGTCAGCCCGATCATGTTCGAGCTGCAGACACACACACGCACGTTTCACATCCACTGAGCACTAGATGGAGCTTGTGTTCCTCTAGAGTCGACACCAGAAGCGGCTCAGGCTGGGAAACCCACTGTGCCAGAGTAGTAGACAAAAGACACAGGTCCTTCTAGGAGTGATAATGAGCTTTGTGTGGGAGGTGTGAATTCAGCATTTACTGTGGAAATTACTGTATCACGCTCATTTGGTCAATCTAATTATGACGAGGTTTCATCCAAGCTCTATATTTAGGACATGGGGCAAAATTAGTAACGCTCCATAACCTTTAATAACCATCTCATACATCAGACTCCACGGTAAGATTTATTCTGCCTCTCTATAGGTGGTGACATATGAAATAAAGTGTAGTATATGATCATGGTGTGACTTTTTCCATCATTAGTCATGGATCAGTTTGCTGAATAGACTCGGTTGCAGGTACAGTAAAATTAATTTGGCTCTTTTTATTTCTACTACTACAACATTTCTGTCCTCGTCTCATCCTCTCAGACCGCGGACACACAACATGATGGAGACATGCTGCAGCACTTGGAAAAAAACAAGGTCAGGCAGAGTGCAGTGGATAAAATGTCTTATTTATGTCGTATGAAATGAGCCAAGCCAGTCTTTCAGGCACTCTGCTGCCGTCTCCAGTTTTTTGTAATAATTCCAACTAAAAATACCACCTGCTGTTTAGTTGGGTTCCTGTTGGCTGCAGGTGCCGTTTAACACCAGTAATTGTGCCTCTTCACATCAGAGAATAATGAAAATGAAATATATTAAACATAGATAGGGAAGGCCCATATTTATAGTTCAAATTACTGAGCAGTTACACCTCAGTGTTTATCTCCACTTTCTTAGATATACTTTTACTAGACTAGATATTAACCCATAAAGAACCAATGTTACTTTTGTGTCAGTTCCCAGATGAATTTTTCTTCATATCCAACCTTTATAAAGTAATTTATTACCATTTATTGTAATAATGTCTTCTGTATTTTGAACTTTATCAATATAAATCAGATATATAACATCTATTTAATTTAGCGATCATGAAGATATTCATAAAAGCTCAAATTAAACTTGAAACTGAAAGAAAAAGTGACTTTTTCAGCTAAAAATATCATTAACTGAACATAAACCAACATATTTCCATCCACTGTCATTTATCAAACTCCTTTGTTTTTACTGGTTAATCAATGTTGTAGAAGATAACGGTGTCTCTGAACATCCAAATGGGTCATAGCTGATGACCATGAAAAGATAACAAACTGCATTTTCCACCCATTCTCTACATGCATTGATAGACTTAGTGGATCAACAAGGATTAAACTGTTTAGATCAGTAGGTGCTTTTCGTTGGTGAAACACGCCTGGGTTTTTATGGGTTAAATACTGCAGAATAAGTAAACCTTTTTCTGCTAATTCTCTCTCGATATGTCACGGTACTACAGTCATACGCAGTGTTTCCAGTAGATCCAGCCTCCCACACCGAGTCCAACAAACGGTTCCTGCCAGCTACTTCCTTTTCACCACCTACTCATGTACATAAGCAATAGAAGTGCACGCTGCCAGTGATCACAAGAAAGTGGCGCTCTCTTTAATCATGTGGGATGTGACAAATTTAAGAAACAAAAAGCACTCAGTAATAATTAAGTTACTAAAATTTAATAGCGAGGGAATTAATAGGAAATATTGAAATTCATTATGGATAAAGCAGACCCTCACCCTCTTAGATTGTAAAAATACCACTGTGCTGATCTTCCGTTGGGGCAGTACTGAATATGTAATGTAGAAGAAATGGAGAATCCACATCCTGATCTGGACCATGTACAACAAGGACCGAGACATGGTTAAGATCTAGATCAGGGGTGTCAGACTCATTTTAGATCAGGGGCCACATTCAGCTAAATTTGATCTGAAGTGGGCCGGACCAGTAAAAACAAAACAAAACAAAACATAATAATATATAAATAATGTCAACTCCAAACTTTTCTCTCTGTTTTTGAGCACAAAAAGTAAAATTACAATGAAAACAAATAATATTAGGCTTTAGTTACCATTTACACATATGCATTCACAGTGCATCTACAGATAGGTGCAATATTGTACTTACCGGTACTTCTCTCATATGTGTTCTGATTACTGAGATTTTTTTATTGTTGTGAAATTATACTTTGTTTTATTGTCACTAAATTTACAAAGACAAATTGTTTTACTTGTGAATATTTACAGGTTATTATATTATGAGACTGAATTGGTCTGAATGTGTGGACCATCAACTAAAATATTTATATCTTAGTGTCATTTTTGTATTTCATAAATTCATCCAAAGGGTTGGATTGGACCCTTAGGTGGGCTGGATTTGGCCCCCAGGCCGCATGTTTGACACCTCTGATGTAGATTGTGCAAAATGTTCTGTTTGAAATGTTCTTTTGACTTGGAGTTACGTTTACAAAAAGACAGAAACAAACAGGTCAGTCAGTTGTATTTGATAAATGTGGCACCAGGCTGTTTTTAACCCCGTCTGTTCCAGCTGTAGCATTTCCTGCTATTTATCTTGGAATAGTAGAATAGAATACTTGTAATTCCACAGTTTTTAATCCTGAAAGATCAACAATTATTCTTATGGCAACCTCCAAATTTGCTTTTTTTTTTTTTTTTTTTTTTAATACATCTACCCTTTCCAAACATATCTTCTATATCACAGGTGTCAAACATGCGGCCCGGGGGCCAAATCAGGCCCACCAAAGGGTCCAGTCTGGCCCTTTGGGTGAATTTGTGAAATGTAAAAATGACACTAATATACAATATGAGTCATTTTAGTTGAGGTTCCACAATTAGACCAATTCACTATCATAATAACATAAATACAAGTCAAACTTTTTTCTTTGTAAATATTCTCACTTAGTTACACTAAAATAAAGTATAATTTCATTAAAAATCTGAATAAGCAGAACAAATATGAACAACCTGAAATGTCTTAAGAGAAGTACAATTTTAATAATATTCCACCTACTAGTAAATGTTTTATATTTGTATTGAATTGAAGAAAAAAAAAATCTATCAATGGACCAAGTGAAAATTATCTATGTAAGATTTCTTGACATAAGATTTTCCAGATCTATTGTCTAAAAATATCTGACTAAATATATCTTATATCCGACTGAAAAGGTATATATACTGTATATACATATATTTATACTGAGTGTAGGGATCAGTACCTGTTTAAGTGTTCCTGAAGCTGACCTAAGCGTTGTTCCACCTCTCCATATGTGATTTCACTGGCAGAACTGTCGTCCTCTCTCAGGTCCTGGAACTGTGCTGACTCATCCAGGTAGTCTGTGGGCTTCTTACAGGTCCATTTATCACAGCACAGATCTAAAAAGCGAGACCAACACGCGTGCTTTACATCTGCACATGTGGGGCAAAAGAACGTCATCACTAAACAAAAAGGCCACTAAAATAGAATGTAATTAATCTCGACAGAAAAGCTGCGTATAGGTTCTTTGTTGTAATTTATCAAGGCCTTGTACCCGGAGAATTGTTATAGTGGTGTTTTTTAGCTGCAAACTATCCTGTTGTTATCTGTGCAAGGCAGCTGTTTGTATTCAGCTCACTGTCCACCAATATGTGTTAAGCCCCTTTTGTGATTTAAAACAGAGAGTTCTGCGATTACACTATCTGGTGCAGCAGTCTGTGCAGGTGGCTTTGTGCGATCATGATGTGCTGTAAAGATAGGAGCATGCTTGTTGGCTGTTGTGTGTGTGTGTGTGTAGAGTGTGAGTGTGTGTGTGTGTGCTTATCATAGTTTTTTTCTGAATCAGAATGTGTGTCACTCAACAGTTTATGACTCAACTACTGTCTGTTTCCTAGCAGGCAGCGAGTGAGTCTTTACAAATCCAGATTTCACCATATTACACCTTCAGCTATTGGTAGGGGTGTGACGAGACACTCAGCTCACGAGACGAGGTGAGACACGAGATTGGGTTCACGAGATCGAGATGAGATTTTACATTTTTACATTAACTAAATTACAAATTATATGAATGGATAACAGACTTTTATTTAACTGAGTTGCACAAGGACTTTATAACTCTGTAAGTGTTAAGTTTTAATTAATTTCTTAATGAACTTCCTCTACAAATTGAAACTAAAATGAAATGTTATAAAAGGTAAAATACAATAAATAAAATTATATATTTCTCCTTTTTTCAAAGTGTAGACAATATGTGCAAAACAAAAGGTTCTTCTGTTAATACAGACTGAAAATAGTGCAAACAGAACCTGACCAAGTATGTCACTGACGCGTCACTTCTTCCTCTACAAATTGAAACTAAAATAAAATGTTATAAAAGTTCAAAATAAATATTATACATTTCTCTTTTTTTTTTAAATCAGATTTGATGTTTGACTGTGGAAGTTGAGGTGTGAATGTTTTTGTCAGCGTTGTGTGGTTTGTTGGTGTTTTCTTGGCAGGTGCGGTTGTTTATTTAAATAATGAGCTGTGGTTAGGGTTAAAGGTCAAAAGGTTAGTGAGTACTGAGCTGTGGTGCTGCTGGAAATGTCTCTGAATTGTGCTCATATTAGCCACGAGGTACAGCACTGTTTGCACACAACATGGGGAAACTGTTGGGTAGTGAGGTCCAAATAATGTCCAGTTTAAACAGTGTGTCGTACTCCTGACATTCAATACAGAAACAGAAAGAGGGAGAGAGAGAGAGAGAGAGAGAGAGAGAGAAAAATCACGCTGGGGCAGGAGATGACAGAGCGCTTAATGTCGCACCGTCACAGTCTGCATATTGTCTGTGTCTTATCACTCACTCTCTTGCCATTTATCATTTCTGCCGGGAACCCAAAATGCTGCCAAACAACCATTTGAAAGTGGAGGGGGCGTATGTGTTTTCCGACGTCATTCTAGCTGCTTCCTGGATAACAAATCTCCCAATACAGAATTTTAACGCGACGAGAAATCTCGCCAAATTACATTTTACAAGATTTTGTCACACCCTTAGCTGTTGGTGGATGGACACTTTTTCAGAGTTACTGAATTTGTGAATAAGTAGGAATGATAAGAGAAAAGGTGGTGGACATTTTCAGACACAATGCATCCCCTGCGATTTGGATACTGCACTGCCCTCTTAGGTTTTTTTTTTTTTTTTTTTGATGTTTTGATTTATTCAACCCTCTTTCAAAGTTCTTTAAAGCTGTACTCATTCACATCCCTCTCATGAATGTGCACCCAAACCAATCATCACCTTTCTCTGAAAAATAGGTCAGTAGAGTGGCTGTTTGTTATATTTTCAGGGTTAGGCATCACAATATGAACACCGGTAAAATGATGATGCCATCTTTTGCAACAGATATGCAACACTTGTCGACCTTGCAATAATAACCTTCAGCTGGGTGGTACTTGTCATTAGGCTACTTGTGCATTTAGTGACAATTTTAATCTGTCTACTTCCCTCCCATGAAATGGCTTGTGGAGCTCTGTGCATTTTTGCATATTTATATGCAATACCTCTGGAGCGGGCATAAAAATAGAAACTGAAGGAAGTGTCTCATCAGATGCAAAATTAGTACAGTATACGTCGCAGAGTGCAGGATGAGTCATTATGTTTCTTTACCCTTTTCCAAGAAATGACAATACTAGTAATCATTATATATATATATATATATATATATATATATATATATATATATATATATATATATATAAAATATACATATATATATATATAAGCTGTTTGAAGTTGTTTTGTTGAAACTGTTAACCGTCTGCACTTACAAAATGTTTCAGTTTGTTTTTCTTTAATTTTACTGTAATTTGACTATATTATTAATTTAAATGTTCTACCACTAGATTTCTCGAATACTTTTTACACTCATTCATCTGACAAATTCTGACCATAAATAATGATATTAAACCATATGTTATTTCGCTCTAAGGAAGAAAAAACAACCTTGAAAATGATAAGAAATATTGAGTTTATACATTTATTACAATAACTACTGCCAACAAACATGACAGGAAAAAATATATGTAAATAAATAAATAAATATATATATATGTATCAATATATATATCATGATAATATTTAATATCCACAGGAATGGGAAGTTCTTCATGCTGTAAATGTGATGTGTCCCCACATTCTATCTTTATCTTTATTATTCCCAAGAGGCCATTTGATTTACAGCCAGCATTAAATGAATAAACAGCAGCAATTGAACATCAGTCCTCCAACCACAACAAACTCTAGCACAACAGTAATGAGATCAGAGTAACATTTCTATACATTTGCATTTGTCAATTATAGAAATGGATGATTAATGGTATAAATAATAGAAAAACTGAATATTTCATACAATTCAAAAAGGTGAAAATAAGTATTACCCAGTTTCATGTGAACCATATTGGGTGGCCTCAAGTCAAATATAAAGATTTTTTAAAAATTTGATGTCATAAGCCTTACACTATAAAAAAAACAAAACAAAACACCAAAACGTAATATTACAACATAAAAAAAGGGAAGTCTGGGCCCAGATGAAGTGGGAGACGATAAACAAACGAAAAAAAAAAACAAAAAAACTAACCGTACTATGTGAAAATACAGTGCAAGGCATTAATGTTAATAATTAAATACATATAGCTGGATTTTTTACAGGAACATAATGTGAACAAAACCAAATTTGTGTGTTGAAGTTATGCAGAAACTAAAACTGTAAATTGAAAAATAATGTGACTCAGTTGGTTGTCCAATGACAGAAGGGTTGGTGGTTCAAATCCTGGCTTGACTGCCTACATGTCAAATTGTCTGAACCCTACATTTCTCCCACTAGGCCTTGGTGGTTTTGTAATAGAGCTGCACAATATATCGTTTGAGAATCGACATCGCAACGTACATGTGTGCAACAGTCACATCGGAGGTTCAGCAATTATTTTAATTAGATTATTTGTATTATGTTTTATTTATTACCTCCGCCAAGGAGGTTATGTCTTTGCCAAAGTTTGTTTGTCTGTCTGTCTGTTAGCAAGATAACTCAAAAACTTATGGATGGATTTTGATGTAATTTACAGGGTAGGTTGGTGGTAGTGGTGGTGGGGGGGTCTACTTTGGTGGAGGTCTGCGCTCTCAGAGTGCTTTTGTAGTTTGTAGATATATACATATTTTTTACTTAAATTATTTTTTTCAATGTATTTATTTCATTAAAAAAAAAATATTTTTTTTTTTTACTGATTTGTCTTTATTTATTTAGTTATTCATTTTTTAATTAATTTATTAATTTTTAATTATCAATTTTATTTAATTATTTCAGCTACAAGAAGGATGACATTGAAAAGTAAGTTCTGTGTCGACTGTGTTTGACCACTTGTGTTGACACTACACAGCTGTTATATACTCCTGACTATTTTTTCATATCGCAGTAATTAATAATAATAATAATAATAATAATAATAATAATAATAATAATAATAATAATAATAATAATAATAATAATAATAATAATAATAATAATAATAATAATAATAATAATAAAAAATAACTGCATGTTTAGATTTAATTTTTTTTAAAAATTCACATAAGTTTTTTCCCATATCATGCAGCCCTACTTTGTAAAGTATTCTGGACACCATGAAGATGCTATATAAGTGCAGACCATTAAAATCTACATGTTTAAAATCTTAAACCTAAATGTTACTCCCGACATACGTTTACGATTTGTTGTTTTTTACAGTATCGTTCTGGTAACCACAGCTGCCTGGGATTTGTTTCCTGTAAAAACAAAATGTTTTTTTTTTTTAATTGTGTATAATCCTAAAAAAAAAAAATCCACCTAAATGCATCATGTAACATCATGCTCCCTCTGCACGTGCACTTAAAACCAACAAAAACCCTTGACAATGAGCTTCTATATTTACCTTCAAATGATGGGTTCCTCACCATGCTGTCTCTGACTTGGAGGTGTTCAATAAGGTTCGATTCCAAGGCCTGGGCATTGAGGGAAGAGGGACTCAAGACATCTGAAAATCTCTTTAGGCACGAGTTTGACTCCCTCTCCCTCCCCGAGTCTTTAACCACTTCCTTGTTTTCCCCTGTAAAACAACAATCAACAGGAGACGGTGGGATAACCATACAGTTGAGTCCACAGAGAGCAGATGTCCTGTGGGAGTGCAGCTCAGGGAACAATAACAAAGCAATACTCAGACCAACAAAGAGGCTGCACAGGATCTTACTTTTAGATACATCTGGTGTGAAGGAGATCCTCCTTTTTATGGATTTTACTCCCTCTCCATCTGAATCACAGTCTTGGGAACTAGACGGCTGTAACAGTAAAATGAAAACAAAAGGCGGTATGGATCAGATGAACCTTAAAGAAAATAATAAAAACAAAATGTATATTTATATGTGTTAAGCAGCAGTGATTAGTGAAAATACTGGAATGTTAGCAGACCTTGGCAGCGTCATCTCTAAGGTTGAAGGTAAGCTCCAGGTTGTTAAAGAAGCAATCTGCAAACTCTGGGTACATGTCCAACACCTCCAGCAGATCTTCCCTCTGAATTGTGCTCAGGTCACAGTAACTCAGAGCTCGCACATCAGCATTGGATTTTCCAGGCTTGGTAAACATATGGATCATTTCTCCAAAGATGTCATTTTTTCCTGGTGTCACAAAAATACAAAATAAATCTCTTCCAAAAGTTAACTGAAAATAATGGAAAGCACATCATTACTTACAATAACGTCTAGAGTCATTTTATTCATTCATTACAGAGCGGAGTATTCCATCTGGACTTATCCAACTTCTCCACAGTAAAGAGCCTCCGACATGTTTGTTTTTATGGATAATGAAAATCAAACAGCATTTCTTCTCTGTGTAGATGTTCTCCCAAGGCTTGTACATCAGTTGTCTCTCTGTCTTTGATTTATTATTTACGCTGAGGAGTAGCTGCTAACTCAAAGCAACTTTGATGTCGGAAAAGAAAGTCCGATGGTGATTGACATACTTTACTTGTTGTGCACTTCAAAGGAAATTCTTGTGCTGATAGTGGCTATCACATAATGAAGCCAGTGCTTTACAAAAGCAGAAATTCATTAAAATTTACTGCAAATTTCTCATCATTCCAATTGAGAGATGAGTCTTTGCTGAAGGAAGGGTTCATGTGGCAGGGGACGGCAGGTTTAGTTTAAAGGCCGGCATAAAAAATGCCTTTGTTAGTCATGGGATTCACTAAATGCCAGCACTGTATGCAGGGGTTCAGGAGGGAGAGATATGATATGTTGGTTGCTAGAGCGCCTTTCACAGCATGCACCGGATACCTTTCAACCACAGAGGAAAGCCTCACACAGAGTTGTAGATCTCTTCAACGCCACTGCCATACAGCTCCCACCACAAAGATTAAGAAAGCCGTTAAAGTGCAGGGCCTTGCAGAATGCTACTTCCTCACCTGTGGACTGTTCTCTTTATCATTACAATAGAAAAATGCCTCATCACTATGGGCAACCTGCACCTTATTAGAGGATGGTACATGGTTGTATGTGATGACAGTAAGTAACATAAGTTTTCAGAAGCAAATTAGAGCAAAATGGTGCTGAAGGAGCATTCTGTTTGTACAGTATCACATACAAATGGGCTGATCTAGGAGATCAGTGACTTTTCCTGTGTGTTTGTTAATAATGGGTTTTGTGTGATGCAGCAGCTTTTGCTAAGCTTAAACCCCATTCTGTCAGGTGCGGCTTTGCAGAGCATTCATCTCATGAATAATGGCAAGTTTAATCCAGGCTTGGCCTGTAGCACCTGGTCGTGGTTCACTCGTAAAGAAAAAGATAAATACTCATTACTCTAATATGAGCTGTGATTATTCAGTTTTGCTATATGACAGAGGAAAAAAAAACATCATTTGAAATGCATAGTTGACAATTGTTTTAATTGGACCCGTCATTTAAAGCTTTTTTTAATAATCCAATTTTGCAGCTTTGACTCATTTCCCTGTGCTGTCAAAAAAAATGGCAGCCCACTTCACCATTTTACCAAACAACCTTTCATGGAGGCACTTAACAGAAACGTCAGAGTTTCAAACCTATCATATGAACAGCCTTCTTGCCAAGAGCACAGAAATGGGAAATGCCAGGCTCATTTTGCTATTCCTGTCAAAATGTGTGAACATGATGTAGTTTAGGTGCTTTAATGATTTGAAGATTTTTCTCATTTAAATCGTAAACAGTTGCTTTTCCGATAGACAGTCTTGTTTTATTTCTCTGTTAAAATGGAACGTGTTCATTTGTGAACTGCACTGTCTATTGTCTTTATGACAGTAGCATTTCAATACATTTGCATTTGTCAAAAAAAATGAACAAAATTGGATAATTAATGGTTAATAACTGAAATGCTGGATATTTAATACCAATCACACAGTGGAAATAAGCATCCATTGCATTCTGTTTTTTCTAACAATGTTCTGACATCACATAGTATCTACTATGATCAGTGTTCAAAACAGTTTTGTGTCTTAAATATGCACATATGTGTAGGGATGGAAGCAAAACATGTAATGATACTGTCTAACAACCATGGTATTTTTTTTCCCTATTAATGTTTTGATACTAGATCATCATCAACAGGCTGTTTGTCACATGTTTGTACAATTCCCTCTCCTATGAATCTGTACCCTCTCTATTTTTATTTTCAGACTTTAAAGTAGCATAAGGCTCGTATCGGAACGACTTGACAATCAACACCGTCGGCTCAGACACCTTTATACAAGAGTGAAGTGGATACAACTATAGAGTCCAGAATAGGCATTGGCAAACCATTCCCAAAGGGTCGGTGTGGCTGCAGTTTTTTTGTTCCAACCAAGCGCAGCAGCACACCAGACTTGATTCAATTAATCAAATGATCTCAGTCTTCAGAGAGTTGATTGATCAAACTGTGTACTCTTGGTTGGTTGGAACAAAAACCTGCAGCCACACCGGCCCTTTGTGGAATAGTTTGCCCACGTCTGGTCCAGAACAATATTCCTAATGATAACCACAGGGAAAAGGTCAAAAGAAAATCATCTACCTTATGGCAAGAGACACAACATTGAAAAAAAACCCTTATATTCTACCAGTAAGGCTTTCATTTCATTTATTTAGTAAAGGATACTCTTTACATTCCCTACTCCCCAAAGATTTCATAACTGAAGTATTTTTCCCTAAATGTTTCTACCTAAACATGCATAAGAAGTGACAGTATTTACCAAGAATAGCCACCACAATGTCATCTTTCAGGATCTCAATAGAACCGCGGGAGAGAAAGTAGAGCGCAGTGAGGACATCGCCACCATGGACCAAAGTGTCTCCAGGAGGGGCGTGAGTGGTTTTGAAGCGCATGGCCAAGGCCCTCAGGCAGCCTTTTGTGGCTCCTTGAAATGCTTTGCAGTTGTGTAAAAGACTTCTGTTGAGGTGAAGGCAAATATCCGCCTGCAGACACTCGGGAAAGCCTTTCAACACCTGCAGTGCAGGAAAAAAAATGTGATTGAAATGCATAAACTATCAGTTTGATATCCAACAATGAGATGTGATTTTTTTTTGTACAACCCAGCAGATGTAGTATGATGAATGCCCGTTTACTAAGAGAATTTATAATTAAGCTCAACAGTAACATGGAGATGAGGACATGGGATGAAAACAAACCTATTTTAAACAACGTAGTCATATGCATACGCATCACATATGGAAGCAAAGGATGTAATTTTAGAACTGGCGAAACAAAAATATACTGCTCATAAGACAAGTAAAAATGATTAATATGAAGGTAAAAAAGCTTATAGGAAGTTTACAAAAATACCCACCACCTGGACTTATATAACCGCCCCTAAACTAAACACAATGCACAATGCATGCCGAGTTTTGGATTCATTTTCTTTTTTCCAATTTTAAACAGACTGAATACTGGAGCATGGAGATGGTGCATTGTGTAACAAACACAATGCACAGATAAGATATTTTGTACACTAATCTATTCATGTAAAAGAGCTACAGATTAAATGTTTTGATATATGCGAGCACATTAAAGGAAGAATTGACTTTTTGCATTATAGTTATTAAAAAAGACTGGCAATAATCTGCAGCTACAGTATCAGGCTTTATTTTTCTCTCCTTGATGAAGTATTTTTAATTGTTCACTTGAAAACACTGTTTACACTTACAGAGAGCAGGAAAACCTTCCGTCTGACCCTTTAATATTACAAGGTTAGGATGTTGTAACCACCAAACATTATGTAATGCATGTATTCTGAAACAAACAGTGCCGATAAAATAACACAAGTCACATTTATAGACATTCATGCAGTCTTTTGATTGAATGGAGTCATAAACGCAAGCAGTGAACAGGAACTTATTGGCTTATGTACACATAACTGCACATATAATCTTGGACTAATTCTATAAATACTTTCAGATTGGAGGCAAAAAAAAAATCTGTTCAGATCAGCTTTAAATAGCACTGTGGCATGAATCTTATATGGGTGCTGTACATGACTTCAGCTCCTTAATAATCATATGGAAAACTGCAATTTTAGTGTCCCCAAACGTATCATTTAGCACATTTACATCTATTAACAGTGATGATGCAACTGGTTTTCCATAATTATACAGATATGATAATTATGCATAAAGTGCAAGTTGAAAATCAGTTATTTGTGGCATTAAAACATAGTATGCAATTATCACTTGTATTATACATCACCTTAACCGACTTATATTTGGTAGAATCTGAAACATACTGGACAACGTAAGTGAAAGAAATAGAAATATGTACCTCCTGCTCTTATCAATGAAGATCCAAATGAAAGGCAAACAAGAAAAGGAAAGTACTTTTTAGAATTTTGCAAAAACTTTAACTTTTAATGAGTTTGATTATAAAGATGTGATTGCTGCCATTTACCGTGTTCATGTCGATACCGTTGGTGTAGGTCCATGAGTGTTGGAAGTACTCCTCCAGCCTCTGCCTCAGTGGGTTGGGAATTTGATGAAAGCGGATAAACTCCTTAACACGTAACATTTGAGCATGGTAACGCGCTGTCCCCGAGTATAACCTCTGGATGATGGCAGAGACATTACCAAATATGCTGGCATACATGAGAGCTGGAATACAAAGAATAAATAATATATCAATCAAATATTGTAGACTATACTGGACAAAATTAAAATCTTACCAAGTGTATTTTTGTCATTTCTAGTTAAAATATCTTATCACACTTAAAACAAGACATAATCACCTAAAGAGTAACTTTTCAGTGAGATATAAATAACTTATTTTTTGGACAATACATCTTGAAAATGTTATTTCAAGATAATTTTCACCTTTTCCATTGGTAGATGTTTTAGGTTGAACTGTGCAAGGAAATGTTAAATTACGCAAAAATAATCCGCCAATGAAACAAGAGAAAATGATCTTGGTAAGATTTCTTGAAATACGATTTTCCAGATCTATGGTCTAAAAATAGGTTCTTTATATCTGACTGAAAAGTTACTCTTAAGGTGATTATGTTGTATTTTAAGTACGATGAGATATTTTGACTAGAAATCAGAAAAAAAATACACTGAACAAGATTTATATTTTAGCAGTGTACCGGAGAGAAATGTACAAAAAAAATATGACTCAATGTTGAGTGTGAAAAGTGTTAAAAATGACAGGATAAAGTTGTCAAAGCTAAAAGAAACACATGCTTAAAAATACCTCAACATACTCACAGCCAATCAACATAACACAGATGGAAAAAATCTTCTCTGAGTTGGTGTTTGGAGAAACATTTCCAAAGCCCACACTGGTCAAGCTGCTGAAGGTGAAGTAAAGTGCTGTGACATACTTGTCCTTGATAGAGGGACCAGAGCTGGGATCGCTGTAGTTGTATCTCTTCCCTATGGACACGCCCAGATTGTCTAGCCAGCCAATCTTGTGCTCCAAGTAGGGCTTCTCCACGTTGCCAATGGCGTACCATATACAGGCTAACCAGTGGGCGATTAGAGCGAAGATGCACATGAGCAACATGAGGACTGCAGCTCCATACTCAGAGTAACGATCCAGCTTCCTGGCAACTCGCACCAATCGCAGGAGTCTCGCTGTCTTCAACAGGCCAATCAGTGTGGTAGTCTAAACAAAATGTAAATATTGGAGCTTTACTACTCACAGCACAGTCTTAGTACATCAGTATACTGTAGTGCAAGTTTCATGCCTTCTTTAAAAATACTATTTTATTTGTAGTGTATCACATGACACAGCTCTCCCCCGCTCTGGCATGTTCTCTTGTTAACAGCAGTTCTAGAGCTGTGACAAATCACAACATTTACCTCACAAACTGTCATAAAACTCATGCCTCAAGTTGTAATAAAAAGATAAAACCTAATTTTTAACACATTATAGTCACATTCAACTAAAGCAGGGGTCTGCAACTCTGGTTCTCAAAAAACAAACACTATCCTGCATGTTATATGTTTCCCTCTTCCAACACACCTAACAGTTATTATCAGGCTTCTGCAGAGGTTGATGATCTGAATCAGGTGTGTTTGAAGAGGGAAACATCTAAAACATTTAGGATAGCAGGTCTTGAGGACATAATTGGGTAAAATGTTAAAATAATAGATATAATACCAATAATAATAATAATAATAAATGTTATTTGTATAGTGCATTTCATGGCACTCAAAGACGCTTTACATGAAGTAAAAAATAGAACAATAATAGTGTGACTATAAAACAAACAAACAATAGAAAACCGGGCAATCACACATAAAAACTGACAGAATAAAAGTAATCAAACATTAAAAGCAATCTTGAATAAATGAGTTTTTAAAAAAATATATCATCATGAAACTTCCTCAGTTGAAAATGTATTACAAGTTTTGGAAATGTGCGTGTTTAATTATCCAAACTAGACATCATCACATGAAATATTCACTAATTTGCATACATTTACTAGATAAATGTGAAGATCTGAAATTTTCATTTTGTTCACACACAAACCTAAAGTAAATTATAGAGAGAGTTGAGGATATCTACTTTCATTACTCAGGAAATTAAAATAGACTGCCCATAGCCTTAAAAAAATCTATTTGTGCCATATTAAAAAAAAAAAAAAGTCATATAAAGCAGGAATGATTCATTAACAAATCCCTCTGTAAATATCTTCATAATAATGCTAAATGTTTAACTGGAAAGGTTGCTGTACATGTGCGATATAGGCTGAGATGTTTTTACTGGAGCGTGGCAAAAAAGTCATTTTGAGAAAATGGCATGTTAATATTTACATAGGAGAATTTAATACATTTCTATATGAAACAAATGTTCAAAATCAGAAGAACTGATCAGGCTCTTCAATTTTCAGGCTCTTCTATTTCAATTTAATTTGAATTTAATTCAAATTGATTATTTAATAACCTGGCAGGCCCCAACAAGTCAAAATTATCTACTGCATAAAAAAAAAACCTTAATTCTGCATACTCTAACCCAGTAGCTGATTATTAATTGATGTAATGAATGTTTTTTTGTGTGAAATTAATCTGAATACATGAGGAGGACTCTCAGAATAAGCCTCAGTTAGTGTTTTTCATACAATATTAGTTCTCAAAAGACTTAAAACTATCATGTTGTCAGAAGTTGTGAAATGAATTTATCTTCAACATCTCTTCTACATGTTATACATATATCTATAGACTTTAAAAACAAAAATGATATGCTCCATGAAAACATAGTCTCACTTAGAATAAACTCTTCCTAATGAATTAATAATTTATGGTTATTAAAGGTCAGAAAACAGCAAAAATGTCACAGTTTACTGAAGTCCACATTGACATTTGGAAATATTGACTTTGTTTCTCTTGGTTGACCTCGTACCAAATTCAATCAATAAAACTGGACAGAAAATGTAATTTTTTTTCTCTCTATTTTACAGCATGTCTAATGATACTGGATCATTGAAATTGTGCTTTTTGGATACAGGCCTTATGTTAGACCTACCTACACCATTGTTACAGACAAGATTTTCTGATTCGTAATCTGACTTTTCTATGATTTTCTCATGACACAAAGTATCTCTGCATTGACTTTACATCAACTTGAGACTTTAGAAAAATGCTGCTCTTACAGTTTAATCCAACTCTATTTACCTGTCGGAGTTTATCTGTTTAGTTAATCTAATTTTAGTTTGCTCATATTTTCTTATGGATTACTGCTTTTGTTAACTGTGGGTAAACTGCAAAAATCTGAATCTTACCGAAGTGTATTTTTCCTCATTTGTCAAAATATCATCAAAATATTTCATCACACTTAAAATAAGACATAATCACCTAAAGAAGAACTTATAATTGAGATATAAGATTACTTTTAGATAATAGACCTTGAAAATCTTATTTCTAGAAATCTTACTAATTTTCACTTTTCCATTGCCAAGTTTTTCTGATTAATTCAAGAATCTTTTGCTTAATTCATGCAGAAAAATGTGTTAATGGAAGAAGTGAAAATGATCTTGATGTGAAATTTCTAGAAATAAGATTTTCAAACTGTAATGTCTCAAAATAAGTTATTATATCTTAAGTACAAGTTACTCTTTAGGTGATTATGTCTGATTTTAACCCTGATGAAAATGTTTGACTCAAGTAAGTGGTAAGATTTAGATTTTTGCAGTATGTATTCAAAGTGTACATACCAACCTAATTTCACAGAAAACCTTTAATAAATATTACTTAAAAGGAAAAAAAATATTCTCCCGAGACACAGTAAGTAAAAATATTCACCATTTACATTAAATAATTGCCTTAAGTGGAAACAGAATGACCCCAGCAGTTGATTCAGATACATTATTATAAATATTATTGTTATATTATATTATTATAATGAAATATCTGTCCTTTTCAGTGGATGTATTTTTTAACAAGCAAAATTGTGAGAAATGATCCACTACAAAAGTCAACAATTAATTACTGGGTCTCAGGAAGCAGAGATGTTCACAAGTCACTTTTTACAAGTCCAAGTCAAGTCTCAAGTCTTTGAGGGGTAATGCCAAGTCAAGTCTCAAATGGCTGAAATGAACATTTTCACATTAGATGCTATTAGATAACGAACTCACGAGTCATATTATATAAGTCCAAGTCAAGTCTCAAGTCTTTGTTTGTGTGACTGAAGACTCAAGTCCAAGTCTCAGACTCGAGTCCCCATGTCTGTCAAGAAGTTATATAAAAAAAATATCCCTGATTAAACATTCAAAAGGCAACACAATAACCTTGCATTTAGCACATTACATTGTACATTCTAATGAAAACTAATGTAATGTAATGTACCTGTGCTAAAAATGACAGAATACACCAGAAGAGCACAAACCCCCTTCCTCTGTTCCTCACAATGACAGCAAAACTGAAGGAGTTCAAGTTAGGTCAATGCACTCAACCTCTTTTCCACCGTTCACATCAAACCACTTGAAAATAATTCCTCTAATTATTATTAATAATACACTGCATGGTGTGCACCACCTCTGTACGTCCAAATTACTGGCAACACTGCCTTGTTTTGACATTGATTGAAATTTATTTCAATATATTTCCTGCTTTAATCAAAAGGTTTACTTAGGAGCTTGTAGGTTAAAACCATCTACTTAAGCTGCTAAATGAATGGGGGCCTGTGAAAACCATCTGTCACTATCTCAGCCGCTTATATTTTCTGAATGAGAGTAAATGTGAATGGGAGTTAAGTTAAAAATATAAACACATGCAATGTCATAATGTAATGAAAATACATCATAACATTATCACATCCTATTTACAGATGTGACTGCTATTGTGCAATTTGAGACAATAATATGTAATGTATTGTATGACTTTAATATTTATGGATTTCATGAATAATTGGAAAAAAAATTTTTTTTGACCAGAGCTGTTTATGTGATTTATTTGCTTCCTTTTTATTTGAGAATTTTTCTCTTCTTTGTGATTTGTCGTCACTGACTGAACTGACTCAGCAGTAGCCATAGCAGCGCCAGTAGAAAAGATGATTATGGTTTATAATCAGGAGATTTTCTGGTGTAATGGAGTTCCTACAGAGCACGATAAAGCAGCGAAGTGGATCCAGAGGCTGAGAGGACATATCCTACCAACAAACAAGCCAGCAGGCCTGGCAGACCGCCTACCAATGGTCATCTCACATCTGCATGTAAGCTGTGCACACCGCCCTGTTGGCCTGCTCCTCACATAAATGCATCATTGATTGCCATTTGGTAAGCCATTAATCCGTGTAAATGGATTCTAGAATGAGAACCATTCAAAAAAAAAAAAAAGAAAAAAAAAGAAAAAAAAAACATGCAATTTAAAGTAATCCTTTCAGAGCCGAGACAGAAAGATTCAGGCTGTAAGTAGTGGCCCAGGGGCACAAGTCTGGGCTTAGTAAATGGATAACAGGGCAAGCATGGCTATGACCAGTGATGTGCAGTAAAGCTTCCTGGGAAAGAAAAAAAAAAAGAAAAAGGTAACGTACATATATACATTAGAGAAAACATACCTCATCCGATCCTGAGCCAAAGATAAGGAGGTCAAAGGGGATCGCCGCCACCATGTCTATAAGGAACCAGCCTTTAAAATAATGGATTGCTATTTTAGCGGGATGGCTGACCACCTCCTCATTCAGGTTCACGTATGTGGTCCTGAAGTTTATAAGAATGTCAATGATGAACATGATATCCACGATTAAATCCACCACATTAAGAGGGCTACAGGAGTATCCACATTCACGCCTCTTCTGCTCCTCTTGGTCATTGAGAAGAAAAGCAGCCGAGTATGGAGTGAGGATCGCCGTGTAGATAACCAGCAGCAGGATCAGCCAGTCCCACACGGCTTTAAAAGGGCTGTAGTGGAGGATGGTGAACTTGTCAATACGGGCTGTCTGGAGTTTGTATTCAGGCAAAACATCAGCTCCAAGTGACAAAACCTGAAAGAAACGTGATAGAAGATGAGAAGAATGATACTAGAGCAAACAGGAGGGATGTGTTTTATTTGGTTAGTTGGGACAGAAGTGAAAAGAGGGTGGGGGCTGATCTGCCTTGGTGGAGTCTGTGCTCTCTTCAGTGTAACTGTTGATAAAGACCACCAGGTATTCAACCAGATTAAGTACTTCAGAGACTGATTTGACGGAAGCTAATATGAGTGCTCTGCAGTCAAATGGTATTAGGTTTGAGTCTAGTATGACAGGAAGATTGCTTATGTCCTAGAATCATGAATAATGTGATTGCCACTGACTTGATCCACGTTAGAAAAGGGGTACATTCTGTGCCCTGTACAATCCGTACATACTTTACCATATGAACAATCACCTCTCGGGCTAAAACCATTTGATTGGCTGAGGGGTATGTTTGCGTCGAGTCCTGCTGGGCAAACATGTGCTTTAGTTTCATCATGTAGTATGAATGAAGTCTTTGTGGAAGGTAAATTATTTAGTGTTTTCAGTAGGACCAAGATATCCCCTGTTTCTTGCATAATTAGTTTTGGCAGACACACACACACACACACACACACATACACACACACATACAGGGCAGAAAATTGTGCAGGAATGAGCACAAGGGCAGGGGGTCTATGTTCATTTCAGCACATTCCCTTATCTTCAACACATGAATTATAGATTGCCCCATGGTAGCAGTCAGGAAGTAGATGGGGTGTTCACATCTCAGTAGTGTCTCCAAACTCTAAAGTAAAGTCAGCAGGGAGGTAGAGCATTTAATCATCATGATGGTTGGTCTTCATTTATGAATGAGAAAGGTCTGTTGAAAAAAAGTTTCAGTACCATTCTCCTGTGCCTGTCTGTTGCTTGACCTGCCTACAGATACATGTGTTTCTTAAAGCTGTGTGACCTGTCAGAATTTGTCAGAATGATTCAAGTGAGTCCAAAAATACACTGTGGTGTATTGTGCTTTTTTATTTATAACCCCAAGTTCTGTACACATCTTTAAAAAATATATTAGAGATGAAAAGGTATTCATTAATTCACTGGAATATTACTTTTATCAGACAAACATGCACAAAAAGACACAGCCACCAGTCAAACAGTTTTGTTTTTTAAATATACATATATACACACACACACACACATATACATATATATATATATATATATATATATATATATATATATATATATATATATATGTATATAAAGATTTTGATGCCTGCAACACACTGCAAAATTCAAAATCTTAGCAAGAGGATTTTTCAGATTTTCAGTCAAAATATCTCATCACACTTAAAAAAAGACATTATCACCTAGAGCAGGGGTGCTCAATCCTGGTGGTTGAGAGCTACTATCCTGCATGTTTTAGATGTATCCCTCTTCCAATACACCCGACGGTCATTATCAGGCTTTTGCAGAGGTTGATGAGAGGTATATCATTTGCATCAGGTGTGTTGGGAGGGGATACCTCTAAAACATGCAGGATAGTAGCTCTCGAGGACCAGGATTGAGCACCCCTGAACTGGAGAGTAATTTTCAGTAATTTTTTTAGACAATGGATCATGAAAGTGTTATTTAAAGAAATCCTATAAAGATACATTTTCACTTCACTTTCACTTCCACTTATAGATTTATTTATATATTTATTTTTGCTTAATTCAAGCAGAAGTATTTGCTAATTTGACAAGTGAAAATATTTTGCTAAGATTTCTTCAAATAAGACTTTAAAGATCTATTGTCTAAAAATAAGCTCTTATATCTCAATTCTAACTGTCTCTTCAGGTGATTATGTCTTATTTTAAGTGCGATGAGATATTTTGCCTAGAAATGAGAAAAATACACCTGGTACAATTGTGATTTTTACAGTGCACAACACTCATATGGCATAACTGAGAATGAAAAGAGCATGGGGATCATGGGAAGTTGGGCTACACCCAGGATGGACCTGGCAAGAACCTACATAGAAATAAATGGACTACAGCACATTTTATGTCCCTTCATGTTGCCTAAAGTGCTTTACAGTGCCTCACATTCACACATCAGTAGGCGGCTGTTACCATGCAAGGTGCTGCTAGACACTACTGGGGGGAATTCAGGTTTCTTGCTCAAGGACAGTCGAAATCTGGACAGTCATAGGCCGGATGTGAACCCCTAACCCTTTGATTATTGGACCACCTGCTCTACCAACTGAGCCACAGCTGCCCCAACATATGGAGAACATGCAAAGCCCACAAAAAATGCCTCATTTCTTTGTCAAAACTGTAGCTGTCTTGGTAATGTCTGTGTATTTTCTATGTCATCATATGTCCAATAATTTGTATATATGTTACATGTTATGTGTTGTCTGCTATTGTTGAAAGATGGTTGAGTAAATATGTTTGTCACTTTCTGCAAAAAGAATGTTAGCCTCCTATAATGTAATAGTAAATGAGTGCTTCAATGAAACTGGGTTCATTTTGGTACCTGGCACTGCCACATTTTTAGATTCAAGGTTTTGTGTGTAACCCACCGTGTCCACTTGCATTATATGCAGAACCTACCCAATTAAATGTAAATAAATTGTGAGTAATTTTGCAATAGCAGTCATTTTTGTGACATACTCTGCCTTGCATAATTATCTCAATTCTCAAAATATAATAAATAATGAATAAAAAGATATTCAAAAATAGTAGCACTTAATTTTTGTGTAATTTTTACCATGTTACTGTACATGCAAATCTTTTGTATAAAAATAATCTAAAAATGTGTTTTATCTAAGGGGGGCCATGGCTCAAATGGTAGAGCAGGTTGTCCAATAACCCAAAGGGTTGGTGGTTCAAATCCGGCTTTGTCCTAGTCATGTGCTGTCGTGTCCTTGGGCAAGACAGTGCTGCTACTCACACTGGTGTATGAATGTTTATGAATGTTTGGTGGTGGTCAGAGGGGCCGTAGGCGCATGATGGCAGCCATGTTTCTGTCAGTCTGCCCCAGGGCAACTGTGGCTGCATATGTAGCTTACCACCACCAGAGAGAGCATGTGAGAGTGAATAAATAATGGATTCCCTGTAAACATTTTGAGTATGCATTACATACAAAGTGTTATATAAACCTTATTCATTATTATTATTACAAATGTCTTTTTTCTGAAAATGATTTGTCTTTTAGCTCAGTAAATATTTATTTGTAAAATAAAGGAGCTTCCAAACTTGCTTAATTTGAATTTTTAGCCATTCTATCCTGTTTTTAGGGACCAATTTCATAGACCCATATGTGATGTTGAACAGATTTAGGAAATCTCAGTGTGTAACTGTAATGGAATGTACAGGGCTGTCAGGCCCTCAAAAGATATAAGAAAAAAAATCATACTGCTGTGAAGAATTTAGTCGAGTTCTTTGAAAAACAAATGTCACTTGACAGATTTATTCACTGCAAATGCAACCTGAGACTCTTCCATGTAAGGAAGGATGCCTTTTAACAGTTCTGTGTAGAACTGTGCAGAACTATGTTAGAGGTGTAATATAACTGATGGTCACAGGGGGCAACTGCTAAAATGCTGATGCTGTGAACTGCTCATTAAAAATACTAAATCAATAATTCCCCACTACTTGTCCCAGTTTCATCTCTGTTATTTGAAAACTCTAATAAATGATCTGGTGGACGATCTTCATTTTCCCCCCTCTGATCTCAGGGTAAATAGAGGGCTTTGATTGACAGGTCTGTATGACACCTAACTTGCCTGCTGAGTTCCTGACTTCCAGGTCATTTAATAAAATACTTTGTTTTCTGACAAATAGAATACCTTTCTGAACAGAACAAGGCCAGGCTTCATTCTACATGATTCCTATTGCATGGACAATCAGTCTATCACACAAAAAATGTCATTAACTATCCTCTGTGATAGTTAAATATTTACCAAAAAGGGCAGGGATGCAATCTAGTGTTAAATATGTTTATATATAATATGTTATTTTTTTGAGTGTCTGGTAGGTATCAAATTTAACATTTTTAAATTTACAAAATGAAATTACACTGGTCAGTGAAAAGCCTTTAAATGCTCAGGTAAATTAACATATGATTATTTTTGTATTATTTTAGAAAGTGTTATGGAAACTGGGTCTGTATCAGATGATTTGAGATATTTTAACATTTTGGTCTGACCTGTGTTAGTCTAGTCATATGCTACGTGATAGTAATTGCTGACCCGTTGGATTATCATTAAGCAAAACTAAATCCCTGCAAACAGCTTCACTTTGACTTATGAGTAAAATGGTGTTTTGTAAAACAGATGAGTATTAATGTTACCCTTCAGATTATTACATGACTTTTTACAGTGTAATGCCAATTACTGGAAACTATGACATTAAACAAAGTAAAACATAATGACTCACCTGTGTCACCTTTTCTGTTACATTGTGGGTTCTCTCTTTGACCTTTGGTGCTATGATGGGTTTCTCAGATGTTGGCGGAGAATGAGTCTTCTTATCAGTCCCCTCAGAGAAGTTAAGTGCAATCAGGGGGATCTTGTTGATGGTGCTATACTTATTGATGTTAGAGTCAGAGGTAGAGCCAAGCAGGCTGGACTTTACATGATTAAAAGGCCCTGGTGGTTTGAAACAAATGACAGTCAGCACAGAATATAACACAAGAGTTTGTTCATTAGTGCCACACATTAGTAACAAATAGAAGCTGACATTTATTTAGGATCAATAGAAGTTAAATCACAATTCACCATCGTTTGACTTTAACAATTTTACTCACTCAAGTATGTCAATATTTCCATATTGACATGCTTATCCTCATACATAGGGTGACACTGATATATATGTTTATAGTTATATATCAGTATTTTGAAAAAATGTTTATCAGGCAGTGCATGATATGGTTTCATTAAATTATGAAGTACATGGATAAAATTTAATACAGATCAACTATCTTACGTAGTATATAACAAACTAGATACTTGCAAGTGAGCGTGCCTGTACTTACAGCCTTAAATTGGAACCAATTAAATATTTAGACTGATTCCTGTAGCACTTCTGTTTTCATCACACATGTAATATGACACGTGTGACAGTATTGTAAACGACATCATTTGTCTTTCTTTTTAAAGATTTTAATAGCAATGCCATCGGTGGCAATAATGAGCTGGTAAGGACTGAATAAGACATTCTAAAACCTGAGTTTATGTTCACATTTGTGCAGCTATACATGTATGTTTTCTGTTGCCCACAAATACAGTACTTTATGCTAAATGGCATAGCTGTAAACAACACTTTACAGAGCTACTGCAGTATCACAATGCAAAGATTTTTTTTTCATGCATTGTTATTTAAAGGCAATGCTTGATGACAGCAAATACAAGGCTTATGTGCTTGCATTATATGGTTTTATGGACTGCAACAGAAAATGACCACATTGGTCTAAGTGTATAACAGTGTCCCATAATTAAGTGCAGTAAGCCCACTTAGCCCATCCACAAAAAGTGGATCTGTGATGACCATTTATGCTGATTGCCTTGCATGAATGTCATGCTTCATAATAGCATTGAGCCACATCATTACCTCTGACATTGTCTAAAGGCAGCAATCGGAGACAGACCAAATAAAAGAGAAACAGAACATTCATTTTGTAATACATATTATATTAGAACATTTTTCACACACAAAAAAACTGTAAAGTCAAGTGTAATATGAAACAAAACTGAGCAAAATGTATGTGACTTTTAATGCAACATAAAATCCTTTATAATATGATAATACACTACTTGAACCATGACTTTATCTTGTATAGTGCAGTATCTACATACCTTCACTTGTATGACGATCCCTGAATATAGTTTTAGAATTGGAGCTGTAGCCCTCAATTTCATGGACAGATGAGGCTCGCCTCATGCTGCTAATGCTGTCTCGGGGGAAGGTGTTTGACAGGGAGGTAGAGGACTGGTGTGGCTCTGTCTGGTAAAGCTTGTCCCAGGCGTGTTTCGGAGATGACTGGCCAAGCGGTTCAGGGCCCGTACTTGCTTGGGAAGAGTGGTGGCTGGAGCTTATGAGGGCATGTGTGTCATTAGCCTCAATGGGACTGCAAATGCTCTTAGTGGGTGAGGGGAAACTCTGCAGGGCAACCGAGTCCTCATTCTCTTTGGGTGAGTCCACCATCACAGCATCTGGGTCCTCTTGTGGAAGTGATTGCTTGTTGGTATTCATTAAGCTCAAAGCTGCCTGACGGAAGCGGAAGAATCTACTCCTCCCTGTACATTAAAGAGAAAATCTTATTCAGTACTGAGAGTCAAAAATGAAAACCAACAACATTCAGAAAGTACCTAAACAGTTTTCTTTAGTCAAAATCTACATCAAGAAGTTGAAAACATTATAGTCATCACAGCGTTACCTTTGTAGGCCCTCATTAAAGCCAGACGACTTAATATTTAATTGGCAATTGGCATTTACATTTCCAGCTCTTCTAGTGACTCACCTCCTCCTCAGTACATGCAATTCACAATGCACAAAACAAACAGATTGGACTTGAGTGCCAGGCTGTAACATCAGTATATTTTATTTCACTAATATCCTTCTTTCTATGGACTATTACCCCCAGTCATATGTGCCAACTATTTAGTCTGAGGCTTTTCTATTTTATTCTTAATAAAACAGGAAAACCTGAAACAAAACCAATAGTTTCAAAACTCCAAACAAAACCAATAGTTTCAAAACTCCATTTTGTTCCAGTGTTTTAAATAATTGCTCTCTTAGGAGATCAGTCCACCAAAACCCAAAACAGAGATGAAAAGCACTTCTGATTGAACACCATTTACACTTATTTCTTTGCCCAAAAGCTATAAAAAGATACAGATTTCAGGTGTGTTTTTTTGATAAGTACCCACATTTTGCGCACAGATATAGTACTTACAGAATGTACACTACACATCTACACATCTGCACACTACACATCAACAGTCTCTTGAGAGAAAATGAAACAATAGCAAGAAGGTGAAAGTGAACCCTGCTTCACTCATGAGACAGCCATCCCTCAGCACCCTCCTTACATAACGTCATTGCCATCTGTTTCCATTCTCTGGCCAAATGTGCTGATGTTACAACTATAGCAGCTTACAAAGAGGTATAACACTCAACAAGTTTCCTGGAGAGGAACCTAATGACATCCTGAGCTGGCAGGAGATATGGACAACCTTCCTGTGTCTTCTCTGCAGGGAACAAGTGTCATTGGTAATGCTTATGTTCGAAGAACGTAAAGTGTTTTACAATGGAAAAGTTGAGCTCAAGTCAGCCTAAAAAAATGGGAGTTTCCTGATAGAATGGTTAAAGAATACACAGGACACTTATTGTGTGAAGAAACACTTCAGTACCAACAATAATAACTTAAAATTAGTACTTTCTATGACATTATCATGATTACACAAACTCTAACATTTAATTAATTATTTATTTTTTGAAGATCTTATCAACCAATAATATATTATTGGTTAGAGTTTCATGTTTTGCTGAGGGAAACTTTAACTGAAATTACATTTGGTCTAGTGTTCAATTGTTTCATTACTACTACTGTATTCTACATTGTTGCTCATAAATTTGGAATAATTTTGTTTTTAGACATATTCTTTTTTTAAATTCTATTAATCCTATTGATTACATATGACCAGGAACAATGACTACAAAGAGTTATCCATCAACAATAAATGATATTGTCACAATAATTTAATAAGAAGAGGTAAAAGTATTTTATTTAAATGTTATGGGCAGCAGTGTATAATGTGGCAATGTGATATTTTTAATAAGGTCAAAAACAGTAGCAGGACAATGAAGTTACAGGTAAATGTAAGATATTTCCTGTGATGTTATATTTGGATATATTGCATTAAAAAGCATTCTGAAATCACTGAAGTCTGCCAAGTGTTGTTCCCTTCTCCAAACCCACATGCTCCTTCTGCACATGCTCTGTTCTGTCAAGGTCAAAACTGAATGTTTCAGCAGAATAATGAATTTAGTTTTGTTATTTTTTTCTTAGAAACAAACACACAAAAAACATTTGCATGTTTCTCTGATGCCGCCACATATTTTGAAGCAAAAAATATTTTTCTGCAAATCTTTCATGATAATATTGGGAAGAGTGTAAACTTTTAAGGGTATGCAAAAACTTTTTTCCACTACTGTATGCAAATGTGATTTTTGCTACTGAGTAGAAATAATGAAAATAGGAAAAAAAGAGGAGAGACATCTAACTATGATTGACAGCAAGAAAGACGTTAGTAACCACTTTATATAACAAAATCCACTTCTAGACAAAGCCTTTATCACTGTTAACTCTTTTGGAAAATCACAGCCTGGAAAATTGCTGCTCCAGTCCAACACATCAGCAGTTAAAGACCAGGAATATCTTAGCAGGAAATTAGTCCTGGGTGACATATCAGAGGTGGTGCTGGAATATCTGATGGGTTTTCTGGGAACAGGCATTTGGGATCCATCCTATTCAGCATTATATATTTTTTTGTTCAATGAATCTCTTTACAATTTAACTCATATATTTCAAGAGCAAATGAAAAGACAAATTAATGTAAATTATTGCAAAATGAAAAGCAGACTCTGAAGGGTTTTTTTTTTTTTTTTTGGGGGGGGGGGGGGTTGCCTCATTTAATACACCTCTATATGGGCACCATTACATGCACAAAGCACATCAAGGTGGTATTGGATTTTTAACAATTATTATTTTCTAGATATCGGTATGACGGAGAGGTCAGTGGCCCAGCTGCAAGAAGTCAGTGAAAAAACCCCTTAGTATGTGGGATGCTGTTTACATTATAGTTAAAGAAAGAGTGCAACATAATTGTCTATGACTATTCTGATCACCTATCTGTAAATTATGTTCATTTTCATCTATTTAAATATGTATTTGTTTCTGGTTTCCACATTATGAGACCCAGGTTGGGTTATTATGGAGCTCACCATTAATTCTGAGTTGAGGTTTATACTTTGTGTGTCACAAAGTCTTGCATCATAAAATGAGTGTGTCATCCGTTTTTTATGTTAAAAATAAAGCAAAAATGTATTTAACAAAAAGATGGGATTGAATTTCTGGCCATGTTTGCTGTATCGTAGCCTCATTATTGGTTTCAATGACATCAGTGATCCTTTGCTTTAGGTCATTGATGTTCCATATATTTGCTTGGTATTTAAAATCTTTAACATAACCCCATACAGACAAACCCAGGGGAGTGATATCTGGTAAACGAGGAATTGGGCCATCCCTTCCAAACCACTGGTCTGTAAATGCTTGATTTATGAACCCACCAACATGCAGAACCCATTGTGGTGGTGCACCATCTACCTGGAAAATAATGCTTAGTTGAAGGTCATCCAATTGTGGTGACGCATATTTAGTCAAAAGGTCACAGCAAATATTTGCAGTAATTGATCATTCATTCAAAAAACGACCAATGATTGCACATGACCCCACAATGTGATTAAAAACTCTGAAAACCACTGAGTACATAGAATAAATCTGATTAACATATCTCAGCAATTGCTTTTGTAATTTTTTTCCTTTTAAAGACACTTTGTGAACACCCTGTATGACTAAGCCTGTAATTGTATATGTATTCGTACCGAACCATTGAGAACAGACGTTTGGTTCGGTACAGCCCTATACCGAACTAATAGAGTCAGTTTGCATGTGACCATGTGTTTATCATGCAGAGGTGTCGATAGAAAAATGACTTGAGGTCGAACAACAGTTTACCGGTACTTCTGCATACATGTACATGATGCGGTGATGTGGCGTCTCTGAAGGAACACTCCCTCCTCCCCTCTTGTTCTGTGTGTGTGTTTACCTTCCCATAGTAACATCCAGCTAGGTTTTGTGCCATCGCTTGTTTTGAAGGGAAAAAACAAGGCTTTATTTCCACAGAGAGCACATGAACCAGTTTGCTCCGCCATTTTTTTCAAGTTTGTGCAGCAGCTACTGTGGTGCTGTCTTCTCTTGTAGATGCTAATGCTACTTCAGATTCTCTGCAATGGGGGATGGGTTTAACCCCACGTGGGTGACGTGGGTGACGTGGGTGACCATGTGACATGGAGTGAACAGGCTTCTTCTGAGAGACTCGTTTCTCTGTTGTTTACTATGAATGGGAAATCCAGCCAGTGGAGGGGACACACTACACAGCAAACGCAGTATGTGTTGGCCCATCAGATTCCAAAAGGAGCGTGGAAAAGTGGTTTTCGGTGGAATGACACCTTTAAGATGTTGGAAAGTGGTTTTTTTCCCTGTTTAAAAGAAATTGATTATTTTTCATTTCAACATTTGGCTAATCACTTAGGAATATACTGTATAATTTAACTGACTGGTACCAAGCAGCAATTAATTATGGTTTCCATTTTTATATAGAATTTTTTTTTTTTTTTTTGGTTTAATTAACACCGTTCTGTGGAAGAAAATAGATTTATAGTCATTTGACTTACTGGTACCAAGCAACACTTTGAATGTGCTGTTTCCATTTATATATTGACACTTTTTTTGGTTTAATAAATATCGTGCTGAGGGAAAAAAATTGTTTCGTATATTGTTTCCATACTGTACCGAAAATGAACCAAACCGTGACTTCAAAACCAAGGTGCATATCGAACCATGACTTTTGTGTACTGTTACACCCTTATGTATGACCAAACCCCTACTACATTTTATAGCACAGCTGGAATGTGCTTTTCACAACCAGAGAAATAGCCTAACCCAAAAAGTATCCAGCTTTAAAATGTAGTAGGGGCTCAGGATCTAATGTAGCGTACACTCATTTATCGAGGATCTGTGACCCGTTATCACTCAAATAGAGAAAACAGTTTCATGAGACTGGAGTAGTTCAGCCTCCACGGGGAGTACAATATTGGCAGTTTACTTTCTATTTAATACCACACACTTTAAGGCTTTTAGTTGCTATGTGTGGTTACTTTTCAATTTACAGTGAAGTGCAGTGCACTCTATAATGAATTAGATCTATTCCATCAGATGGCCTGCATTTATTTAAAATGTAGTAGAAACTTGGTTTGTGTTGTGTTTTCTTATTATTACAACAATCACAGGCAGCACACTTTTAGATTATATTTCAAATGATTGACTTGTATATTTAGTTTCTATTTAGACCTGGCATTGTATTACAAAAATAAATAGCTGTTACAATGCTGAAAGTGTTGGAATGACAAAAACATATATATATATATATATATATATATATATATATATATATATATATATGTATATGTCATCTTTAATATAAAAAATAATATTAAATGGTCTTAGTGGTCTCATTCAAAGACAATATCTTGAGGTTTCTTCATCATATTTCTCAGTAAACATATCTTGAGTAGGACAGTAAAGGGTTAAGGAGGGATTTTTTTTATTTTTTTTTTAAATCAACCAACTGCCAAACAGGAGTCCATCAAACACATGTGATCACAGGTCTGTGACATGTCGAGTCGGGTCTGACCAGATGAACTGGTAAACTGGTTTTAATTTCCATACCATATGAATTTTTCATACGCTGTCGTACCATAGTACAAGATGAAACAACAGCTGTAACACTTCAATAGGCAGCGAATGATCGAATATTGTTTTCCACTAGAAACACTACAGGGCAGAGTGCAGAATGCATTGAGAAGGGGCCCCCTATTAACTGTGTATACCCTTCTTAGTTCCACTTATAACCTTGTAACACAACAACTGAATACCCACATCTTGCTGTCTTTGTAGGATTACCACCGTCTAACTTTCCACACATACAGGGCCAAACCCCCACTGCAGACACACAAGATGTGGTTCTGGAAAAGGAAACCGTTGGTTTTAAAGTTGTTGGAGTAGCTTTTTATTTTAAGTTGTGTTTTTGCTATGTTGCAGCTTGCACTTTTTTTTCTTTTTACAAATGTCAAATCTTTCAAAAACTCATGAAAGTACAATACAAGTACTAAGTTTAATGGAACTTGCTGCATTGTAAAATGTGTGAGTAAAAGCAAGTCTCTAAAAGAGCACAGTTTTTCTGCAGAGTAATTTAAAATTATTGACCCTGATTTGAGTCTTGAGGGCATGTTGAAGTTTTTGACTGTGTCTGCTGTATGTGGCAGCTCTGGGAAAGAGGGATTACTCACCTCCGGGCTCAGTATGGGGCTAGTTGCAGTGACACCTTGCAGGCTTATAGCCTGCTGTCAACACAGGATTATAATTAGTCCCTGAATGTCCAAGTATCACACTCTGGGCTGTTACTCTAATATACTGCACTGGACTATGTATTTGTTAGCAGAAAAAAGGCAACACAATGTATATAATGTGCAAATAGAAGTCAATAGTAGAAGGCTCTCCAGTAGTGCTTTGGATTAAAAAACGTTAAGTTATTGTCATTTTAATCATCTTTTAACTTTAGTTTTTAACTGATCACTGATTCAAGTGATCAGCCTATCAGAGATCTGCAGAAGACTAATAATGACCATCAGGTGTGCTAAAAGAGGAGACATCTAAAACATGCAGGATAGAAGCACTGCAAGACCAGGGTTGTCCACCCCTGGTGTAATGTAAGAAAGTTTTCTCTGCCATTGCTTTCCAGTTACAGTTGTTTTTCTTTTAAAGATCTGATTGTGTGGAAATAACTTTTTTTTTCCACTTGTGCAACATCCTAACAGCAGGGTGGTACTCTGGCTGCCTTTTGGTGTTAAACAAATTTGCTTTGCCAAGGGAAGGTTCATATAATATATGAGGCTCCCCTTGTTATTCTGTCTTTATTATGAGTTTTGGTGAACCACATTTTGGATGGGAGGCAGGGTGTGAAAGTGGAGAGAACAAGGAAGGATAAGGTAACATAGACCCTCACGAAAAACATCAAGAATACAAACAATAACAAGCACAGTGATAATTACAATGTTAACAATAACTACAACAAGAATGGAGAAAAGACAAACAGATAAGTAATTGACAAAAAAACAACAGAAACAAACACAAAAAAATAATAAAAAATGTTGAAAATTGGAAAATAATTTTCTGAATTCTTTAATGTAAAGAAGCCATGGTTTAAATGTCTTTTTCAATGCACATGAAGAGATGTTGTATTATTGGAATAAAGGTTCAATGTGGAGGCAATTTTATCCTTTAATATTATGTTATATTAATATTATCCAGTCAAATGAAGTCCAGCATACACTTCCACTCAAAAACCTCAGTGTTATTGAATGGCAGCTCAAAGACAAAAAAAAGTCATAAGGTCATACTTTATGTGTGATGTGTGGGTGTAGGCAAGACTCTATCTAATCTAAAGTCACATCATATGCTTATCTACCCCATCTGCCCACAAGTCTCTGTGGTCACAAGCAATCATCTTTGATTAGTTGTGTTAGCAACAGAGACAGGGACACACACATACGTAGACTCAAACGTGCATGCACACAAATACACATTAAAATGTGTGCATGCACACTGTACAGCTCAAAGTGAATGCCATTGCCTTGAAGGAAATCATGCTGAGTGAAGTTGATAGCTGAGCTTTGGTCAGAGAGGAGAAGCGGAGTGCCTCCAATTGGAGACGAACAAGAACGTCTGGGTGACATTTACACCTTCTGACACACATTCAAATTAAAAACAAGAACCACACTGTATCGTGCACCTCTCCCAGAAGATATTAAATAATTATATAATGATAAGGAATGAAAAAGAACTCCTGAAAATGTTGGCAGGAATGTCCTCTCTGCACAGTGGATCGTAATGATGTACGTGCAAAATGTACTTTAAAAATCTGTGGAGATGAAAAACTAGTGTAGGTCACTGAGAATAACAGGAGAAGTGAATTCTCTGGTGCTTAATTAGTGTTTAACAGATCTAGAGGGGAGTTTTAATGACTTATTTTAATTACAGTCATCCACTTGCACAACTGTCCTTTAAAATTTTAAGAAATTAGCTGTTTTTGACATACTGTCATCTCACAAATCTGGAAAAAGTTGTTTTTTTAAGAATTAAAAAATCATAATAAGTGCATAGTATGACACAGTTAATATTGTCATTCTGGTATGCATGAGCCATGAAGAAAAAACACTGTGGGGAGACACGTTAAAACCCAGAAACCAATTGCAACAAGTACAAAGTAATTCTGCTTCCCCTATAGCATTCTATTGCTGTGTTTTATCTTTATTTTGCATCATAAAAATGAGAGGATACTCACTTTGATCTGACTTTGTTGGCGATGTGGGACTTAACCTCTCTGTGGAGTTGTCACTGCCTTCATCCACGACATAATCAAAACTCAGGATGAACATCATCACCACACCTTCCTCATTCTTCACTGGGATTATGTGAGTGGTGCACTGAAAGTCCGAACCTGAAAAAACACAGAATGTGTCAGAAAAACTAAAGCATACCTTATAGAAACTGACCAAAAGTGGATTTTTAACAATAGTTTGAAGCAGAGAAAAGCCAATAGTTGGTTGTGCAATATCAAGTTGCATGAATTATTTAGGATTTAATCCATTGTTTTCTGGCTACATGAACTGAAGACAAAACATGCTTCTTTCTTCATTTAAATTACATGTTGTCTATGACCAAAGAAAAATATTAAAAATGAACATATTGAAAAAAAAAAAACATTTGCAGAGGAATAATATGAATTTTTGATTTACTTATTTAGTTCTGGATCAATGGATGTAAATACATTTGATTATCAACTCAGAATCATTCATTTATTCATCTTCTGAACCCACATTATTCTCACTGGAGGGGGGGGGGTCATTCTAGCTACCTATCGGTGACACCTGCCCAGGTCCCAAGTTCATCGCAGGGCCACTTCTAAGGTGAGATGGTGGTCCCATCTTCTTTCCACCACTGACTGACTTCCACAGCCAAGCCAAAGGAAGAACAGAGGTGAGACAAGCTGGACTTTTACACAGACTGTGACTTTTACACAGTGCTCCAGAACCACAGGGGTGGTGATGCAGTGCAGCGTACAGTGTGACTTATCACTTCTGCTTTGGAAATACACCAAGTATAACAGTGTTGGCTTCTTAGCTAACCTCTGTCGAGTCAAGCCATCTTTCACCATTCCAGAAATATTAGCACGGATAGAGTCCGCCACCCAAAGTGACAACAGCTTGTGGGTCTCAACATCTCCCCCAGTTTGACATGTTTTTGGTCACACTGATATGTTTCTTTACTTATTATATAACGCCAAATATATTATATTTGAATCATGAGTTTTGAAGCCCTCTATATGATCAGTGAAATTTTTTTCTTGAAAAACCTGATGTATACTATTGGATACATACAATAGATAGCTAATCCCCCGGGGGGGGATTCATACACCAGGGGTCTTTCCAGTGACTCAACAAGACTGTCTTTAATGAGGAAGATGGTGGAACTATGCCAGTTTTGAAAAGGAATTGGCAATTAGTTTGATATTTTTGTGTTATATTATGGTTAAAAAATAAAAAAATATTTGAGCAGTGACACCCAATGTATCGGATAGGATATAAAATTGAAAGTCATTCATGAAATTAATATATTTTTGAAAATTAACAAAGCAAACATGTACAAGAAACCTCTTGGAAAAGAGAAATCAAACATACTGTAAATGTCCATATACAAGACAACCATCCAAGTCCAAGAATTAAGAGCAAAATATGTCACTAATGGAGTCCATGGTCAGGTTGAGCTTTACCGTTATTTCCTCCATTGTATAAACTTTGATTTTTGGGAAAAAAAAATAACTTGATTGTTCAGAGGGACCAATACATTTCCAAAGAACATGAATTTACTGTCAATGATTTAATGGTTTAGGCTTTACAGTGTTAAATCACTTTTAGTGTGGGAGTCGCCTTATCAAAATGCCACACCTTATATTATATAAGTTATGGAATGAGGTGTTCCTTTTACACAATATTCCGGAATCATGATTGCCCCTTTATCATGGCTCTGTTACTACCTCTAGTGTGTTACAGAGCTGTGACAGAGGTGGGATCATTTGGTTTACACAGACATCATTCTAGAATAAAGGGGGAATATTCCTGGAATAGAAGTGTTGTGTAAAAGAGACAAATAACCATTCACTGTCACATTCACATCTATGGGCAATTTTAGGTTGGAGGAAGCCGGAGTAACTGGACTGAGCCCACACAGACATTCAAATTACACAGGTAAGGACCTTCTTGCCAACATGTCGTCCCAACTGAAAACCAACTGAACCAAAATAATACAGCTGATATTCAAGGTGATTTTTTTAGCTACTATTAGAGTTTATAAACTACAGCCAAGTTAATAATAATAATAATAATAATAATAATAATGTTATTTGTACGTACCTTTGAAGACATTCAAAGTCAGTGTAGAATTGTTAACATACAATAAGAAATAATTAAAATTACACACATACATAGGTACATAAAATGGCAGAATTGGAATTTTCCGGTGGTAATAATGTTTTATAAACTGTCCTATGCATGTGTAAATCCAATGCATTTTTGCATATGAAGGGATTTTCGATCAAGATTGTGTTCTTTGAGGAATCTGCAGATACCATGTTATATAGTGACAAGTGTAATAAATTAAAGAACAAACCGGCGATGGCAAAAAAAAATCTTGAAAGACATGTATATTTCCTTACACTATGTTTGAAGATAACTTTATCCAACCATAAATGTAAAAAAAAAAAAAAAAAAAAAAAAAGACAGTTTGTTGATAAATAAAAAGACAGATACGACTGATGACTGTAGGGGATATAATTCATAATGGCGAATAAAGTGAAAAATGAAAGTGACTTAACATCTCCCTGTGGTTTCACATGCATGTTGAGAAGACTGAAGACAAGTTGATCCGATTTAAAGGTCAACGCCTCCATGTCAGAACAAATGATACTAGTTAAAACAAAGAAGCCCAGGGGTTAAATGAATGCTCTGTGTGTTTGTGCATCTGTATGTATTGTATACATACTTAAGCTTTACTTACTTACTAAAAAAAATAAAAATAAAAGACAATAGACAAATATGCAAAGTGTAATGTAATACAAGGAGTAAATGTGAGGCACAATCAATATAGGACAATCTTCAGTTATTATTCCAATGTGTGTATATGAATAGTCTGAAAGGCTGAGCATCTTTGTGAAGCAGTGGAAAAGAAAACCCACCCAGATCTAAACTTAGTCTTGAGCTTTAATATTACAGTTTCTCTGCTGAACTGGCAAAAGCTGTGTTATTGAAGGCTACAGTAGCCGGTGGGAACAACTGTGCACCACTAAACCTCTTTACCCATTGGATATATAAACAATAACACAACAAATGGTGTATACTCTCACAGGAACTCTCACCGAAGTAGGAGATATTGACCCCGAGTGTGTTTTCTAAACATTTACAGCTCATAATCTGAAAAGAAATTACAAATAAAAAGTAATTAAAACTTTTTTTTATAGAAGATAATAATTGGTATTTGTTATCTGGCCGCGGCTTATAAAATTAAAATATCTAAAACCTGAAAGTGGCTCATTGTCTCTGTGTCTGTCTGTCTGTCTGTCGGGCTTGTTGTGTCTCTTCTACTCACAGAGGACACATATTACCAGTGTTCACTGTAATCTGCTCTGGGCTCACAGACACCCTGCCAGCAGCATTCATTAGCAGTAGACTTGCTGTCTGACTAAATATAACAAGCTTGGTCTGCCTCAACATGCCAGAGTTCTTTTGGATGGATTTCTGTTTCAAAACCCCCAGAGGTAAGGATGCATTGGCACCACCAACAATATGATGATGTGATTTTACAGTGTAAAATACACTAAATAAATAAATACATACATACATGAATAAATAAATACATAAATAAATAAAATAGCAGGGTAAATTCGATTTTTTTTGTATTCTGGGAGATATTCATATACCTACATTTACATACATTTCATTTCAGCACCATGTGACTTGTTAAGAGCGCAGTATTCTCTATTATGTTATGATTTAAAATAGCAGCATTTAAAGAGCTGGGGAATGGTGAGTCCATGCCCTGAAAATCCCCTTTTCACAAAAAAGCACTTTCCTGCATTTCCTAAAACTCCTACACCTAATTCCACATTGTCCTGTTGGTAAAAAGGGAACAGTCTGTGTTTTAGCTTTGATCTGTTTGATTACACATAATGCTCATTTTGGAGAATAAAATGAAAAGCGAGTGGGTGAGAGTCAATTTGTAGTGGGATTTAGATGTCTGAAATTCTCTAAATAATCTAAAATTGTTGGTTATTAACAGTCATAAAAAATCCACTTCAAATTCAATGTGACCGTGGACAATAGGTTCAGTAGGTAATAAGGGGTGAAGGAAGGTATATGGTAGAATATTGTGGCTGCATTATAAGGTTATCAGACAAAAATATTTATAGTGTCAGATTTATTATTGTCCGACACTTCAAATGAAGATGTAACAAATGACTGTGGAATTATGCAGATGATATGTTCTTCTATATATTATGCTCTCAGTAGAAACTAGTGATCAACAGATCTGGATTTTTTTGATGCTGATACAGATTTTTTTTAACATAAGCTTTAGCCGGTGACTGATACAGGCTGCTGGTATTTCTAAGACAATATTTGGAGCCTATACAGATTTTATTTCTCTGTCAAATGATAACAAATGTCACAAAATATTCTTTACTTACAATTAGAAAATACAATTCACAGCAGTTAATCTAATAAATCTGCAGCAATTTTTTTTTCCAGTGTGGACAACAATATCTCCAAGAACACAGAGGTCCCATGAACTTCACCTGTCAGTAAATCAGAGCAGGGTAAAAGAAAAAAAAAAAAAAAAAAAAAAAAAAAAAAGAGCATATCGGCCAACGCAACAGGCCAATACTGACATAAGAAAAAAACAAATATCAGCATGAGATGAGATGAGATGAGATGAGATGAGATGAGATGAGATGAGATAAGACATTCCTTTATTAGTCCCACTGGGAGAAATTCCAGTTTTACAGCAGCACAGAACAGAAGAGCGCACAAGAGCAGCACAGCAACATAAATTATATAGAAACTCTATTTCTATTTACACTATTTACAATATTCCACATGGGATTAATTGCACTGTTTATCGCACATATTGCAGGGTATTTGTTGTAGTTTGTGTTTCTGTTTATATAGAAAGATCTAAAATTAGTAAAAACTACAGTTGTGGATAAAAATATTAATCCACCCTTGTTTTCTTCAATTTTTTGTTCATTTTAATGTCTGGTACAACTAAAGGTAGATGTGTTTAAACAAATATAATGATAACAACAAAAATAACTCTTAAGAGTTTAATTTTAGATCCATTTAACATGTTTTCTTGATAATAATTAAAATCGCTTCAGTTCTTACATTAATATACTGTATGTCATTGTACTGACAAAAACAGTGCTTTTATTAATTCCATGTTTTCTTTTCTGTCTGTTTTTAGTCACATGACACACACCAGTTAGTACTTAAATGCCTAATCATTGCATTTGCTGACTTTTGATGGTCCAATAATTTTTTCCGCAGCTACATTTTTCTACAATTTCCTCCAGTTATATCATCACACATAAAATCTGAAGCTCATAAGGTGAAAAATGAGAAAAATTAGACCTTAATAATTACATCTTATATGGGAAAACAAATGTACATGCTTACTTTGCTTCATTGTTCACACATGCTAGTACATTTTCATTAACTTTTGCTTTGGATCAGGGCTTTAATTTTCTGAACAAGCTCATAAACCAAGCATTAAATATGAATTGTTTACTTTCAGTACAAGCAGCAGCAAATAAATAAAAAAAATCGCATTACAATTTCCCTTTGTGACTGCATGCGTACATTAAAAACTCATTAAATGATGTGTCATTTTCTGTGCTTAACATATCAGATAATACAAACATCAACTGTCTAAGCCATCAACAAAACAAAGGGTAGATTTAAGTGTGATGCAGGGAAAAAATTTTGCTGCAATACTGAAATCTAAAATAGGCATGAAATGTACTTTTTTTCCCCCTTCCTCTTTATATGAATGGATACTTTATTCTCTAATTGACAAACAGTATGTAGGTGAAGAACCAGAACAATGCTTTGTGTACTGACAAAACTGTGAAATCAGCATAAATATTTCTGGGCTAGAGTTTACCTTACCAGATGGGGAAACAATAGTCATGCTTAAAGGCTAAACCATGGGGGTCCCTTTTCATGTGGACTCCTGCTGAATGTCACCTCCACCAAAAACACACCAAAGGAAGGCATCTTTATAGCAGCTATGTCACGTCTACACTTGATCTGATGATATGCCCTCACTACAGCATTTCTATTTTATGTGTTTTCTGGGTCGAGACGTTGATGCCTAAGAAGAAGCTGTTTAATTAAAACAGGGAAGTGTCTTTCTTCTCTAAAATCCGAAATAAGATGCGTTACGTCATCTGATCATCCGAGCCACTCATGACCTGATGTTGCCACTAATTGGGAACAAATGTGTTATTCAACTCCTATCTGACGTCCAACTAGAGCTAAGAACACGACTGAAGGTACACTGTAAAAAAGAAAATCCTGTTGTTTTTACCAAAAAAAAGAAAAACTGGCAGCTGTAGTTGCCAGAACAATCCTCTAAAAAAAACATATAAGACCATAAACATATTTAGAGTAACATGTAGATTTAACATTGAATGTAAACAGTGAATGGACTGTACTTACATAGACCAGTATTGTGCCCACAGCATTTTCTAAATCCATCAGCAAGCAATTAAGGGTTCAGTGTCTTCAGAGTTTTGCAAGGACACAATAGTCGGAGCTAGGATTCAAACTGCCAACACTACACTACAAACTGAACCACAGCCACCAGTTATTTTACATATTTAAAATCTTAACTTGTTAAATATTTACTTACTTTACTTTGTTTTATCCAATCAACTTTGTAAAGGCCTGTGAGATGATGATTTGGAGCTCTATAAATAACATTTTATTTCATTTATTTTAATTACTTCTTTATTAAATGTTTATATTTCTAAAAGAAAAAGGCTGTTACTTCAGCATTGTTGTCTTCGATTTTAAATGCCACCATATTGTTTTTCAATTTAGTTGTATTTTCTCAAAATAGAAAGCCATACTTTCTAAATAGAAATCTGGTTTTCTTAACATACTCTTGCTGTAAGAACTACAGCTACATTTAATTTTATCATAAATATCTTTTAAAATATATAACTTTGCATTGTATTTTCACTTCCAATTTTTCATGTGGTAATTTTACACATTTTTGTTGTTAATTCTACAGTCTTTTTTTTTTTTTTTACAGTACACAGAACCCTGACTGGGAAGACACCTCCTCGGATTTCTTAAACATCCTCATTCAATTGTATCCATAATTAATATGGGTGTGTATTGGCAAGAATCTGGTGATACAATAAATATCCCGATTCTATGATCATGGTATGATATATGAGCAATATTTTTTAGTTTATTAAGTTTATTTTTTTTAAAGATTATTTTCTGTAAATATTGAATTGCAGCAAAACATGCTAATACTAAACACAGACAGACAGACAGACAGACAGACAGACAGACAGACAGACAGACAGACAGACAGACAGACAGACAGACAGACAGACAGACAGACAGATAGATAGATAGATAGATAGATAGATAGATAGATAGATAGATAGATAGATAGATAGATAGATAGATAGATAGATAGATAGATAGATAGATAGATAGATAGATAGATAGATAGATAGATAGATAGATAGATAGATAGATAGATAGATAGATAGATAGATAGATAGATAGATAGATAGATTTCAGTTCATCACAAACCTTCATGCAGCCTCACAACACTTTGTGAATTAAACTCAACTGATTTTTCTGATATAAAAGAAAATCCTCTCTATCTGTGATGCAACCCCCAGGGTAAATCTCCTGGCAGGAAAAACTTCACAGTTGAAGTGTCATGATGAACACGGCTGTTCGCCAGACTTTATGAGGAGGCTTTATCTGATTTATTGAGGAAAAAAAATATTGATTTTCAATTTGGCCTATCTACTAGTTACTGTGGTCGAGTCCACCAGATTTAGTTTGGATGCTGTCAAAAAGACAGAGGACCTTCAGGTACTCTGTGTAGTATCTTGTTTCCTCTAAAATAGCATAAGGAGAAAAGACAAACAAATGTAATGCTCAGTGTGGAACAAGGTTTTGAGATGAGCATGGTAACGAGTGGTGGGACATAGTATAAAGTCTTTTCATCATTATGGTATTTTAATCTTTGGTACATAAATAATACTTTTTAGCATTTTATTCCATTCGTTTTAATGTGGCTTCATGCCTTCTGTTTACCATGTTTATTTAATGAACACCAAGACAGGACAAGTGAGGTCAGGACAGGACAGTGTATAAATAGAAAGGAGATAATGATGGTTTCTGCTTTTTGCTGAACACGCTGTATGTATGTGTATATATATATATATATATATATATATATATATATATATAAAATACATCTATATGGAGGTATAAGTTTTTTCCCCACTTACCTCAAACCACAACCACCACAAGAGTGTTAAAAACTGCTGACAATTTGGACTTAAGGCTATGCAACCAAACTATTCTTGTCTAACTTAGCACAACGTAATCCAAACATGGTTGTAGCTGCTGGACATGGTTAACATCAATGACAGTACAGCAGTTTGGATCAGGGACAGAGTGAAAGCCCATTCATTCCCTGACCTTTACATGTAGTGTTTCCCCGCGAGCCAAGAAATGTTATTTACACCTGCTTGAATGAATGGACAGTGCATTAAGAAAAGCTCCCTTTTCATGATGGAAATTTCATTAATGTAGATTCTATTTCCATCATCAATTATTAAAACATTGCTGCTTAATCAAGTAATCTTTTAGACACTATTACCACGACGCGGGTCAAACAGAGTATTAGCAAAAAAGTACAATGGCTTCAACCTGCACAAACACATTCATATAAGGTTATATATATTAGTTACAAGTGTAATTACGCTGTACAATTTAAATCTTACCTCAAAAAGAGAAATTACTTCTATTTTAAAGCCATTTGAAAGTATTGAGGCTTGTATTAATCTAAGCTCATATCATAAGCTGATCTGCTTTAGGGAGAAACATAAGTAATATTGTTGAGCGGTGATTTTTGTTTTTGTATTTTTTTGACCAATGCACTATCTACAAGTACAGCTTTTAAACAGTACTGCCGCAGACCACTGCCTGGTAGTAGCCTTGCATAATGAAATCTGACATGTTTCTCGTCTAGGGCTATTCTGCTTAAGCCAATACGCAATGTTACTGGGGCATAGCCAATCGGGACTAGGGCATGTAGGGAGAGGCCATGCAAGCTAACCCTTTGTTTAGAGCTTTGAGCCTTGTGGCAATATCTCGCCTCAGTGAGACCGCTATAAGCTACACAGCCTGGCCTAATTTCATCTTCAATCAGTGTCTCCGGAGCCATAAGGGATAACTAGCAGCTCCAGTGCGGCTATGTTTCATCAGTGTTTACATTCATCAATTGTGCTCAATAACATTTTCTTCGGTTTCAAGTAACACAAATTCATCAGATTAAAAACAATGAATGACAATATTCAACTTAGAATGCAATAACTAATTAATATATCACAGATGGTGTGGGGAAGAATTTCACTGAAGCATCTCTTGAGATTAAAATAGCCTATGGATGAAGATTTTTATTCACTACAAGGACTGTATTGTTATGGCGTTCAAACATCCGCCCTCTCATTTACCACTCGTTTTAATGAAGCCAATGTTTTATGGAGTTCTGTCCACAGTACAAGCAATGAAATCATTCATATTAAATGGAATCTGCAATATTTTCTTGAATATACCGACTTTGGTCAAACCAAATTAAACCTGATGAGAGCTGCACTCTATGTGTTTCACCTCATACTGTGGAACACCAAGGAGGGCTGAGTGTGATGAAAAATAGATGTGCTCTTTTGAAGGGTAGTCATCTAAGTGTCCTGCAGCACACCTTGCGCACTGAAGGCACTTTATGTCCCCTTTCCCTCCTCGCTCCCCTGCTACTAAACACTCAGCAGGGGTACACGGCCCTTCAGTCCCCTCGGTGGGGAGTCACCTATGAAACCCAGCACCCACGCATACCACATGGCCCAGATCATTCAGCACGGTTAGCTAAGCTGCTGCTGTTATGTAGCCATTATCCATTTAACTTTTCTCTACTGCACGGTGTCAGCTTCCTTTTGTTAAGACTCATTGAGGTACAAAGTATTATTACACCCCGTGGAATAGGATAGCTTTACAAAGCCATCAAGGAAAGGCATTTATCTCATTGATTATGTATCATCGTTGGAAGACGAACATGTGTGGGGTATCTTCTCTCACAACCCTTCTTGCTTCAACTACAGCAGAGGGGAACACAATAATAATAATAATAATAATAAAAACCCCACTTTTGTGCTCAAGGCCTACTGCGTTCCCATGGTCCCCATTGTTCCACTACTTTAATTTCTAAGCATACGCATAAGCAGCTTAACTTTTTGCCTTTTTAGTGAAAAGAGCCAAAGCTTTGTTGCTCTTGATGTCACATGGCTTTCCAAAATCCTGACCTTACTTGATGGGGAGGAAAAACAAACTGCAACACGGTTTATCAGACGACAATCCATATAAACCGTATTATTTAAGGCATAGATCTTATAATACAATCAGTATTAATAGTAAGTGGAAAACAGAGCGAATGCTGGTTTATTTTACGTTTATTGTAACATGCCACCTCAGTAGGTGCATGACAAATTTTTAATACAGCGGATTATTTTATTTGCATTCCAAATGAAAACTTGAAGCAATGGCTAAGCAAGGAGACATGGAATCTAGTTTCTACCCATCAACTTCCATTTCTAGACAGACCTGAATCAATGGGGCCATCACTCTGAAGGATGCCATGAATCTTTCATTCCCCTATAGTTGTGTGAGTGTGTGGATTGTGTCCTCCATACCAGTTTAATGCATTTACTCTGTAAGCTGCTCATTCCCAGTCACTGCACTGTCAGCCCTGACATCTTTATTCATGAGCACACACGCTCACTATAAATTCCTCTGAGGAGTATTAAGAGTTGTGTCTTGAAGCCATGATGCACACCAGGGAGGATTGTGAAGAGACAGAGAGCAACGATTATGTTGGAAGGTTCCTGTAGCTCTCATCTGCCACGCTTTAAACGTTACAGGCAGATGCTGCTTAGATGGAGTACAGCACACGCATCAAGGACTGAGCATGGGAAATTAAATGAAGTTGCCTCAAAATCACACTTGTCAAAAACCAGGCGGTTCATGCTCTCATAAACAGACCCTAGAGTGTTTTGTGAAATTGTCTTGCAGGATTTTGAAACAATCCATTTTAGCAGTGTCGCAGCTGGCTCTTGTTTTCTTCCTGATTAGTGAAAAAAAGAAAAAAAAGTGGAGGCTGATGACTGCTGATGGTAGATTAAACATGTATCCGTGGCCTAGAATCCAATCAAACTCACAATTAAAAATTAAAGCCCTCGCTCCTTATGATTAAATAAAATATTACAGCTATTTTTCCATCGAAGGCTGTTCATGTACTGCTGTTTGTGAATGCTTTGGAAGTTACCACAAAGGTGTGAATACCCGTTCAAATACATTGTAGTACTGCTTATGTAAACACTGGAAAGGGAATATAAAAAGGAAGAGTTCCACTATGCTTGTACTTTTAGATCAACTCTGAAGGACTGTGTCATCCTGACCATAAAATACTCATGTGAGAGTGTGGCAGGAGGTGGTCAATCTGGGGATTTATGCCACTGAGCAGTAACATCGTATTAATTCTGTGACTCAGGACTGCTGTCTCTACAGTACACCATTCACACCAGGACAGGGATTTGCCAGAAATGAATGACAAATAGCAGTGTTTGTGAAAGAACCACAGTTAGAGGTAAAAATATCTATGCAAAGCTTAGAGTATTGAATAGATCCCCATTTCTCATTCATAGTAATTTTATCTGTAACGTATAAAGCAAGTGTATTTATCATAGCCATACAAGCATAATAACCTGGTGAGCTCGGTCTACCCACAGTCTCTCACTTTGTCCATCAAGGAAAAAACAAGACTGTGAATCATGTTATCATCTGACATACAGTAGTTTGCACCCTCAATCTATTCTCCATTATGCTGTATTTTTGTGACGAAACAAAAAGCAAATCACAGGGGGGGTTGTCATCAAGGCACATGATGCTGTGAATTAAGGGTGACTGTAACACAAGTTGGCCCTTGTACTTTCAGATATTCTCCTATCAAGCAGGAAATTTCCTAAAAAATCTCTACTACAAGGTCTCATCCGAGGTCTGAATCTTGACTCTCGGTGCATCTCACTAGGCTACATTATCGTCTATATTTTAATACAAGTAGTCAAATACATCTAGTTTCTCTTTTATTCATAAAGTGCAGCGGGCTATAATATCGAAAACTGTACATTTTCAATTCAACCATCTGTATGACTCACCTCAGGATGTTAACTAAACAAGCTCAAACAAAGCCTAAACCTCAAATCTGTAGTGAATTACAAGTGGAGGTGTGATATTCACTGTCTGCACGATTTGATTCAGTTCTGACACCACCATTGTGATGCATCTTTGAATCAAGAACTTTCACACCTCTAGTTCTCATGTAGTACAAATGAGGATCAATGTTACATGTTTACTTGAAAACCTTTGGGATAAACGTGAAATGGGTTCTTCTTAGATCCTATTGATTTCTTCTGTGGAGGGTAAATGTAAGTGACACTGGCTAGAGTGGACACAGTGAGCAGCTGCATTTGGTGTCCTCTGAGGAGCATTGAGCCTCCCTTGTGGACCCAAAGGCACCCTGTGACCCCCCCCACGGTGGCTTTTCCAACTCATTTACTGTACTCACCATCCTTTCGGTAGTAGGTGATCTCCACCTTGCGCTCCTCAGACCCCAGTACAGCCTGTGCCACCTGGCTGATGGCCTCCTTGTCTGTGAGCTCTCCATGGAGGAAGTCGCAGGTGCATGGTTTCTGCATGATGTCTGGTCTGGAGAAGCCTGTCATCTCACAGAAGCCATCATTGCAGTATATGATCGCACAGTTCTCCACCCTGGCATTGGCTATCACAAATTTCCGGTCTGCGTGAGAAAGAAAGGTATATACTGTGTATATAGTCTGTTCATATAGTCATGTTGTCAGCTGTCAGCTCATACAAACATTTTCAATCACACACCCACATACATACATACATACATATATATATATATATATATATATATATATATATATATATATATATATATATATAAACAATCATTTCAAAGCTGATTAACTTTACAATCCATTAATGCAATACTGTAGAAAACAGACAACTACGCCCCCAATCATTTTATCTTAACAACCCTAATATCACACAACTCAGTTATAAAGGTTCTGTTTCCAATAACCAAAAAATAATGTCATTTTTTAAATTAATTTTTTTGCAAGGAATGACTACAACATGTACTCATTTATAGGCTGATTTCTGAAAAAAAACCCACTAATAACTTTGCAGAATTGAAATATCTAGTATTATACATCATGATGATACTTACTCTGACCCTCAAATTTCCGAATAATTAATCCAAGAAAAGTGTTTTGTGGCGCAACGTGACCTCTTCTCACAGGCATGTTTATACACAGAATATCCCACGAGCTCCGGAAAAGCCGCCCTCGCACATGTAAATCCTGAAGTTACAGATGTTGGCTCTCAGTGGTGTTTCCTTAACCGCGGATCATACTGGACAACCGCACTCTTTTTCCACTTTAAACGACCTTCCTACTTCACCGGGAGTTCTTTAGCCCGCTTGTATGCCTGAGCACGCGAACGCCTCCTCGCCCAAACGGACGGAATCGGGGAGGAATGTTGGAGTTGGATTCAATTCGCAAACCATTTCGCGATGAGGATGGATGCGATCCTGACGTCCTCTGTGTTGTGCTGTGTCGGGCGCATACAGCGGACAGTGGTTAATATGCCAAGGGGAGTGACGTTGCTCCCAGGGGGCTTAGTTCCCTCCACCTCGGGTAAAGATAATAACCAGCTCTGTGCAATGAGAAATCACTATAATCGGAATATGCGCATTTGGAAAAGCTCTGCCTTGTGCACCTGAAGAATTTTTTTTTTCCCATTAGACACAAATCCATGACAAGACGTGATTATGTGCACTGTGCATAAATTAGACAGTAAATATGACCAAAGGTGTCAGACACATTCTAGTTCAGTGGCCACATTAAGACTAATTTGATCTGAAGTGGGAGGATTAGGGTCACTGGAGGGAGAGGAATTAAGGTCCAATTATACATTTTATAATTATTATGAGGAAAAAAAAGTCAGAATTTGGATGTAATCATAGAATTTCCCCCTTTCAGAATTCATACTTTTTTCTCTTTCCCCCTCAGAATTCGGACTTCATCACAGAATATGAACATTTTCTCAGAATTGTGACCCCCCCCCCCCTCCTTTTTTATGAAAATGATACCTTAGGATGACCTTAATGTATTTATTTTTTTTACAGTGGCCCTGATCCTCTTCCATTGGACGAATAAAATCCAAAAATAATAAATATTGTCAACTCCTAACTTCTGTCTGTTTTAGAGTGAAACGAGCAGAATTATATCATGAAAATGTTTAGACTAACTGTGTTTTAAAACAATGTGAATAACATGAACAAACTGAAATTTGTTTAGTGTAATCTTAACAATATTGTGTCTCAATTTATCATTTACACATGTAAATAACAATTTACAGATGACAGTGGATCAACAAATACACAAAAGTAATTTACAAACAGAATATTGGTAAACTTGCATTTCAGAGATTAAAAAATGCTCATATTTGTTCAGGTTATCAGCATTTTTTGTGTAAATACAGTAAAATAACGTGAAAATGTTGACATTTAAGAGAAAAAATTTAATTGTGAGTATTTATAGGTTATTATTATAGTATGTTAACATACTCTGACAACACAGACCTCTGTTAAGGTACCCTCCACCCAATCACCATCAAAATCTAATCATTTGCAGATCGCCTCATTACCAACCTACCCTGAAAATTTCAGCGAAATCCGTCCATAAGTTTTTAAATTATTTGTACACAAACCAACGCCGGCAAAAACATAATTTCCTTGGCGGAGGTAATTATATGGTATGCTATTATGTTATACATGCAGATTATATCTGTTCATTCTCATAATGACACATCTTTCTCTGTAAATGTATACATTTGGACATTGTCCCTACTGAACAGCACATTCCCTATTCTATACTGTGTTTTATACTCCCCCACATCCTATATTATATTCTATCATCTTCTTTCTATTATTATATCCTAGTATTCCTAGATCTGTGCTCGACTTATTTCTAGGTTTGCGATCAGGAAAGTACATCTAAATAAATGTAAATATTGTTAATAAAATGTAAGGTTTTCTAAGGATACATCAGGTAAACGGTTTTGTTCAAATGAAGTCGAGTAGCGGCCATAATGACCGACTGAAATGTGCATGTGCGATGCAAATCAGGTAGCCACACCTGTGCACTACCTTCTGACATTCAGGCTTGGGCTCCTTTTCAGGTGGTAGATTCTAGATGAGGGTCTTAAATCTCTGCCCCTTCCGGGTGGCTCATGGGGCATAAGATCGGAAAATGAATTAATGATATTCAGTGAGAAATAAAATGCTTTGTCATGTTCCCTGAATCACACACATATTGTACCCCATAATAAATTATAATTATTGATGTGTGTTTCAACTGCTTCCGTTAGTGATCAACGACTGATTAATTTGCTAGTAAAACCAGTTAATAGTTTGGACTACACGCCTGGCGCGCATGTGACATCACTACAGACTCCACACCACAACTGAGCGGAGTGTGACGTCACAGAAGCGACGCATTGTAGTCTCTTACTAAGCCCACATAAAACCGTCACGTTTTCTTCCCATCAAAAACAGGTGGTCTTGCCTCTGCCACATCAAATATTTCTTGCTAACCGCTATCATATGTGAATTTCAGAGGACTTGTCAAACGGAATCAGAATTTAGCTTGAATTCAGCTTTTTCATCAGACTGAGTGTCATATTTCGGGCCATAGCAACACAATATGCAACTATGCAGAACATCCGGACCTTAGTCCCGCCCCCCAATGGTCCGTTCTAGCAACTACCTTTTCGGCTCGTGCTCAAGCTCCTAAGCTAGCTCCGACACAGGGTGGTGCTCCGGTCTATAAATACCTCACCCAGCCTCCACCAATAACAGAATAGCCCCAGTTCATACCTATCTGACTAACGTTACATTTAATCGTGATTTATGTTAGTGACAAATCAGTTTTCCGATTAACTTTACATGCTACTTGCTACTGCATATTTCCAAACCGCTAACTGGCACCATTACCTCCCTGGTTGCCTAATGTAGAGGAAGTGTACATATATGCAGTTATGAGAACCTACTGTACAGGCATGCTGCCTTTGACGTTCGTAGTAAAGTTATAAAATGTACTACCTTGTCCTGCGTTCTTACTACATTGCAACATAACACTACTATTGCAAATGTAGCCAGCCAAGCTCTATTTTCATTTCCTGTACGACTGCTCGAGCCTCATACAGGAGGGGCACGTGCAGATGGGGGAGGGACAAAGGGTCGTTTAGTTTGATAGACATATCAACCGACCTTTGATTCTCAAGCTCAGACAGATATTTACTCTGCCCCTGAAAGGATTAGGGTTAGGATTAGTTTTCCAATGCCAATTTCTATGAAATTTTTAGGAAAGGTGTGATTTGGTCCAGAACAGATCCTTTTAAATTTTGGTGAATGTAGGTCAAGGGTCACAGTCATGTTTTGACAATGATAATAGTGCAAATCAGGTGAAATGTGTGTGACGGGGAGGGGGGGGGGTAAGATTTGACGTGCCTGGCACCACTTGTTTTGATTTTCAGCTGTTCATATATCATACACAACGTAACGTAACATAACAAAACATAACATTGATTGATGATTGATATTTAGTTTTTGTATAATGGGTGGCCAAAAGTAGCATTTTAGAAGTTTGCAAACATTTGAACTTTATCATGCTCTGTAACATGCGATTGTAATATTGGAGTGCATATTTTTCACATTTCTTAGGACTATATATTCCTGTGAAATTATTCTAGCTCTTGTTGTTCAGAAGTAAGCCTGAAAAAAGAAACATTGAAGTCTTCATTTTGGTCACAATTTTAGGGTACCCCCTGTCTACTTCAAATGATTCTAACTTTGGAATTATTTACAATTAAGTCTTTACATTTTGGATTTTTCCATCATGTATAATGTTCTGTAAGTATGTAAAATGTGGAAAAATTTGAAAGGGTTAGGTAGGGACCACTTAATGAAATTATATGGAACGACCCACTTATGAAAACAAAACAAACAAACCAAAAATAACAAAAAAAAAAAAACTCACTTCCTCATATTCTATTTCCAGTGTCTGTTGTCTTCAAGTACTCCAACAGAAATCCCACAACTGCATCTCCTGATGACTTACTCAATATATTCTGCATACTAAAAATCTCTTCCCTGTCCTTTATTCTTCCTTTGTTTTCATCAGTTGATTTTTTACTTTATGCATTTCATTATTGTTATCATTATTGTTGTACTGTTTCTGGTGTGCCAAATTTAACACAATTCCCTGTTTTATGCTCTCCCCTTTACAAATAATGCACACTTTAATTCTGTATGCCCTAATCTTAATATTATTATTAAAGTTTCTTCTGTTCTCCTATTTTCATAGCACCTCAATGATTAGGCTATTTCTAAAAAGCTCTCTATCATTGCTGTTTTTGTCCCATTTATCTTGCAATATCTCTATAATTCCATTTGTAATTGTTGAGTTAATTTCTGACTCACCAACTTTACTCTTTACCAATATATACCATTCAATTATTTTGAGTGAGCTCTCAAAATGATATTTTTTTCAGTCCTGTAAATAACACAGGTGACTATATATGTATATATATATATATATATATATATATATATATATATATATATATATATATATATATATATATATATATATATATATATATATATATATAGAGTCATATATGAGTCATGTTATTTACAGGACTGAAAAGTTATTGACCATAATAGTTATAATTAATAAGTAAAATTAAGTCACATGAACAACACAACACAACACATTGGATTCCCTATT